>OX578134.1:120966651-121549151 GCA_951213105.1 Amaurobius ferox
ATCACGATTTTTCCCATACATCAGGTTTTAGAACTTTATACTAACTGATTATCTCATTACTAATTGCTGACAGACAGCAAACCCTAGAAAGAAATTACCTACTGAGGTTTCTAACAGGGATAAATTGAACACTATATGTTTTATAGAAACTTCAGTTACTTTACATAAACAATTAAAATTCATTTTTTGTAAAAAATTGATGGAATACTCATTTCTGGGATGAAATAGAAGATTTGTGTATAATTGAATAGCAATTGATGAATATAATTGAATGGTAATAGATGAATATAATTGATTCTATATCATGAAATGGTAAATTTTACGTCTGTATGGATTAAAACGTACATACTAAAATAAATAAAGTTGTAGCGCCTGTGGTTCAATAATGTTTGTTATCTCTATGATTGTATGTTAGGTGAGAGAAGTATTCGTGTTCAAACATGTGTTGTACATTCAAAACACGCTCTCCGCAAAAAAAAATCACCAATGGCATATATATATTGCGTACTTTTTAGGACTTGGTACTGTTAAGATTGGCTTTTAAGTAAAAGTGCAAGTCGCAGTCTGTCAAGTAAAAATGCAACAGATTATAAAGTTATATTTAAAAACCTATTATTCATTGCAACGAAACAAAATATATTTCGCATTATGAAGTTCATATTATATAAATTATGAAAAAATAAATTTTTATCGCACGCTAAATTGAATCAAATTGAGTGTGTAGGCAGATTGAATTTAAATAATACTACATAAATTTTAACATTTCCCAAAATTGATATTACAGGGAAATGTCGCAGTGTAAGCAGATAAAACAGTTTGGTCAATTTTGTATATTACCAATTTTAGATAATTATACGATTTGTACTGTATGATTTTGAATTGAATCGATAGCAATATAAACTGCAACCAATCAATCTGGTATGGAATAAAAGAGTAAACTGTATTCTCATTCTCATAGTCAATAACTTTTTAACTGTGCAAACACTTTTGTGATATATTTAAAATTTCAAATAATCATCTGCTTTCATCCTGAGCATAATTTGCTTAGTCGCATTCTCTATTCCCTAGGGTATGCCTTGTTTACAGGAATATACATTATAAGCTTCCATAACGTTCAAAACTGATCGTACTTCAATATCAAAAGATGTAAAATGAACAGCATTTTTCTTACATTTTTTTTCAAAAATGAAAGATAAGAACATCTTATTTTGGAACGTAGACTAAATGCATTTTAATCTTTTATGATATAGAAATTAAATAATATAAAATGAATCTACTATAAACATTCTGGGATGAACTATACTCAAGGACTGAAATATATGTTTTTAAAAAAAAAAATCATAGAATTGGCTTAATGCCATATAACAAAATACCTTCATAAAATGCTATCTAAACTGATACTGCTTCAAGCTATCTTACTGTTACTGCTCTTTTTCCGAAGTATTAGTTTTTTCTCAAATCTGATAAAACGTTTAGTTGTGATGTTACTTTTCTGATTACTATATATTTCTACGCGGTAAAATATAATTCATGCTATTTTGTTATATATTTTATTGGCTGAGCATGTTTGGTTTTTAAATTCGATTTGAGGTTTAGTTGATTCCTTATTTTTACCGGAGTGACACAAGCCGATAAAAAACGTTTGCTGTGTAGCTTTATAAGATGGTGTTCGCTATTTTGAAAATAGACGAACCTATGAACACAGTAGCCTTCCGGGACGTTTTCCGGCATTTCCAGGGATTTATGACATAGGCCTTTGATTACAGTCACACCGGAATATACAGTGAATTCTCGAAACCTAAGTAACACTTTTAATATACGCGCTGTTATTTAAAAAAAAATCTGTGTTGATTGTGTTAAGATAACAACAAACACCAATCATTCATAAAGCATTGATTTTAAACGCTTTCCAACAGAAGTATAATTGTACTAACGTTTTAAGCTGCTTTGAATGTTATTAGACACAGTTTGCCTAAATATTTTAACTCTATTTATTTCACATATTCTGCATATGAGTTTGAGTATTGAAATTACAACTGGTCATTACCACTTTCATGTTTGAATTGATTAATAAAATTGTATCTCTATATGGGAATTAATGTAAGTTTCTAATTTTATTTAACTACATTTTTTATCAAAGTTTCACCATTTCAGTGTACTTTGTGCATATTTGTATACTGATATTTATATCAATTAACCACGCTCGAAGAATGGTCTGTGACATAAGAAGCATCAAAAGTTATGTAACTAGTGTTTCATTCTTGAAGAGAGTGTTGTTCACAAACGCACCATAAAAACGATAAACATATACACGCCTTTTGAAAGCCACTCAATTTTAAAAGTCTCGGAGCTAATTTATAATGAAGAAAGTAATGTCCCGAAACGAATTATCTTATATAACTAAACATTTATTTATGCATTTCTAAAATGCAATGCATTCAGCACTAACATTTTTTAAATTAACGTTGTACTTCAGTAATTTTTTGTACTTGAAAACTCAAAATTTCATTGAAAAGGGCAATGTTATTTACATAAAATGGACTTTATTCAAATGGAGTCATCGAAAGTATATTTTTTGAAGTGTTTAAGATGCTTTTGCAGTTTCATAATTATAATTAAATTAGTTTCATACTTTCGATGTGTTTACTCTTCAGCCAAGCCGAAAGCAGTCTGAAATAGTCTGTAACCAACTAAACTGGATAGATATTTCAGGACACTCAGATGGTTACCAATTATAAACAGGTGAAATGTTCCATATTATATATGTTTTTTACTTTATCATAGCCTGAAGTTCAATAGCAGTGACCATATACATAGTTGGCGGGAAGTAGATCTTTACACTCTAGTTCCTTAATGTTGTTAACACACCTGGCAACACCAACGAGATGTTTATTTTAATGCAGAGGCAAGATGTTTAGAACTTGAAGTATACCTCATTCCTTTGAAGTAGATCTTATTTCTTGAAGTAGATCTTATTCTTTGTCTTATTCCTGCGATTTCTATAGAAGTAAATCTATGGAGGAAAATGCACAACAGGATTTTACAACAATAATTAGTTAAACAATTTTTCAGTAACATTTGGATAAGCGTGAACCACATTTCCCTATTCAATTACGCAAAACAATTATAACAAAATATAATTTAAACTTAAATCCACTTAAACTATTGTTGAAGATAATTGTACCTAATTTATGAATACTGACTTCTAAGAAAGGTCTCTAAACAGGTATTTTACTACTTACGTCTTTAATATTTATGCTTATTATTTATTAAAAATCACTTTGTATTTGAGAATGTTGTATTTCGTTTTTTTTAATTAAAGGTACTGGCTATGAATATTTCGGTAGGAAATATTTACAGTCTGCAAAAATAAATATAATTTCACTAAACCTTTTAAACTATAATTAAAGTCTCTGCACGTTTCTCCAAGAAAATTAATAATGAATTCGCATTTAAAACTCTATAAGGAAACATTTTTTTAAAATAAGAAGTCATTTTCCTTTTAATGCATATTTTCTGTCGAGCAGCAAAGCAATTATAAGGTACTTAGAAATTCACAGAAATGGAATTTTAATGAGATTCATCAAGAAAATTTACATTTATATGTAAACATAAACTGAAAGAATGTCATATTTAAAACAAAATGCGGACACCAAAGAATTTAATTTTATAAATATATAAAATATGTAATGTATTCAATAATTAAGGCATTTTTCTAAAAAATGGAATTAATCAGTAGCGAAAATTAATCCTGACAGATTGATTTGTCATTTCGCGAAGTAATAACTATATAAGGTGCACACTTCAATGAACTTATGGTTTCTTGTTCAGCCGGCAATTAAAACACTTTTCTTATGGAACGTTAATAATAAATAATGCAGCAATTATCCATATTAAAATTATTATATGATGTAATACTTGCACCACATATCAAGTCCCTATCCCGATAAGCCTGGGGATTCAAGTACACTCGATATTCGAATTTTTTACATACCATACCCCTGAAATAATAAACATTTAAAAATAGAAATTATCTATATTGATTATATTCCACGATTTATTTACATTTGCACTAAATTTCAATAAACTTGATGTTTCAAGTTTATTCAGAAAATAGAACATGCTTTAAATTTTGACACTACCCCCCCCCCCTTAAAACAATAAACAGTTGAAAACATAAATTATCCTTATTGGTTATATCGCTTAATTTTTCTTTTACTAAATTTCATGCATACTAAATTTGTACTAAATTTCACATAGATAAACATAGAGTTTCACATTTGTACGGCACTTCATAAAATTTTGCTTATGATACTTAATAATAAATAGTCGAAAACATCAATTATACATGTTGATTATATCACATGATTTACCTTTGCCCTAATTCAATAAACTTTGTGTTTCACGTTCATTCGTCAAATCAAACAAATTATCTTTGGATAATTCTTCCCCCCTAAAATAATAAATATTTGAAAACAGAAATACCGAATGAACCAAATTTTAAATTTTTACCTAGTGTTCAGTCGATAATTCGAATATTTTTGATTGAGATACACTCTAAAATAATAAATATTTAAAAACAAAACTTATCTATGCAGATTTTATCATATGATGTACCTCTGTACAAAATTTCAAGTATGTACCTCAATAAACCTGACATTTCTCGTTCATTCAACAAATCCAACATTTTTGCTTTTGACACCCATCTCCACTAAAATAATAAATATTTCCATACAGTTATACGTATTGCTTTTATCGTATGTACTAACTGTATACAAAATTTTAAATCACTTATTCACTATTTCATATTGACTAAAAATTCGAACATTTTTGCCTAAAATACCCCATACAGGTAAAATATTTAAGGACAACAACTATTCATGTCCCCTCATGATATTATTAACTTTTACATCAAATTTCAAACCCCGTACTCAATAAAACTGGAGTTTTATTTTTATTCAACAAGTATCGCCACCACCCACAATTTGAATTTTCATATTTTTTCAATTTGAAGATTATCGGTAGAGTTTTGCCCGACTTGTATATTAAATGCACGTTTAATGCTCTTGAACACCACTCAGAATAATTACGTCGACTTCGAAAACTTCACTAGGTGCTTCCTAATGTCCTGTTAGTTAGCATGACAAATTTGGTTAAAATGATATGAACGGCCTGGAATTGTATATCTGGAAATACACACAATCAGACAGATAGGGAGACTTTAAAATTATAGTATATAGTTTCTTTTATATATTCATAAAAGCATTGATATATAAAACATCGTATATCAAGGTATTTATACATATATAAACGAAAACAACAGAATGTATACCGTGTATAGGGAAAGGCATGTGCTGTTTATACCATCTCTGTTATATTGAAGGACTTTTAAATATTGGAAGGATATAAATGTATATCATATTTTTAAAGAAAGATTTATTCTACAGAAACTAATAGGTATTGATTATACCACTGGCAATGGATTTAATATACTTCTTAAGTATTCGTTGATATGTATAAGTAATTTACATGAATAAACTTCTTGTACACTTTAATATGACTTTGCTCTACTATTCTTAATTCTATGATAAATATTTGTGCTTGTGTTTCATCTGAATTATATTTAAAATATTTATTAAAATTTATTCTTTGTGTCGTTTGAGTTAGCCTGAAATAAACTTAAACTCAATTTTCTGGAACGAAAAGTCACCATCGATTTTTCGCCTTAAATGGGAAGAAGGGAAAATAGCAATTTTCCATATATGTTTAAAATTTACTAACTTCTTCTAAGAGTAATTCGTATGCTTATTTTTATCGATAATGACAGTAATTATATTCATTTCTCAAAATATATTTAGTTATAAGGAAGTTATGAATTTTGTTCTTAGAATATTCCTAAATTTGGTGTGTTCATTTCAGTTGCTGAGAAAAAATAAGTGTACCTTGTAGACACAAAATACATGGTGAAATGACCATCGTTAAAATTCTTATTGTGATTTCTTATGCTAAAGAATTGTTATAGAGACGTAATTTGACACATTTAGAAATTGTTGTCTTCCACATACCAGTATCTTCGACAAAGCTATCATGCAATTCATATCATTCGTTTCTTTCAAGAATTACTCTCAAATTATTTTTAAATACCTTAGGCTGCTCTCATTATTTGAAGTCATAATCTTAACTGAGTTCTGTTAAGAACTAATTTTATACATATAGAAATTTTTGCTAATAGTCGATTCCATTTATTTGCTTCATACGTACATAATTATTCAACTGTTCTAACGTCATATGCCTGTCCTCTAAAGTCCTAATCGTAAGTCATAATTTTTAGTAAATATGAGTAATTTTAATTTTGTTTTCTTAAGTCGTTATATTAAGTCTGATTTAGTGTCGTAATTTGAAGTTTGATATAGTGTCGTAATCTTAAGTCATAATCTGAAGTAACCTTGAGTAATATTCAGTCTTATATTTTAAAATAAAAAATTGCTGCGCTTTGCTTAACATCGTCTTTGGCATATATATCATTCAATTAATTTATTTTGCATATTTTGAACATCACTCTCTAAATGTTCTCAAAATATTATTACAATTTTTTTAAGTCAAAATCTTAAGACTTAATCTTAAGTATGTTCGCTTAAGAAGCAATCTTCAGTCTGGTCTTTTAAGTCGTAATTTCACACATTTAGAGATTGAAAATCGCTTGTAATTTCATACATTTAAAATTTACATTACTTCATTTACTTCGCTTAGCAGAATCTCTATTATGCTATTTGATTATTGTCATTTGTTTAATTGTGGTCGCAATCTTCGATTGTTCTCAATATCTGAAATATATTCTTATCCAAGCAGTTTGATATTGATCATCAACCACTCCTTGTACGAATTCGTTTACCTTGTTGAGACATAAGTCCCAGCGGTTGGCATTTAGGGCTTATCAGGAATACATATCTTATGACATGTGATCTGACTTATTTGTTCGCATAAGCTGCTAAAATGTATAGTCTTTCCTATCATAAATAGCCTATCAAAAAAACCAGAAATATGTTCAACTTATTGTGAAAATAGATTTTGTTTAGTCCCGTTCACTGTTACAGAAGTTATTTCGATAAAATATCCATCTTTAAGAGTTCAGTATGTATTGCAGCAAGAAGGTGAATAATTTGTATCAAAGTATTTACAAAATTATATCAATTAATTAATATTAATGATTTGATACCATATCTTAATTTGAAAATTTTAAGGAAAATCCTGTGAACTGAGGGAGTTTCCCTGTTATATAATGTATGGTTTCAATGATTTTAAGAGGTGCAATGACTATTTTAAAATGACCTCTGTTGGTGCTCAAATCAAAATTTATTTTTCAAATTTTGAATTATAGTGTAAATCACTTACCTTTCTTTACTTCCTTGACACTGTGTACATCTATCAAATTATTACCTGCAGTACATTTATTTGGCTATAAAATATATGGCTTAATTCAACATTTAAATTACAGTATAAATATAAGACGTTTAATGTAAGCACATGAAAACTATTTTATCAGGAACTTAATAGAATTTAAATAACCCTTTGAACAGAAATGAATTTGGTCACGTACTAAACATTTCATCGGATGTACTAATTGGGAAGGATTCATTGACTGTAGTGAAACTCATACGTTTGCATATCGTTAATTATTTGAAATGGCTTGAAACACTTTTTCTCTTGATGCTGCGACAGATAATCTGCTATCTGAGCACAATTTTATATTCATAAAACGCGTCGACTAATTGAATTTCATGGGGAAATTTAAATGCCAGACTTTTATTTCTTTAATTAAATGTGAGCATTTTCAATTTTGACTTTCTCCAATTTAATTGGACACGGACTCAATGACTTCATTAATTTTTCTACGTCGATAAACTTTATTTGATATCCCAAATAAAGAAATCAACAAATCTGACTTTCCATTTAACAATAGTTGATTAAAATCGCATTTATGTAGCAATTGAAGGCTTGGTCTCAAATGTGTGGAATTAAAATTGGGTAGTGATTAGATTATTTAGTATATAATAAAATAAACAAGTTTGATACAATTTAGATTCATTGCAGATAAGAGTAATATCGGGAACTTTTTCGTAAGGAAATTATCTCTCAGAATTTAATTTTTTTAATCCATCTTCATTTTGTCAGTTGATTTTTGATTGAAACACATAAGTGATAAGGTAGGTGTGGTGAGCATCAAGAAACAGCTAATGTTGTTGACAGCATGTAATATAATGACTGCATTGATTAGTGAATACTAGCACAGTTTCTAAACGTGAAATTAGGTTTAATCACAATAAATTGATACTTCAAAACTGTTTCATATGCTGTTACCAAAAACAGCGTAAAATATTAATCTGCAATTTACCTATAAAATAATATTTCGAGAATCTTTACATCACCATTGCGTCCACTGTGAAAGAGGTAAATTAATTGCAATATCTGGGGGATCTCATGTGCTGCCTACATCAGTCTAGTTTTACTTCCATATGCAGACACATGTGTCTAAGCTTCCTAGCATGGATCTCATTGTTATGAATTCGCCTAAATTTTGTTCTAATCTAGAAACTAACTTGTTACCATGTCCATAGACGATCCTATATGATATGCTCGTCACTTTGTATAAGAATAATATTTTCTACTTGATTATGTTGGTAGCAATCACTACTATCTTCAATGAGTTTATGCAGTGCTGTACCACATTAACTTGTTACGTGATACATGTATTGTTTTGATCGGTATTATGTTTTACAGGACTGCTGAGCAATCATACATTTTCGTAATACAAATATTCACCGCATTCTTTTGAATGTACAGTGTATACCACTTGTAAAGTAGGTCTTATTTTATATGATGCACCCTGCTCGTGGATAATTTAAAACAATCTACTTCTTCAGTCTAATATTATTAACGAATTATGTTTACATGAAAAGCTGGAAACTGTCCATTCTTTCGTCATAAAAATAATTCAAATGATTTAAAACCCAATATTCCAACGTTTGTTTTAACAAAAAGTAATATAATATACTCACATTATTCTCACTAAGAAAGCTCAATATTTCTCAACTTTGATGGCAACGTTGATTTGATGGCAACGCACACACTGGATTTTTCGGTATGGATTGAGGATTGCAAAATTGACGCACACGCCGAGGTTTCTTGCTGCCATTATAACCATATGAATTGGATATTTCGTACAAAAAAGCTCTTAAACTCCAGAAATTGATTCATGGTAGCTGATAATTTTAATTAAAAAAATATCCTGAGTTAAATTTTTAGACAACTATTTCAAAAGAATTCCAAGAATTAAATCTCAACTTTTTCCATAATAAAAGAAATATATGCTATTATTTTTATTTTTATTTTACTAATAAAAATTTTATATAGGACAAATAAACGTATTAAGTAATAATATTAAACGTATTAAGTAAAATAAATATTAAGCA
Source organism: Amaurobius ferox (assembly GCA_951213105.1). Classification (NCBI taxonomy): domain Eukaryota; kingdom Metazoa; phylum Arthropoda; class Arachnida; order Araneae; family Amaurobiidae; genus Amaurobius; species Amaurobius ferox. The sequence goes on from OX578134.1 coordinate 120,976,122, forward strand.
ATGATATCCTAGAAGGTGTAGCGTTTTTCAGTTTGAATTTAGGCTATGACCGTGCAAAAGCATTATGACTAAAATTGTAGTCCAGAATGTCGAAGACTGTGCTTTATAGATTTGAATCAATGATCGTCTAAGAATGTTGTGTTAAGTACAATTGGAGTCAATAACCGTCTAAATGTGTGCTTTCAAAGTTGATTGGATTCTAGAATGTCCAAGACGACAAATGGAGGTATGTGCAAATCTGCATGCATATTAGATCGAATATATGATTTTCGGTATTCTATAAAATCCTGGTCTCTCACTTGCATGTTCTCTTTAAGACTGTATATAAAATTAATGTAAGTTTAATCGCAATCATAATATGTTGTTGTTGTTGAGACCCAGACCATCCGACCTACCAGAAAGGTTTAAGGTAACACCTTGATTACATAATTGATTACATATAAGTTAATACAACTTAATTGATTACATATAAGTTGAACTTCATTTTTCTTGTTGACAGATCATTTCGCCTGACGTCCATAAACGCCCTCCGTATCTCTATTGGTTGTTACCCAAGGCGATGTAGAACTACTTCTTCATTGGCCACCTTATCATCTAATCTGCTCGGATTCAGCATTGACCTCAAGGAGACGTTTTCGCCCCAACCCCATCTGCAATTTATGTGAACTGAATTTATTGGGGCCATATCCTCCCGGATAAAGAGTGTTGTAAAATGGCACATACAAGTCTTCGATTTGTTTTTGTTGTATATATCGTATAAATCTCAAAACTGCATAAATGTCTCCTAGTCTCGCAATATTTTTGAAAAATTTGGAGATTTGCCAGGCCAGTTCAATTCAATTGAAATAGAAAGTTTATGAATAGAAAAAAAAAGTTTATGAATTCTACCAAATTTCATTTGAGCCGTATACTTTGTTTTACATGTATCATGCCAACAGTCTAACGCAGAGACAGACTAGTATGAATACAAATATCACTGTAAAGGTGATCGTTTGATCAGAATTTAGGAATGTTCAAAACGGGTAAATACTTCATAACTAGTGTCAGACGTTTGATTTTACTAAAATATTTTTCATTCATTTGCGTATTATGTATTGTACGACCTTTAATGCGAACTATTTATTACGAAAACTGTAGGACTCTTAAATAACATTATTACTCTTAAATAACATATCAGTAAAGAAAAACAGGTAAAAATAATTATTAAGATAAAAACTGTACCTAAGTGTTACTTAAATACATCATAATTTATACTTTGAAATAACTTTTGATAATATTTCAGTTTCTACTAAAATTTTATAGAAAAGAATTACATTTTCATTTCTTTCAAAAGTGCAAAAAATAATGCCTTTTATTGCTAATTTTATGACTAAACTGATAGTACGAGATATAAACATTCGTGAGGTACAAAGTTGATTAAGGAGACCTCCAGGCGACACTGAAAAAACTATCTTTGACTAGTTTAATCGTATTATTCCTTATAATTAATTGAATATGTTTACTCAGAAAAAGATAAACTGAGATTTAAGTTGGATTTCTTCCTTTATTTTCCACATCCCTCAAGGCACTATATTACAGAAAGCGTATGTTTTGTCATTTTCATCTTGCAACATTTGTGTTTTACGAAAGAAAACCATGAAGGCCTCAAGCAGTAGCAAAAGGTAAACATAAGTACAGAATGCTAATCTAAGATTTAACTATAATGTCATCCTGCATATATTATATTGTTGACTTTTCATCTCTCTTTTATTATTTGAAATCTGCAAATTTGTAGTTCTGCTTGATCTACATGATTTTGAATTTATGTACGCCGTAAAAAAAATCTTAAACAACATATAACTTTTAAAAAAACTATTAGTAAAAACTATTAAAGAATGCAGCACACCGTTGTTTCGAGAATAATAGGGATTCACTTCTTCAGTGCTAGACAAAAAATAAACCTAAAGAAAAATAAATGAATTATGCACGAAAGGAAGGAACGAAATGTATATATATCAAAGTCGGGGATTTGGAGTCTACCTGAGAGAACCAATCAGAAAGCAGAATGAAGAACAGCCAAGAACTGACACACAATATATAGAACTGACACAAAAGATTTGATATAAAACCCAATTTAAATAGGTAAAAAAAACGAGACAGATCTCAATGAGATTAAGAAACTCTCAACAGGATAAGAACACGTCGAGAAATCTCAGAATAGGCCTGAAAGCTAAGAAATAAGTAAACATGGATTACTTACAATTGCTCAACATTACTTTAAGTTTAAAAATTATTTTAGATTTTCTGTCACTAGGATAATGCAAAATTCATATCGACCTGTGGTATCGATGATTTTTTTTTAAAATCCAAAAAAATTCTATATATTATTGTGAGTGAATATTTTGTTCCACCGTCTGGCTAAATAGCCTGTAATTTTATGGTATGTTTGTGTGCTTTATACGCCATGAAACTTTGCACTGCCATCTTTTCCTATGTTTGCTTCAGAACTTTTCCTATGTTTGCTTCAGCTTCTTAGCTTTCAGAACTTTTATGTGTCATTTTGATTTACATCCTTCTTGTTGAAAGCCGTTTACTCTTGTTCGGATTTGTCTATTTTTATTAGGAGATTTCATATGTGTTTTGAGATACTCAAATCTCATGTGTTAATTCTATGTTTGAAGTGACAGAGCCGTCTGTGCTTAATTATATTGTCTACTTAACCAAACTCCATGCCTTTATTTGTAATGTTTATATTTGTAATAGTTGTACTCATAAAATCCTACCCTCGGATAATTTTATACTCTTTATCAAAATCTGTGTACAAAAATGTGTCAGACACCTACAAATGTGTAAACCCCCTACAAATGTGTCGGCTCCCTGTATATGCCTTATTGTATAGTGGGCATTTTTTACACACCTGCATAAAAATATGCGATAACCCTTATACTTTTCGAGTTATTGCCTTGGTACATGACTTGCTTGACACCTTGTATAAGTTTGAACTTTTTTTTCTCTGATTCAACAAAATCTATCATCAGTTAGAGTAGGAGCGTCAAAATCTGAATCATGAAGTAAGAAAATCATGTATTCTTATTAAATAAAAAACTACATTTCAGTTCTGTAGTTTTATGTATTTCGCAAGAGAAAATAATAAAGAATACATGGACTTTATTTAACACACGCCTTGTCTAAGCGTGCACAAACTTTTTTTATTAGAGAGCAATTCATTGTTTTCCAACAGTTTACGACTTTATTTCAGCTATAATCAATAATCACATACACACAAATTATTGAGTCTTATAAGCAGAGCGGGATTTTCACCACTAATTAAACAGTCTCGCACTACCAATTGTAACAAATTTACAGATGTAGGAAAATTTCCTATCAAATTTTCCTAAATATTTCCTCATTTGTAAAATCAATTGTATCTACCTCTTTGAATTTAAATTAGAATTTTACTAATATTATGATTTTAATACAATACTTAATGTTAACAAATATTCGGCATTCAGACTGAAACTCAAAGACTTTTACCACAAGTGAAATAAATAGTTAAAATTCGAAGCTTAGAAATTCAGCTTTGAACTATTTTAAACTGAACTGAAGCTAATGTAGTAATAGCAAAACATTTATCAAATATTAACACAGTAATTAACTATATAGAGATGTGACACCCGCAACTAACATTCACTTTTTTAACACTTTACAACATAGTTGAGAAGTGTTTGTCTTCGTTCATTCTGTCTGTCTGTCCGTCTGTCTGACCGTTAGCACGATAACTGCCGCAGAAATAACTTTATCAAAATGGAATTTTAGTATATTGTTCAGACAGTAAGTGGGACCCATGAGAATAATCAATCAATATTATCCCCCTATTAGTTATGGATTGAACCAGGGTAGAAGAAATGAAATACATTGAACCCTATGGGATTTAATTTTTCAAACTTTTTTTAAGCGAATTTAAAATTCACAAATTGCTTCAAAAGTTTCAGGAAATATGCAAGTTATCCCATAAAAATATAAAAAAAAATTCAGCAAAATATATTCGGTAGTTTTTAATAAAATTAAAAAATTAATTACACCCATATCATATGAAGAGATCACATGACCCACGTCAAATTAAAATATGGCATTCGTCTTGTATCAAAATGATGATTGTTTAAGTTCTTTTAATTTATATTTAATGTTGCATCCGTCTTAAAATCGCTTTATTTTTTATTTTTTTTCTGTGCATCTATATACTGCGACAACGCAACTACAATATTTGTGAGTTTAAATGATCATCAAACTTTGATTATTTCTACAGCGAAGCCTAATTTTTACTTATGGAGAATGTAAACACCATTAAGATGTAGGATGAATTGTATAAGACTTGCTGAATTTCTTTAAAACAAAATTATTTAATTCTGGAGTCTGCAATATCGTGATATTAATGAAACATTCTTTGATTTTGCAGGCGATTTTAACGCAGACATTTTCGATGAATTGCATAGACTGAAATTACTTTTACATCCATGGTTTTAGTTTTTTAGTAAAATAAATTAGTGTAGTTCTGTGAAGAATGAAATAAAAATATATGAATGAAATATTTACTGCTTTTACATAGAGCCAGGCGATTTATATTTCGATGACGTCATTTGAATAAAGTTAATTTTTTTAAATAAAGTTTTAAGTTTTCAAATAAATAAATGATTGTAGTATTGTGATAATTTTAAAAATATCCCAGCTGAATGTATGGCATTTTAGAGAAGTTTAAATTAAATTACATTACAGTTGCAAAGTGTTTCATAATCAATGCTTTATGTATGATTGATATTTCTTGTTAATAATATAAATTTTAGCATGTTCATCTAACGATGGCCGGACACATAGATTTCTGATATCGAACCGATAGAACACATAGTTCAAATTTCTAGGTTGGTTTCCAGCCTTGTAACAAAACTAAAATAAAACAAAAACTTCAACAAAAGTATTTGTTACTTTCAAATAAATTAGCTCAAAATTCAAAACCTTCAATTTCATTTTTCATCAGAATCATATGATTTTTAACATATTATTAATGACATTTCAACACACATAATTTAAAATTTCTAAAATTTGTGAATTTTCTAAAATTGGTGGAGCATAATATTGCTGTTTTGCTGTATACCTGGTAGTTGTATAGTAACCTTGCGATAGTAGTTGTATAGTAATCTTGCGAGATAGTTATTTGTTGTATATTGTATTCTATATACGCTGAGCTTGTAAATGAAGTTGTTATTTATCCATATACTTGGAAGTATATAGTCTTTAGAAAATATCATTTTCTAACGTAAATTCACAGTGTTTCTGACTTTGTTCATTCTGTTTGTCTGCTCGCACGAAAACTGCCGTAAAAAGTACTTTATAAAAATAGCATTTTAGTATTTTTCTGAGACAGTCTGTGGCGCATGTAGGAATGAAAAGGAATAAAATCCCCCAATTAGTTCCAGATTTAATCAGAGTTAATGAAATTAAATGCATTGAACCCAATGGGACCTACTTTTTTTGTTTTTTAAATTATGTGCAGTTAAATTCACAAATCGCTTGGTAAATTTTAGGAAATATTGTAATCACCACGTAAAATGTTGAAACCCAGACCGTCCGACCTACCAGAAAGATGTAAGGTAACTGTTTGGACGGTCGGGAAGTACCACGTAAAATGTGTAAAAACATTTCATTAAAATGTGTTACATAGTTTTTTTAAATAAAAATTGAAATAATAATTTCACTCATCTTATTTAAAGTGACTCATTTCAAAACAAAACATGGCATCCGTTTTCTTTCAGTGCAAAAATCGTGATTATTAATGATTGTTTAAATTTATATTTAATGCTGCATATGTTATAACACTGCTTTATTTTTATATATATAATCTGTGTATCTAAAATTCTATGCCAACGTAGTAACAATATTTTTTATTTTAAATGATCACTAAATGTTGATTATTCCTACAAAAAAGCCTAATTTGTATAGGATGCAGAATGTAAACACATCAAGCGATTTTAAGGTGAGTTGTATAGTAAAGGCTAAGTTTTTTTCACGCAACGTTACTTAGCTCGGGAGTCTAGAATATAAGTAATATGAAGGAAATATTCAATGATTTTACACACAGAAGTAGACGATTTATAGCATTGGCTTTTGATGAAGATTTAAGTTTCCATGAATTCCAAGTATTTCCAAGTTTCCAAGGAAGATAATTAGTGTACCTTCATCGGATTTTAGTTATTTGTTTATACCTATTTGACGACGGTAGCTTATATGTTCGCAGAAACCAGCTGGTCCCTCCATTTTTCAAATTTATATTTTCATTTTTGTTCTAATTTGTGTCTACTAGTTTCAACTAATTTTCTTACAGTTGTGCTAAACGTCTTGGGGTGTTTTTTATTATTATTATTTTTTTATCGTCTTGCTATTCGTTTACTTATCGCCTTATGTTATTTTATCACGTGTCTTCACTGCTCATTCTCATGTTTCCTCACACTTCTTATGTAATTTGTTCACGTTTCATTGCCTTCTGACAGTTATTGCCACGTTTATTATTATATAGCTAATAAGACAAGCTCTATAATAATAACGACAATGACAGAACATTCTGAAACAAAGTTTAGAAATAAGATTCTAAATCCTAAGTGCTTCATTTATCCGAAATGTGTTTCGAGATAATGATGTAAAAATGGTTCATTTACTCTTTTAAATGTATTTCGTAAAAACAAATATTCTATAAAATATCAGATAATAGAATTTTAAAATGCAGGAGTTTATTAAAGCAAAAAATGTGACTATTGTATGCAGAAAGGATTGATTTCCATGAGTTTAGAATTTTAAGATTTCGTCTATAAAGCATGTCTCACAAATCCCTAAAGGTATTTTAAAAACTTTCAGAAATATACCCATTGCTGTATTTACTTTTGTCAATATATAGACAGAACAGCGAAGTGTTATGATATGTTACGTGTATATATATATCCACAAAACTCCCCTTTTGTTCTGCTTCTAGCATAATTTCTTTATGTATTTTTATGGAATGTAACTATATATAACATAAAAATTTAAGCATACAATAAAATAAGACGATCGACTTATTTTTAAATTGCATTTATATTACTAATGATCAAAATTATACTTGAAAATTATATTTACTTATTCTTAAGAACGTTTATAAAATACATCGTCGACATATGCACCAATCACCTCTAGTACTATAATTCGTACAGATACTGATAGTTTAATAATCATTATTCATATGAACATAATAAAACTATATATTATACATTTAGCTGAATATATATATATATATATATATATATATTTTGTAAAATTTGAAATATATATATATATATATATATATATATATATATTTCAAATTTTACAAAAACTTACTGCCATGTAATTAATTACTGAAAAATATCTGTGCTACCAATTCATTCTTTCTGGTGATTCAATTAATCAAACGCCGAATTAATCACCGACACAGCTAAATCTGTGAAGTGATAATAAAATGTTTTGCAATAGCTATTTGGAATCTTTTCCGATAATTGTCTGCAGCGAAACACACACATTGTCTCTGTGAAACTGTTTAGTTTAACAAACATTATTTTTCAGAAATCTACTGTTGCTAAAACTTCGTGCCGCCATTAACATTTTCTGTTCTTTTTTCAATACTGAAAATAAAGTATATTTTTCGCTTATTTCAATTAAAATAATCAATATTTTAATTAAAATCAGCATGAAACCACTTTTGCTTTGTCATACTATTGTATACAGAAATTATTGTTTTAGTGAAACTTTTCACAAAAAGTATTTTGATGGATTTGCGCGTTTCAAAACTTTTTTCGAGTAGAAAGTGCATTATATACTTCCAACAACGTTTCCGTGGTAGTAAACTGATGTATGCTTATAATGTATATGTTACCGGCAAGTGTGAAATTAGGCATTGTGTAGAATGCCTTGGCATTCTATACACAGCCTAAAATGGGACGTCAAAGTATGAAACGCTTGTATTTTCACACATTTCCTGGGCATTATATAGAATGCCAAAACGCAAATAGGCAAAGTATGAAAACTTCTCGCAGTGACATTTAATGTCGCAAGGCGAGTCACGTGATTTTCGACGTTTGCGCCAAATAGAGAGTCAGAGTACTTCCGGTACCGAATTTTGAAAGGCTTTTGCATAAAAAGGGCATTTATGTGCAATTCAAAATTCAAATCTGGAACAAGAAGTTCAGCACTTGTATTTTTCTATTTCTATAGGAAAATCACGTATCTTTATACATATTGTTACTTGCTTCTTTTCAATAAAAATTTTTTCACACTTTTACGAAATAGTATTTGTCATTCTCATGTATTCTATACAATGCCCAGGGAAAGTTTGTAAGATATTAAAATAAAACATAAATTTCATACTTTGCCTAAAGCCTTCACTCATTCTATAGAATGATTAGGCATACTATACAGTGCCTGGTTTTCACACTTTTCCGGTAACATATAAACTCTATGTAAATTAATGGTTGTTTATTGCAATATTTCATTTTAGCGCACACTTCAGAAAGCAAATTGTTAAGGATCTAATCAATCAACTTAATTAACTGCATAAATTGTAGCATTTAGTTCAAAACATTTCAAATTTGAGCGCTGGTCGTTAAGAATAATTATTGAATGACCCCAATACGAGCTTTCCTTATGTATCAATGTATGTCGGTGAACGATTCGACAATCACAAAATATGCATAGAACTCCGACTGCTGGGAATTTGCTTCTAAAGACCGCTGCATTTAAACTAATGCCATACAGTGTGTAGCTCAATACAAAGTCTGTATTTAACTCAATGTTTCTATTAAAGTTAATAAAATTACATTTTATTTTCCCACTAACATTTAAGATTTGATTTACTCTGTGAATTTGAATTTTGGATTGAGAGAGTATAAAATTTACATTTTTTGTTTAACATTCTCCCTTTTTTACTCTATACGAAATGTCTACCGTAATGTTTAATCGTATTTGCATCTCTAGTTCTAAAACAAATTATATCGTTGACATTGTTTTTTTGACAAAATTATTTCGATATTATAATATGTCGCTTTAACCAACTTTTCTTCTTGTTAGGTCTCATGTATACTTGTTCAGACTTGATTTGTCTTGTCGGGATAATCATGTGGCGTTTTGGCGAGAGCCACACGTCTGTTGTTACTTCTTGTTTCGGATTAACTGGGCTGTTCTTCATGCTGTTTTCTGATTGGCTCTCTCTTAATCCAGTTCTTAGGTATAGACAAACCCCCTGCTTCTTATTTCCGCGTCTATTCCTCTTTTGGTTTTGTTGGTTCTCTTGCACTGACGAAGGGGGTCCACCGTATTTTCGAAAAAGCTGGATGTTGCTTTTTGTAATATGTGGGATTATTTACGTTCTCATGTTTACTTTATCCTTTATACAAAGTGTATTTTACTTATTAAATGCAACAAATCCTTAGTACTTTCTAGAAAAGAATAAGCAAATGACACGATTAAAATCGTTTTGGAAGTTTTATCTAATTTGGAAATATAGTCCAATTCCAACTACACGATCGACTGTTTCCTTGCGGATATATTTGAGCCTTTAATATGTGCTGCATCGTGCTTTAGACATGATTATGGGATATCATAACGACCTGGAAACATTGTTGTATTCCCACATGTTTTGTGTTTATTTCTGTGTAGGTATAACTAAGAATTTGCATCTTCACAATCAGTAATTTTATTCCTTGGTAAGATTAAACAAAGTGCATCCTTTAAAAAGACAAAATTGTCCTCAGTATTATTACGGAATATGTATTAAATGTCTGGGAGAAAAGCTTCACTCCACTAGTGGTGCTGCTGAATATAGCATATAAGAGGTATTGTTACTAAACGTAGACTCTGGAATCTTGGGTGTGCACGCGGAATACAAGAATGAGTTCGAATTTCTGTATAACTAAACACGTTTATTCACAATCACAAAGTAAACAGGAACAGTATACAATCAAACAGCACATAAAGGATCCACTAATTTTACAAAATAAACGATATTATTCTCAAAATACTGACGAAAATACTGTCATATAACAGCATTTACTATTCTTGAAAGAATCACGAAATTCACAGTTCACTGTAGCTCGTATCTTGTCCACTGAACTCTAACGAAGTGATGAGTGTTTTTATAGTCTATAGACACTTCTGAAAATATATTCATATCTCCTAGAATAATCTTTATTTCTTGGAGTTTCTTGAAGATTCCGAAAGTCGCAAAATGGCGACAAATCTGTCAATCTTTCTTCGAAATGTGTGCATTATGGTAACCCATGACTCACGTCATGCTTACTCCATACTCACGTCCAGGACTGTGTATTTATTGCCTGGTCTTCAAAAAGTCTGCTTAAGAAAAAGCGCCAATGAGAGAATATTAAACGTTCGTAACAATTTCTTAAAAATATATAAATGTAAAGAACTTCTAAAATATAAACGTAGCAGGTATTTTAATTTAAATGAATTTGAATCATATTGTAGACAGAGAAAATAACTTTAACGATAGAGAATACGTACTAAGACTACAAAATCAGTTGTAATGTATCGCTCAACAATAATATTGATTGTCCACAGAAAAACAAAACGTGGTTTTCTAGTCGATCTGAGTAACTATAACTGCAACTGTCACTTTCAATTCAGAGAAACTAATTAAACTAAAGACTACGGCATCTCTCCAACCGCTACTTATTTGGGAAAATCACCCTAAGTCCTTTGCCAAGTAAAAACCTCCAGATTCTCTCATAATTATAAATACTTATGGAAGCATCGGTAGCTCACAAACTAATTGAAAATTTCAGTGAAAGATATGCATAAAATTATATAATCATGTATACTTTGAAAAATATATTATCTACTAAATATAATTAGTTTCAATCTGCTTTCAGTAAATGTATGAAAACTATAATTTCATAATGTAGAATAACATAAAATATAATGTATTTAATAATGTAGAATTTACATAAAATATTATGGAATATGAATTATCTATTTATCATTGCATCTCTATGCTTGTTCCTCCATGTCTATAATGCATTCAAAACCATCTTGATGAATTTTTAATATTTTTAGTTATGGTGCTTATAAAAAGTCCAGATTTGGAACAATTTAGTGCAGAGGATGCGAATGGAATTGGAATTATTTTTCAGAATTTCTAAAAGATCAGACAGAAAATTAAAAATATTTAACTACATTAAATAACTTGCTGCTTTATGTCTAATATTCCATAACATATACGGCTATTTTCATTAGCTTTAGGATAAATAATTTACTAAAAGCCGAGTTGACTTTACTTTCAAATATCATTATCTATAGCTATAACATAACATAAAGTTCATATAATTAATTAAAGTCGAATGAATTTCAAATTCAATCCTGGGTTGTAATGCTTAATCAATTTTAGTAAATATGAATATAACAAAATAAAATTGTAGTTTTCAGTTATATTATATTTTCAGATTTATACGCGTTTTCTCAACTGAACTATTATCTCCTGAGTTGTAAGTAAGCCAGAGTAAAAGTATAAATATTTTTAGAGTGCAACTTACGCGTGGTGCACATTTATACTACGGTGCATATTGCACAGTAGTATGTGTGGTATACATTTAAAAAGAAGATATGCAGTGCATATTTGAAATTTGGTATAATAAACATGGTCGTATTATCGAAAAGCCGCACATTACATTGATTCCCCATAATAACACACCATAAATTCTTTGTGCGAGTTCCCGAAATAAAATTATTAATTATCTGCACAATTAACTTCACCCATTTTAACTTTAAAATAACCATTATTTATTAAACGCATTATAATTATGATTAAATTACAATAATTATACACATATATTTAAGGAGAATACTAGGTGTGAAGAACCAGACACTTATTTGTCTAAATTACTATGACCTTTTATAACAGCATATTGGTGCCTCTACATACATATATTATTGTCTTTAGACGCTAAACTGCATATTGGATTTTGAATGTTGCCTTTTGGCATTGCACTCAAACAACTCGCTATTTTGTACATTATGGACTATATCCGTCCATTAATGCCCCTTCGACGATCATTGCTTCAATTCTATGAAGCACACAACTAATACAAAGACTCATGACTGCATTATCACAATAATGACTATCTCTCAATAGAACTGGTGCCTATGAATCTGGGCTCTTTGTCTGGCTTGTTAGATATAATAAATCTACGTACATTAACACTGCCTAAATGTATCCTGGTCTCACAGAATGTACCTAGTCTCACAGTATGTACCTGGTTCTCACAGTATGTGCCTGGTCTCTCAGTATGTAGAAAAAATGTATTTATCAAAATACGTGTTACTTAAATGTATGAAAGACAACTACATAGGAAATTTGGACTCCCTAGTTGATACGGGTCCCGTTTTATGTCACCAAAACAAGTGCATCCCTATGGTGGGCCCAAGCCGGGCTTGCCGATAAGGTTCAAAATCCAAATAATTAAAATATATCACAAAAGATAATGCCAGAATAAATGTGGACTTTCTAGTAGTAGTATATTCCTATGTCGTTCTCAAGACGGACTAGCCCGATATGGTTCTAAATAAAAACAAATTGAAACGTACCACGACAACGACATATTAATTTTCATGTTAAACTTATTCAGGGGACTTAATTAGGCAAAACCACAAATATTCGAATTTTACTGACAAACATTAAATCTGGTTAATTATATAAAATTTTGTATCAGCCTTATTTTATATATCAAATACATACTATTTGTAGCAAAATATTGCAAAAATGTAAAACTGTATGTGTTTAATCAATATGTGTTTCCTGCATTAAAGATTCTTGAATTTCGGAAAACAATATTACTACAATTTAAACACTTCAATTAAGTGCATTTAAAGAGAATGATTTCAAAATTAAACGGGAGTTCCACAGATTGATTATTGGATGCAGTGAATTTATATGTGCTCCGTTATTGGCAGTTCATGAACGAAACTACACATTTCTGAATACAGAAACTCCTCACGTAAATCTCTCAATTTATTGCAATCTAACTACGTATTTAAGGGAAATTCAAAGCAATGGTGTTTTGATATCATCTGGAATATTGACTAAAGAATTAAAGTTGAAGATTTGCAGTAAACTACTGAATGTGAATATTTCTCGGCAGAGGTGTAAATGGCTATTGGTTTTATCTTATCATTAAATGTTACTTTTGAAACTGTATACAGAAATGTAAATTCAATTCAATGTTTTCCAAATAACCTGTAAGAATTAAATATTAATTTACCCTGAAGACATGTACTAAATTATGGTTTCTCCGTAAAGTTGCAAGTATGATAAATACACTTTGCACGATAACTGCCAGAGCTATAAAAGTGAGGTTTCGGTATAATAAAGAATCTGATGTGGGCAGCACATGAGTTTCCTTATATAATGAAATGGATTTACTCCTCTTACTGTAAAAAATAATGTATAGGACTCACGGTACTATGTTTATAAATTTGAATTATACATTTAGCGATTTTCCGGATGACAATATGTAAAACTGTTTCAAAGTACCCAATTAACTTATATTTCGCGCAACTCTAACAAAACAATTTTCAATATTGATAGCTTTCTCAATAAGCGATGTAGTCTATATATTAAAATATTTTAATAATTAATTCATCAATTGGGCTCCATTTTCATTAATTTAGCTCTATTTTTGCAATTTTGACTATATTTTCGTCAATCTGGAGCGAAATCTCGCCAAGTTGGCGACATTTTGCTATATTATTCGTCCGGTTAACCAAAATGCGCCACTAAGTATTATAAACGAAGGCCATTTCTTATATACAAGAAGGAATGCCCGTCATATGACGGGAATTCGAATTTGCGAAACATCCTAGCGTTCTAAAGTTTATGTCAATCGTTTACCGTTTTCTAATGAAACATTACAGAAGATTACAGAAATATTACAAAATATTACAGAAATATTACAAAAGATTACAGAAGATGACAGAAAAAGTCACAGAAGAAAAATCAGGAAATGACTATTTTCGTAACTTTATAAAAAGTTTTAATTTTGTGATGATTTTACAAAATTTCCCATGAAAATTTAGGGCGTTTCTGAGCATTCGATTAAAATTAAGACAATAGGTGTTCAGTATTTACGGATTGTAGTTTTGTACCAAATTTCATCCGAATCGCTTCATTCATTCGTGAGATATCGTCTCCACAGACTCACTGACACACGCACACACATACACACAGAGCCATCACATCATAAACGTTTGATTCGTGTTCAGGGATGCTTGAAAAGCGCTCTCTCGTCAAAAACTCGAATTCGAATTTCCGAACCCGTCACAAAGCTTTTCTTATACATTATACTATGTAAGGAAAGTAATTAACTATGCGCCATCAGAGAAGATTGACAGCAACGCCATCGAGTAGCAAAAATTGTAATTTCAGTTCTATCTTCTAAATTCTGTAAAATATCGGTTAGTCATAGATTTAATGAGGAATGAATTTTCGAAGAAACAAATGGTGCAAATTAAAATATCTTAGCATTACTGTGTGCATCGTATAATAATGGTATCTGTGACTTGAAGTGACGCCAAACTTTTGCAGATAAAATATGTGAGAAATTTTGTAAACGATCTCTATCATCAGTTGTAAGATCATATGTGTATAAGATCAGGAAATTGTATATTAGTGAAGGTTCATGCTAGATCGTACTGCTATATGGCTAATCCACCGAAATGCTGTGGAAACTTCATGGCAGTATTTCGTATGATTTCTCACAGCACTATGTTTACTGGGACGATTGTCCCTACGATTGTGATGTTGAAGTGAAATTAATCTTCTAACTACGGAGGTAAAACATTACTTTTTTACTAACTTTTTCCAATTCCCTGTTCTGTACCTTCTGTACGGGAGTTACAAACCTCCCCGCCTCCCAATGAAATGCTTTGGGTTTTCTATATTAAGGATTTTAATTACTGCTTAAGATGGGATTTAGAAAGGGGGGCAGTTACCCATAAAATACAATGTATTCACAGAGATAGGGGGGAATTTTTTTTTTTTTTTTTTTTTGCAGTTCTAAATTCAACATATTGGACTATCTGAACCGAAATGTAACGATTAGACTAATTGTATGCATTTGTGGTAAAAATAGTTTAGAAATTATTTAAATTATATTTTTACCGTAAGCAATGTTTTTAATAATAGTTTTGAGGAGAGTAAATAACTCAGATTTTTTCATATAATAATGTATTTTTAATACCCTGGAAGGGAATGACTGATAATTTTCTAATTACAGGCTCAAGTGCTTAAAGTATTGTTTATACTTAAGGTTTATTGATTTAATATATTAATTATGGACAATGCAACGCAGTTCATTCTCTATTTCTAACGAAACAAAATCAACATTTTTCTGAATATTGTTATCCCTTTTACTTGAAAACTATAATAGGTAGGAAGATGAAATTTTGCATAGATACGTGAAATTGCGATCAGATATGTAGAATCACAATTTTAATATCACAGTTTTCAAATGTGCATTCACACTACGTTTCCTACAATTAGAGTGCAAACAATCGATTATTGTACAACAGTTAATAAGTAGTCATATTAAACTTCACTACCTTATTTTTACACGGTTTCTAGAATAACATAGCAAAGCAAAATGCACATCATGGGGTTAGAGAGCTACAATAAACTTCCAGAATATACAAAGTAATAAAATGCAAATTTAATGAAATATGTTTTGGTGATTCGGTGTTTTAACTATGTTACTGTGATTGCATTGTTTTTCTGTATTTTGATTTGTTTTACGTATAATTAAAACTCTAAAAACTTTTATACTCTTTTGAAATAGGATTTTCAAATATTGAAATTTTTGTTTATACTTCTAATTTCATAATTTACTTGTCAGATTAAGTTTTAATGTGAAACACTTCACAGCTTGCATACTTCAAATGTGCCATGCCCAAGCATGGCTTTCGCTCCTTATATTTCAAAATGCATATTTACGAAAGATATAAAATGAATTACTCGAAATTGTCCTGGTCCATGGATTCGATTTTTTTTCGTTTGAATGCTGAAGATTTAAAAAATGTCCCCCATTGAGGCAAGACCGTACATCCAGAAATTTTTCCTTTACGACCATTCAAAATCTCAATTGCTAACTTGAGAAGTTATTATGGAAACGTGATTTATTTCAAGGAATTACTTAATACTGTCACATTCTTATATTAAAACATTCCAATCTTTACCTGCAAAATTCGGGATTTTAAATTTCAGAATTATAAATACTACTATCGAAGCGTCAAACGTTCCGGCTTCGCAAAGAAGACACTTGCCTATGATCTGGAACTGTGCCTAGAATAATATTTGAACAGCATTTTTATCCATGTGTTTTAATATTCGTAAAATAATTTCGAGCCTATAAAGTAACTAAAAATCTAATTTGAAATTCTTTAAAATAACACTGAGGCGCACTTATTTGGATCTTAAAGTACCTGTGTACCAAATTTCATCGTCGTACGACATTTAGATTTCCCACTATAGACTGCACACATACATGCAGACATATTTTTGTAAGAAGAGTAGAGATGAAGACTTGATCAGAAAATTGTTCT
Source organism: Amaurobius ferox (assembly GCA_951213105.1). Lineage (NCBI taxonomy): Eukaryota > Metazoa > Arthropoda > Arachnida > Araneae > Amaurobiidae > Amaurobius > Amaurobius ferox. The sequence continues at coordinate 120,992,760 of OX578134.1, forward strand.
CAACTGTTTCGGGAAATATAGAAATAAATAAAAATACCGTCACTAACATGATCCAATTTGTTATGGCTTTCCGTAATCTGTTTTTTACATTTCATCCCATATAATACAATTCTATTTGTTTACGTCTGAGTCATCTTTTATTACATTTTATCAGCAATTTTATTTTCTTTGAAAATATTACGTGGGATTATAAACAGTTATTGAAGTATTATATTCTTTTTAGTATAATAAAATAAGAAATTTATTGAAACATCAAAACCGTATATATGTCGTATTTTCTTTACGATTTGATACATTTTATTATAGTTGTTTTCAAGTTGTAATTGTAGTTTAATTTTAAATGCTGTATGACATACGATTTTACATTTCGAATTAGGGTGTAGCGTGGTTACAGAAATTGAATACAAGACATGTTTAATTTAAAAACAAACTACAAATTGCAAAATGTTTATTGAAATAGACACAAAGAATTGTCAGGAGGAAAACGTGGTGCTAGCTAACAACATAAAGCAAATTTTTCATTTTCCAAAACGAGTAAACTTATATTTAATGTATATTTGAAAAGAATTGAATACTTCCGAAGCTGCTGTTAATATATAGGTTGTTTAAAGACGAATGACTGAAATTAATATAAAACCAATAATTGGTTAAAGAAGTAAAGTGAAAAATGAAAAAATATCAGCAAACAGTGGAGACTTTAGTTAGAAAAGTTGCACAAATAATAATTTCATAAAAATTCAAAGTTTTATATTTTATAAGGCCCGAATCATATAAATGTCTATTACGAACATTTTTCTGCTCATGGAGGCGAAATAAATTTTGCTGTATCTTTTAATGAAACATTTGTTTAGACATCGATAATAATTAACTGGAATGCGATTCTACTCGACTAATCTATACTAGAATTCATTTTTTTTTTAATTTTATAAGACACAATGCGAAAAATCGGTATTGTGGGTCCAAATGGCTACAACTATAATGTGTTTCTGCTTCTGCGTGTCACTCTAGGGCCTGAAAAAATCTTTCGTTTGATCCAAACTTGACGTCGAGAACTAATGACGTCACGGTTAATGACGCCATGAACAGAAACGATGCGTATCATTGCTGCTCTTCACAACAATGATTGAAACTGGTAACTTCCGTAATATTTGCGCCATAAAAAATCCCTTTTATGCATAATTATGTCAAATTTTGTTCTATGATGCCATGTTAAAAAATATGAAATTTCGAATACAATTCAAAGTTTGATTCCAAACTTGACGTCACGAACTAATGACGTCACGGTTAATGACGCCATGAACAGAAACGATACGTATCATTGCTGCTTTTCACAACAATGATTGAAACTGGTAACTTCCGTAATATTTGCGCCATAAAAAATCCCTTTTACGCATAATTATGTCAAATTTTGTTCTATGATGCCATGTTAAAAAATATGAAATTTCGAATACAATTCAAAGTTTGATCCCAAACTTGACGTCACGAACTAATGACGTCACGGTTAATGACGCCATGAACAGAAACGATACGTATCATTGCTGCTTTTCACAACAATGATTGAAACTGGTAACTTCCGTAATATTTGCGCCATAAAAAATCCCTTTTATGCATAATTATGTCAAATTTTGTTCTATGATGCCATGTTAAAAAATATGAAATTTCGAATACAATTCAAAGTTTGATCCCAAACTTGACGTCACGAACTAATGACGTCACGGTTAATGACGCCATGAACAGAAACGATACGTATCATTGCTGCTTTTCACAACAATGATTGAAACTGGTAACTTCCGTAATATTTGCGCCATAAAAAATCCCTTTTACGCATAATTATGTCAAATTTTGTTCTATGATGCCATGTTAAAAAATATGAAATTTCGAATAAAATTCAAAGTTTTCACTCCAATTAAAGAAATTTTTATCTAGTTCTAGAGTTTTTGATAACGAAGTCAGATATAGATCTTCGTGAAAATTCATTAATATCCATGGCTGCTATCGTGTATTCTTGAAATCAACCACAGACATCAGACAGACAGAAGCATACCGTTCTAAAAAAAGTCAAAACTTGTTCAGGAGATCTTGAAACATATATTGGCATCAAAATCTCGAATTCGAAAATTTTCGTCTAAACAATACTTCCTTAATACTACGTATGAGAAAGTAAAAACTGTCCCATTTCATCAGTTCTACAAGTGTTAATAGTTCACTTCATCTAATAGGAAATATATCTACTAATTTAGACATTATAGGAAATTGATTTGATTCTTATAAATATAATTCACATTTTATTAGTTGCACTTTATTTATCACAAACTCGAGAAACCTTATAGATGTATTTGGCTGGTTTTTCCGAATCTTACCATTTACTTTGAATAACTTATTTTCTATAGATTCCTTGTAATCGAACAAAAAATGCCTGATAACCGAACTCGGAATATTCGCTTTAATCAAGCGCGAGGCAAATTTTACTAATTGACATTTTTTGAGAGGCCGTATAATTATTTGATTTTCGCATGTTTATAAAATTATCAGTCTGGGGGTGTAAACATTATAGATATATTATCCCATGTTTGTTAATTATTATTCGAATTTCACATTACTTCTACATACGACAGTTGATTATCTACTCTGTTAAAATACTCTTTGTGAATTACTCTGTAAATTAATTTTATTGACAAGTTTGCAATTATGTTATTTGTATGCTATGTAAATCTCTGTGTAAAATAAATATCGGAATGTTAGTAAAATCTTCTCAAAAATGCAAGGGATATAATCTTAATTTTCACTTTTATCCCTGCAATTTGTATTATCTTAGACCTTATGGATATCCGTGCTTAAATAGTGGTCGAGCAATAGACATGTACCAGACATCAATATCAATGATAGCAGCTAAATGCTACCATTAAGTGTTTGTTTTCATACCTATATTATATATATTTTACTTCAAGTTATTAAGGAATTATCTGCGAAGTGTAAAATAAATAGTAGCAATTTATATTAAAAGTAAGTAAATCCAAATAATTAACGTACGTTTAATAAAAACATATGCAAGTTATTTCAGAAAACATTGCTGGTGATACATTCATTTGTCTACATTTCTGAATGATCTATGAGATATAAATAAACACTACATGACAGTGAAAATAAGACACCAAGAAGGAGTGGGCAGAAAAATATGCAAATCTCAGGCTAAAACTATAAAATACCTGTTTCATGCAGGCTGCTAATAAGTACCAATAATATTGATAAAATACATTGTTGTATAGAAATTGTTTTCATTTAAATCATGCGGTAATTTACTTTTCACTCATTTAACAAGAAAGCGACACATAATAGCCGGACACAGCTAACAAATAGTAAAAATATAAGTAGAGCATATATATATATATATATATATTCACTACGTGACAGTGAAAATGAGACACCAAGAAGGAGTGGACAAAGAAACATACAAATTGCGGTGTAGACGCAGCACACTGAGTTATGTAAATGATGTGAAATGTGCAGTTATTTAGCGCAAGTTGAGTGACATAAGAGGGGAGGAACGGGCAAAATCGGCAATAGTCGCGCCGATCTGTCTTCCAGGAAAACCATTTTGCAATTTTTTTGTCTCAGAGGAAACATGTAGTTGTAGAGAATTCTGGGCCGCCGCCAACCGAAGCAGTTCCAGAAGACAAACGATTCCATGAGGTGTATGGATCACCATACAGACACAGACTCAGAAGAGCAGGTTGATCCATGCGTCAAATCTCAGCGGCCAGTCACCTATACGCGTCCACGATGCACCGGATGTGGCGAAGATGGTTGTAAGAAGGGAATGTAGCACTTTTGAAAGATGGCGCTACGGCCAGAGCGACGTTAGCATGAGTTGGCCGATGCATCTGCCGGCGCCGCGGTCACCGCCGTGTTTAGAAGACGAACGTCACCGCCGCGTTTGGAAAACAAACTCCGGCAAATAGTTCATTGGGAATGGACATCCATCCCTCAGGACACCATCTGCACACTCATTGTACCTAGACGAGTTGCTGCGTGTATAGCAGTCCGCGGTGTTCCTACAACTTACTGATCAGACGGTGTTATCGCTCAGTGTATAGGTATATCATATTGCAATAAACATCACTTATCGGTCGTTGCCGTCCCTTTCTGTTTGCCGATTTTCATCAGTTTCTGCCCACTCCTGCTTCATGGTGTCTCATTTTCACTATCACGTAGTGTATTTTTAAACAAAAAAATAAATCCTGTTGTATTTCTTAAACAAGAAAGATCAATCATGCTTAAAGCATTGATTATTCACTTCCAACTTCAATGCAATTTTATTTAAACAAGTCTAAAATGCAATACATTCCTCGGTAATATTTTGAAACTTATCACAATACTGCATTAATTTATTATATTTGTAAACTTAAACCTTCATCGAAAAAAATGAACTTCATTCAAATGACGGCATTGAAATATAAATTGCCTGGTTTAAACATCTCTGAAATGTTATACATTCCTCGGTAATAGTTTTAGAATTATCATAATACTACGATAATTTATTATATTTGAAAACTTCATCGAAAACAACTGAAATGAATTCAAATGACGTCATAGAAAAAATAGCACGCCTGGATCTCTCTATAAAAACAGGATTTCATTCATAACTTTCTCCCATTCATCACAATCCTATAATAATTTATTTTATTTAAACATTTTGTTTAAGACCATGGAGCTACAAAAAATTAAACTCTATGCTTGAAACTTCATCGAAAAAACTCGTCCTTCTCTTTATAAAATCAATTAATATTTCATTCATATCAGCCATGCAGACTCCATGGACTGAATCATTTTGTGTTAAAGAAATACAGTAATTCTAATACAACTCATTCTACATATTTTGCTGTTTACATTTACGTAGGTGAAAAATAGGCTTAGTTGTAGAAATAATCAAATTTGAATGAGAATTTAAACTCAAATATATTGTCATTGTGTTGTTTTTGTATGTAGATGCACAGAATTTAAGCAAAAATAAAGTAGTTTTAGGACGGATACAACACTCAATATGAATTAAAAAGTACTTAAAAAAATCACGATTTTGAAACAAGATGGTGCCATATATCATTTTGAAGTGGGTAATGTGATCGTTTCATATCATGTTCACGTGATCGTTTCATATAAGAGGTGTAATTATTATTTTAATTTTTATTTAAAAAACTACTGAATATATTTCACTGTATTTTTTTATATATTTTATGGAACAATTTGAATATTACCTAAAATTTTCGAAGCAATTTGTGAATTTTAAATTAGCTTAAAAAAATGTTTGAAAAATTAGGTCCCATAGGGCTCAATGTATTTCATATTTTCGACCCGGTATCAATCCAAAACTAATTGGGTAATATTATTCATTTATATTCCCATAGGTTCTACAGACCGTCTAAACAACATACTAAAATTTCATTTTGATTAAGTCGTTTTTACGGCAGTTATCGTGTTAACGGACAGACAGACAGACAGACAGATAGAATGAATGAACAAAGTCATAAACACTTTTCAACTTTGTTGTAAAGTGTTAATAAATGATGTAGCGATATACAAATTGCTTTCATTATGCCTGTGTGATTTTGAATTGTCGGTTTCATGTATATACTATATCGGTTTCATGTATATTCGTATTACAACATATTACATATAAATTTTTATAGCGGTATTGACATTCTATCTAGAATTATCGTACCCATAAATTGCATCTTATATTTTGAATAATCCGTATTCTAATCTTTCAATTTATACACAAATCGGCTTATTTTTGTTTTCCTATAAAGTATCACTACTTATTTAAAGCCATTGAAAAATCGATTGCATTTTTGTACATTTTAACTCTTTACAACAAAGTTGAAAAGTGTTTATGATTTTGTTCAATCTGTCTGTTCGTTAGCACGATAACTGCCGTAAAAATGACTTAATCAAAATGAAATTTTAGTATGTTGTTCAGACGGGCTGTAGGACCTATGGGAATATAAATGAATAATATCACCCAATTAGTTTTGGATTGAACCCGGGTTGAAAAAATGAAATACATTGAGCCCTATTGGACCTAACTATTCAAGCATATTTTAAGCGGATTTAAAATTCACGAATTGCTTCGAAAAATTTAGGTGATATTCAAATTGTTCCATAAAATATATAAAAAAATACAGTGAAATATATTCAGTAGTTTTTTAAATAAAAATTAAAATAATAATTACACCTCTTATATGAAGCGATCACGTGACCATGATATGTAAAGATCACGTGACCCACTTCAAAATGATATATGGCATCCATCTTGTCTCAAAATCGTGATTTTTAAAGTTCTTTTTAATTCATACTGAGTGTTGTTTTCGTCCTAAAACAACTTTATTTTTGCTTAAATTCTACGCATCTACATACTTCAACAACGCAATTACAATATATTTGAGTTTAAATGCTCATCCAAATATGACTATTTCTACAACGAAGTCTATTTTTCACTTATATAAAATGTAAACAGTAAAATATTTAGAATGAGTTGTATTAGAATTACTGTATTTCTTTAACATAAAATTATTTAGCTCATGGAGTCCGCATAGCTGATATGAATGAAATATTCATTGATTTTACAAAGAGAAGAACGATTTTCTTCGATAAAGTTTTAAGCATAGAGTTTAATTACTTGTAGCTCCATAGTCTTAATTTGTAAATAAAATAAATTAATATGGTATTATGATGAATGAAATGAATGAGAAAATGTTATGAATGAAATGCTGCTTTTATAGAGAGAGACAGGAGTGTTATCTTTTCTATGACGTCATCTGAATGAATTTCAGTTGTTTTCAAAAAAGTTTCCAGATATAATAAATTATCGTAGTATTATGATAATTCTAAAATTATTACCGAGGAATGTATCGCATTTTAGAGATGGCAATTTATATTTCAATGCCGTCATTTGAATGAAGTTCATTTTTTACGATGAAGGTTTAAGTTTTCAAATATACTAAATTAATGTAGTATTGTGCTAAATTTTAAAATATTACCGAGGATTGTATTGCATTTTAGACATGTTTAAATAAAATTGCATTGAAGTTGTTTCATAATCAATGCTTTAAGCGGGATTGATCTTTCTTGCTATTTTTATAACATAATTTTTTAACACTTTACAACAAAGTTGAAAAGTGTTTATGACTTTGTTCATTCTGTCTGTCTGTCTGTCTGTCTGTCCGTTAGCACGATAACTGCCGTAAAAACGACTTAATCAAAATGAAATTTTAGTATGTTGTTCAGACGGTCTGTAGGACCTATGGGAATATAAATGAATAATATCACCCAATTAGTTTTGGATTGAACCCGGGTTGAAAAAATTGAGCCCTATGGGACCTAATATTTCAAACATTCATTGCTTCGAAAAATTTAGGTAATAGTCAAATTGTTCCATAAAATATATAAAAAAAAAATTCAGCGAAATATATTCAGTAGTTTATTAAATAAAAATTAAAATAATAATTACACATCTTATATGAAACGATCACGTGACCATGATCTGAAACGATCACATGACCCACTTCAAAATGAGATATGGCATCCATCTTTTTTCAAAATCGTGATTTTTTAAAGTTCTTTTTAATTCATATTGAGTGTTGTATCCGTCCTAAAACTACTTTATTTTTGCTTAAATTCTGTGCATCTACATACTAAAACAACACAATGACAATATATTTGAGTTTAAATTCTCATTCAAATTTGATTATTTCTACAACTAAGCCTATTTTTGACCTACGTAAAATGTAAACAGCAAAATATGTAGAATGAGTTGTATTAGAATTACTGTATTTCTTTAACACAAAATAATTCAGTCCATGGAGTCTGCATGGCTGATATGAATGAGATATTAATTGATTTTATAAAGAGAAGTACGATTTTTTTCGATGAAGTTTTAAGCATAAAGTTTATGAATTGTAGCTCCATGGTCTTAATTTTTAAATAAAATAAATTATTATAGTATTGTGATGAATGAAATGGAGAAAGTTATGAATGAAATCCTGCTTTTATAGAGAGATCCAGGCGTGTTATTTTTTCTATGACGTCATTTGAATTTATTTCAGTTGTTTTCGATGAAGTTTTCAAATATAATAAATTATCGTAGTATTATGATAGTTTTAAAAATATTACCGTGGAATGTATTGCACTTTAGAGATATTTGAACTAGGCAATTTATATTTCAATGCCGTCATTTGAATGAAGTTCATTTTTTTCAATGAAGTTTTAAGTATTCAAATTTAATAAATCAATGTAGTATTGTGATAAGTTTTAAAATATTACCGAGGATTGTACCGAGAATTGCATTGAAGTTGGAAAGTGTTTCATAATCAATGCTTTAAGCATGATTGATCTTTCTTATTTAATTCGAAATACGCTCAACTTTATTATGGTTTTATAAAAAAAACTTTCTCGATTACTGTGTAATGTGATCTTTTATATAAAACTTTAGGGAATGCATTTTATCTTTATTAATTTTTAAATATATATATATATATATATATATATTTATATATAGTTATATATATATAGAAAGCTTTATTTATATATATATATATATATTTATTTATAGATATATATATATATATATAGAAAGCTTTATTTATATATATATATATGTATATATATATATATATATATATATATATATATATATATATATATGTATATAAATACTAATAATAAATGCAACTTCGGTGTTTAATATGTAATTGACTTAAATTTAATACATTTGCTTTAACCCACATTGCACCAAGTATTGAAAAAAATAATATATATTTATAAAATCTTAAATGTGTGTTTTTCTAACTCTATGTAAGCACATACAATAAAAAAAATTCCAAACTTTTATTAGGTTGATCGGTACAGGCCGTTCTAAATATAGGACAATGATACAATAAACTGCTATGTTCTCACTTAGTGGAATGAAAGGAAGCATCTCAAGCATAGTCCAACGTTACATTTTTTACAGATAGTTGTTGGTTTTGCTGCACAGATTTTTAGCTGGCATCTTCTTTGTCGGTTTTCTGGGTTTTTTACAATAACATGTTCATTTTTAAACTTTTGAAAGTCTTCATTATCCTGTTGAACACACAGTTTTTTGCATGATGGTTTCCTTGGAATAGATAGTCCCAAATAGAAACTGTTATGTGTCTTCGAAAATTCAGCAAACTCAGGCTATGGTCACTAAATAGCTGATGTCATCACACATCGTTTCTTCTGTCTCCCTTGTAGATGAATCCTCAATTTCTTCGGTGTCGCTCAGTGTATCGGAATATGGAGGTAATATCACTATATTCTGCTTTATGTCCTCTACATCACTGTCATCTAAAGTTCAATAAGAAATCCAAGGCTTTTTATGGACTTTAGCTGACAGTGTAAAGTCCATACACTGTCATCTAAAGTGTATGCACCTCGGTAGTTAAAAATCTCCGCGACATTTTAAAACACGAGCATCGAAATCGTTTTCAAATGGAAACGAAATTCAAGCATACGAAAACGAGAGAAACTATGTCTGTTTCAATGGATTGGAAAGTACAAACTGACTCCATGAGCTGTTTGAGAACAATTTAATATTCATCCCCCTACCCCAACACCTGTCTGGCACGTAAGATGCACCTGTCAAACAGGTGTTAGGTACCTGCGTTAGTTGTAGAGTAGCAATGTTTGGAATGTAAGAGAGAAAAAATGCGTATCTCCATTACTAACTGATGGGGGTTAGATAGTAGTGGACTCAAGGACTCAAGGACGGGGTTAGCGGAGTGCCCAGGAGATCGTCCTATTTTTAGGACATTTTTCTGGTATAAAAGTATGGAATATTATCTTAATAATTCAATTTGTATGTTTTTTCTTAGAGCTCAAAACTTTTAAAAACTTGTGTGTCGAAAATGCAAAAAAAAAAAAAAAAATTGCAGAAATCGCCATTTAAAAAAAAATAATAAAAAATATCCCACATTTAATTAAACTTGCGACAAAGGCAAGTATATATTTAAAGATTCTTAAAAAATATATTGTCTTCAAATTGAATTAAAATATGCAAAAGTATTTATATAAATGCCACTTATGTGTGCAGTACTATTTTTAGGACGATGGGGAAACATGGTTTAAGAGGCAAAATTAATATTTAAAAATATACAGTCATCATACATGTGCACTTTCAATAAATCAATAACACGTTTTTAAATCATTTCAAAACTTTGGCATGTTTTTGGTTGCATTTGTTCCACTTTAATGTTGGGAAACTACTAAAAGTTTTTAAACTGAATCCCACTTTTTATTTAAAAGAAAAAAAAATAATAATAAAAATTTTATCTATTCGCGAAAAACAAAGGGAAGTGTTTCCCTTGTTATAAGGTTACTTAAAAAATATGCTTATATTCTCTCACAAAGATACCGAACTTTAAAAACCTTTCAAAACTTTGAGAATTTACTCGTGATCTATAGATCGGATGTTTCAATTACTCTTTTCGGTATTCTGCCAGCACGAAAGAATCGTACTAAAAGATGTGAGTTAAAAGTCGAATTTCACCGCAGTTTTTAAAGGAAGGTTTAATAACTTATGTGCCGAAAGTTTCGTTTCGCGTGATTCACTTTCTGTCACATTAATAAAATGTTTGATATCATATTTTATTGAACCTCTTCGTGTTCCTGACTAGTAGAACATTAGAATAGGGTTCTTTGAAAGGAATGCGGGAGTTTAAAATGTAGTCATTGGCGGTCCCTTTTTAACTAACCACTGTGAATGTTTTATGAGTGTTTTATGAATGTTTTATTTTCAGAGATTTCATTTTGAAATATCAGTAATTTAGAATTATTAATTGGAAAATAATTATTCTTCGATATATGTACATGTGTGGCATATATCCACACATACATTAATTATTACACGTTACAAAATATATAAATTGAATAAAGAGTAACACGAAAAACTCCTTTCCCATCCTCATTTAAGACAAATGAATGTTCGTGTTTACAGCAGGTGTTTTAAAGTAATTTAAGAGATTGCAGGTTCGTAAATTCTAATCCTCTGTGGAGTTCTTCCGGTTCATTTTAATTAACTTCTTGCCATGTTTAAAACTTTAGGTATGCAAATTGAACTTGTTTGTGTGGCAACATTTTTACAGTTTTTACAATATAAAGAATATACAGCGACATTATATGTAATAAAGTTTAAGTTTACTTTTCCTTCATGGAAAGAGGAAGATTAACAACAATTTGCAAAAAAAAAAAAAAAAACTACTACTACATGCATTTACATACTCATTTTTGTAAATTAGATAAATGAAATATTTTTAAAATGCATATACAATTTCGCTGCCACAGTTCACGCAATAAGTTATATATGAAAGTTTTGATATCATCGACATGTTTTACACCCTCAGTTGATAAATGACGCAAATGTAGCGGTAAAAAAATGCAGCAATTTTGAGAGTTGCCTCGTAGAATGCTTTAAAAGTAATCCATGTCAAATATCCGATGTAAATATATTACAACTATTTTTTTAGATGAATGAAAAATAAATTAATTGCTTTCGACACCACGTGCAGATATTGATAAATTATGAATAAAAATAAGTTAAAAAAGAAAGTGTTAATCATCATTACAGTTCAACGGTCAAACTACAATATCCAAGAATATTAAATTTACGTGTAATTTGATTCACGACAGCAGTCTATAAAAATTTTAACAGAAAATTAATAACACAATATAATCGGATTGACTAGCAAATATTGATTGAAACGAACTTGTAAATTTTAACAGAATTTAAATACATAATTTATATGACTTTTGAAGCGAATTTGGACATAAATGGAATTGAATCATTCGACTTGAAAATCAATACTATCGCTGGAATTTCGGATGCAGTGTGAATGTAAAATGAAATGGTGTATACTTTATCTGGAAAAGTGTTCAAAACAAATCATATACAACATTACAAGTAAAATAATATAGTGGGGGAATGATTGACAATGTTGAGTAGGGCTGAGTTCCCTAGATGTGGGAATTCAATTTTTCAGAAATGTCACACAGCTTTTGTGTGACGACAGAAAATACGTATAGTGGAATCACGGTGCCAAGCACCAATTTGTCACGGGGGAAAATGGGCGCCAAGTGTGCCAAACATATTATATGTGATACGAAATTAATAAGATATTTGTAGTTTGTAATTAGTAAGAAGCAAATATGCTAAGGCAGCCGTGAAGTTTGCTGGCACAATCCATAAATGTTGAAACCCAGGTTCTTTTCGAAGTACTCTCGTCCAGGAATAAATCCCTGGATGACCTGCAATGCAATAAACACAAAGATGCAATAAACCCTTACCTTGTAAGGCATCCACACCTGAAAACACAGATGCACAATTTCAAGAGACAAAGATGTTAAATAACCACACAGGTTTAAATATAAATTACTTTCTTTATTCAATTTTGTATTAAGACGTTAAGAGTAATTAATATGATATACTGAATCAATCTCAGCAAGCACAACGTTAAGTATCTGTGACAGTGACACTGGACTCAGGAACCCTACTAATATATTTGCTGTCAAGGAAGTAATTCAATGGTAATAATATGATCAACGATATAAATAAAGTGGCACAGCAACATTTAAGTATATAATAAACAACATGATTTAAGTGGTATGGTCTCAAAGCAATAGGAGAAAACTCGCACTCAGAGATAGGAAACTTAGAATTGATAATTAAACAAGTTGATATAATTTTTGGAACGGAAGTCAGAGTTTACGTAATTTTAGAAGATTCTTTATATTTATGCTTCCGTAAGACAGGCGTAGATGCAGAGAGCAGTCAAACCTTACCTCCCCAGTCGGAGTTGCAGAAGGGTCGGAATCACACATACGCCTCATATCGCAGGGACTTTGGTTTCATAGTTGCATTCCGTACCATTACAACTCGACCCGGCACATAGACCTCGGGCCCCATCATACCTTTCTCGTCGCAGCTCTCTGAGCTAGACGTCGGGCTCTCCATCGATGTTTTTCGGCGATGTAGGCGTCTTCGGCTTTTCTCCCCATGCCCACAAGAGGCCAGAAGTCGACTTGGGGCCGACTCCCGCACTCCGTGGTGGGCAACATTGAAAAATGGTCCAGGCCGACCTCAGAACGTAGGCAGCTAGACAGGAAGAAAAAGCCACGAATATTCTTTGCAACAGCTTTTATGTATTCAGACGGATTCAGGCCCCACACTCACTCGGACCTGCCCGAGAGCTTATTTACAGCTTTTGACCAATAGAAAACTTCACAGGCATAGCCTCGCCAGCCCAGAGCGGGGTCTCAAAAATGAATATGCTGACACATCAGGCCCTCGCCACAAGGTCTCAAATTCATCCAGAAGTTTCTCTCCAAATCTATTGTACAGAAAAGTGCATGCCTTGCACTAATATTACCAGGTCTCGAGCAGAACCAAGCATCTGCTCTGCCCGGGACAGAACCTTGAATATTAACGGTCAAATAATAACGAAACTTCTCTCTGAATGCGGTTTTCACAAATTAATAAAATGGCTAAAAGCTTTCCTTTCAGTGTAGAATATTTTGTATAATACATATTTAATAGACAAGAGGGATAATAAAACAGGGTTTAAATGATGTAAAAAATATAGAATCTTGATAATTAATATATAATTTGCGATTTTTACAAGGGTTTAGCGAGATTATGAAATCTCGTCACAACAGAAACATGCAGCAGTCCTGACTTTCTAGTCTTTGGTGAAGCTGGTTGTATTGTTGTGAGTTGACAGATTTGGCATGAATGACATTTTCCTTATTATACAGGGTGATTAAAAACAGATGAGCCAAACTTTAGAGGTGGTAGTATATTTCCAAGTATATTTCGCCATAGTTTACAAGCCTGGAAATGAAACATAAACGCGCCAGTGGGCGCTTGATGGTGAAACCGATGAAGTGAAGTGAAAGCAAAACAATGGCTTTAGATTTGATTTTTCATTATGAAGTTATAAAATGACATTTAATAAACAATAATTGCAGTACTGGCTCAAAAGAACGCCCGCCAAGCTGAATGTACATATCACGGTGGAGATAGGGGAAATAACGATCTCTCTCGAACATACCAGGTATATTTCGCACTTCGGCGGCAGCGGTCAAAATTCTGGTGACGAGTTCATCTTCAGATTTAAGGGTAGTGTCATAAACGTGACTCTTGAGATACTTCCACAAAAATAAGTCAACTGCTTTCGATGTGCAATTTCTATACATATTAGAAAGATAGAATAATTACCAATTTGAAGTTTTTACTAAAAACTGTATCAATAACATCACCAAAGTCAGTTAAACCACAACTACCAAAATAATAACTTGAAGAGAACTGGAATGAACAGAAATGAACAGCAGAATGAAAGAAATGAACAGAACTGGCTTAAAATGGAGGATAATTTGACTTGATTCACTGTTAGGTATGACCATATAATCCAAATTAACCCAAACAAATGCTTGTGTCAGATACGACAATAGTAAATTACTATAAATGACATAAATTCAGGCTACAAGCATTAAAAGAAGAAAAATGGAAAAACTATTAAGAGTTCAAATATTACCATGAACCATACGGCGGGAACACTGTATACACGTCTGTGAAGGTGAGCAGTTGTAACTGAATGACAAAAGATAAGATGCATCTGGGAGATGGAGGAGAAGAAAATAAACCATGGAATCACAGGGAAACGAATTTTAGAAGGGACCTCCACTGAAACCCTTCCAGGGAGTTAGGGGTTATAAACATGACAACCATAATTAATAAAAGATAAACAGGATTAACAGTAATCAAAGATGAAATATCTTACAATAAAAGTGATTGCCAGGGAAACTGAATAAACGAGTATGTCACTAACGCCATTAAAAAATGCTCTCAATTCTTATTTCCTAATTTTTTGTTTTATCTAATTATTTTTATTTTTATATTATCGCATAATTAAATAATTAAATTTATAAATTGTATATATATATATATATATATATATATATATATGTTAAAAAAATAAATAATAATACATAAATAATGAAACACTTATTGATTCTATACGCGAACCTTAAAATCTATACTTTCTAGTTCAAATAAATTCAAATATATATAGATTTTGATAAATACATATCCTGCAAAAGACTCCACGGTAATCTAGAATACTACATTTTTGCACAGTTATGGAATTAACTATGGGACAGAACCTAACAAACTCAGATTTTAAAATGCACCATCAATATGTAGGAAATCGGGGTTTTTAAATACCTTCCAAGGCTGGTGTACAATATCATTTGCATATTTCAAGTAAACCACATAATTATTAACTTCTAATAACATATTCCCTATATATATAAATAAATATAATAAAAAACAGAACTTCACACTTTTTCTTTACGTTAATTCAAGACGTTGCCCCGTTTTCTTAAAAATGCCTTATAAAAACACAAATTTGTCATAAATATCCGGTGACTGTGCGATGCATGTAAGTTATTCTTCGTGACAAAGAAAAGCCATTTATTTGATTTACTGTATCCTTTGGGGAGAAATTTCAAAAGAATTAGATGCATAAGACGTCGCATCTTTATTAGTAATATAAAAAGAAGATATATTAAATGTTTCTCCTCGTTTGCTTTTAAAATTTTCAGAGATTTTTCAATGAACAATAGCGTATTACAGAAAGAATGTAATTACGATTTTTAATTCATTGTATATTTTACTATGTAACTAATACGGCTAATAAATTTATGACCTTAATTTAAAGATATCGCCTTATTTTTAAAAATGTTTTGTATTCAAATTGTGCAGGTAATTATATATTTTTTTAATTTTATTTCAAATATTGCTTTTCAAAATTTTATTTGAAAAATATAGTTGTGATTTTGTTATTACTAATAAATAATAGCAAATGACCTAATAAAACACCTAGCAATTCTAGAAACTAGCTTTGAAATTTACATTTTTTAGTACAAATACATTCCTTAAATGAGCATATAAGACGAATGCAATTTTGCGGTTTTAATTTTTTTATACGTTTTATTTATTTCGTTGCAAGCATTCCTATTGTTATTAACTGTTTATTTTTCTTCATCGGTAGCAATATATGCTGTAAAATTTTTCTCAGTATGTTATAATTTATTATCAGGCATAATGAAATAATCCGCTGATTAAAATGTATTTTAGACGATAGAAGATAATATGTGCAATACATTTTTCTTTTCTTGCATTCACATTTACATGTTTATATTACTTATTTAACATCTCTTTATCTTTACAGATCCTCTCTAAAGACCTAAATGCAGAATATGTGTACCCTTATAGTAACAAACACGGGAAAGAGTCCAATAGAGCTGAATTTCCAATTTTTTCTCGGGGACCGAATAAAATGTATTTCTTCAAAAAGTATTTTCACACCTTTCAAAAGCCCCCAGAGGAGCTGGAATGCCTAACATTTCCACACTTAACGAAGCAGATAACGAAGCAGTATTTTATTAACCTTCCCAGAGATCCAGTGAAAATAGTGTTTTGTCGACATGCATTTTTAGACCCTCCGAAAGCACCCTGGTAATCTAAAGAGCTAAACTTTCTCACACTTTGAGTGTCGATCACAGAGCTAAACATTTTCACACTTTGAGTGTCGATCACAGAGCTAAACTTTCTCACACTTTGAGTGTCGATCACAGAGATAAACATTCTCACATTTTGAGTGTCGATCACAGAGCTAAACATTTTCACACTTTGAGTGTCGATCACAGAGCTAAACATTCTCACACTTTGAGTGTCGATCACAGAGATAAACATTCTCACATTTTGAGTGTCGATCACAGAGCTAAACATTCTCACACTTTGAGTGTCGATCACAGAGACAAACATTCTCACATTTTGAGTGTCGATCACAGAGCTAAACATTCTCATACTTTAAGTGTTGATCACAGAGCTAATCACTATTACACTTTGAGTTTCGATCACATAGCTCAACCTACCAGAGCCAATTTTTGTAAAAACAATATTATTTTCGGCTCTAAACGCCACAGATTGCAAAGCAGAATTATACTTTGTTTAATTTTATAAGAATGTTAGTTTCCATGTCTTTGTTAGGCTTAAAAACTATTTCATGCATATGCTACGGGTAAAGCCAGAAATAAGGATAAGCCTAGGTTTACCCGGATATACGTAGCTTTACCCAGCAACTCTGGGTAAAGCCAGAAATAAAATTGAAATTTTATTCATTTCGGGCTTTATCCTGGAAATGAGCGAATTATTCAGACGATTCTGGGTAAATCTGTGTATTACGTCACTCAAAAGGTTTGAGCATGCGCTTTGCGTTTTTATAGTTCCTGCTGCGCTTATGGCGCGTTTTTATGGAAGCTGGCCGTTCTACACTCAGCTGATTATAGTTAACAGTGCATGTCGAGAAAAAATTACATGTGTTATTTTAAAAGCCTTTTAATAAACATATTAACGAGTTAATTTTTTCAAAAGACTCCAACAGTTTTATATAAATGATGAAGAATATACCGGGAGATTTTATAGCCACTCTAACTACGACACATTTCTTAATTTTTAACATTTTAGTATTTTATGATTATTGTATAGATTTATATTACTTTTAATATTTTACAAATTTAATAAATAAAATATAAAAATCTTAGTTACTCTAAAAGTAATTTAACTTATACAGTATCTGATAGAATTATCCGAGTAAATATGAAAATTTTAAATAAAACTAGCTGCGGTGCCTACATTCCATTGTTGGTCATACGAAAATAGTTGACTAAAAATACCTGACACATTCCCGATTCTCACTAGCAGGTCACCTTTAATGATAAAATCCAAAATTGGTGATATCCAACTGATCTAACGTAAAGTACAGAAATAAAATACCAAGATTTACGATTTTGGGCAAAATTACTCCCAAAAACACTTTTATGTGCACTTGCAATGGGGGTAAACATAAAGCATATATTCAAAACATTTTTGAAACAACTATATGAATTTATCATCAATTATTCCACATTGTAATAAAATTAGGCTTGTTATAAAGTTTTAAAAAAGTAAAGAATTAACAAAAGTAGAATTTCAAAAAAAATTTCTTTGCACTTCTTTATCTTTCAAAAATACATCTTACAGTCTTACAGATCATCTGGAGAAAACACGTGGTTAAATATTATCTTTGGACCGGCTGGCAGATATATTAACTAAAATGAAATACTTTTCTAAAAAATATTTAAATGATAGATTTGTCTCTCTCGCATTTTGGCGGCCTGAATACTTGTTCAATATACACAATTTCTTCATTTTTGTCCTATTTAAAATTCAATATGATTTCGGCATTTTGTATGTTCTCAGTAAAATGCATTTGATAATAACCTGAAAAAATGGGTGTTAGGAATTCGAATAACTTTGCTATTTAAGGTCTAAATATATTTGGTAAAATTTCAAATTGATTGAAATTTTACTAAAGTCGATTCAGAGCCACTATTTTTAGTTAGACTACTCCGAGACATTAATGTATACTCCACAGTTGTCATTTTTCACTATGTCATTTTTTCACAATGTCATTTCACTATGTCATTCACTATGTCATTTTTTATAAAAGTGAAATGAAAGTCGGTTAATGGCAACTATCTAATTAAAACTACCTAAGGCCATTAACATGAACCCAATAAGTAGGAACTCAGTCCATGCTGAGAAGTGTCGGAAAAGTTGGTTAATGGCCACTATCAACTTATATTACCTCTGGACTCAGATGTACACTGCACAAACTAGCGAATGTCACATTATTTTGCATAATGTAGGAAAGAGCGGTATATGGTCTTTATTGAGCATACTCCTTGATTAAATTGCTATACATTCCACTTGTAGATTCCTAGCCTATTTTTTAGAAGTGTAAATAAAGTCGATGAAGGGCCGCAAAAAAACTAGTACAATTTCAAATGAAATGTTAGGCACACATCAAGAGAATTCGGAATTTTTATTCGATCAGTATTTGATAAACCTAGGTTTATCCAGCTCTTTTGTATAATGTGGGCTTTACCCGGATAAACCAAGGTTTATACAAGTTCGAACTGTACCTGTAACATATATATAAAATCAAATAAATGAATTAAAATATAATACATTTAAACATTTAATCTACACGAAGTACTTAAAATGTTCCTGCATACCTAAAGTTTAACAAGAAAGAGCAATCATGCATAAAGCAATGATTATGAAACACTTTCCAACTTCAATGCAATTTTATTTAAACATCTCTAAAATGCGATAAATTCCTCGGTAATATTTTTTAAATTATCACAATACTATATAAATTTATTATATTTGAAAACTTAAAGGTTCATCGAGAAAAAATAACTTCATTCAAATGACGTCATTTAAATAAAAATCGCCTTGCTCCTCGGTAATGTTTTTAACATTATCATAATACTACAATAATTTATTATATTTAAAAACTTCATCAAAAACAACTGAAATTTATTCAAATGACGCTATCGAAATATAACACGCCTGGCTCTCTCTATAAAATAATACATTTCCCATTCATTTCATTCATCACAATACTATAATAATTTATTTTATTTAAAAACTTAAGACCATGAAGTTACAAGTAATTAAACTCTATGCTTAAAACTTCATCGAAAAAAGTCGTCCTTCTCTCTGTAAAATCACTGAATATTTTATTCATATCAACTATGCAGACTCCATGAGCTAAATAATTTTGCGTTAAAGAAATGCAGCAATACAACTCATTCTACATATTTTGCTGTTTACATTTTGCATAAGTTAAAAATAGGCTTCGTTGTAGAAATAATCAAATTTGGATGATCATTTAAACGCAAATATATTGTAATTGCACTGTTTCAGTATGCAGATGCACAGAATTTAAGCAAAAATAAAGCGGTTTTAGGTCGGATCACTCAAAGAATCGTCGATCACTCAATATGAATTGAAAAGAACTTTAAAAATCACGATTTTGAGACAAGATGGATGCCATATTTCATTTAGAAGTGGGTCACGTGATTTCTTCATAAAATGGTCCCGTGATCGCTTCATAAAAGAGGTGTAATTAGTATTTTAATTTTTATTTTAAAAACTATTGAATATATATATTTTATATATTTTTTGAGATAATTCGAATATTACCTAAAATTTTCGAAGCAATTTGTGAATTTTAAATCCGCTTAAAAAATGTTTTAAAAATGAGGTCCCATAAGGTTCAATGTATTTCATTTTTTCAACCCGGGTTCAATCCAAAACGAATTAGGTGATATTATTCATTTATATTCCCATAGGACCCACAGACCGTCTGAACAACATACTAAAAGTTTATGTTGATTAAGTCATTTTTACGGCAGGTATCGTGCTAACGGACAGACATACAGACAGACAGACAGAATGAACAAAGTCATAAACACTTTTTAACTTTGTTGTAAAGTGTTAAAAACTAGTTCATGGATATATATGAACAAAAATTGTGAAATGCAATACACTTAATTTACTTAAAGTGTTCCTACATACCTATATATATTTCACGTTTCACAGGTATTTCTCAAAATCAAAAGTACTAATTTTTTTCTAGCTGAGTTCTTTTCTCGTTTATATGGCACGAAAGTAGGTCTTATTTCCAAATTTGGAATCTGGGTGTAGACAGAAACACTATGGATTGCCTCTTATATCACAGTCTTAATGGCTATAGCAAAGAAAGTTATTTTGGCTGCAGACAGGTTGATGAGAAAATATGCATTTTACGCAGTCTTCTTGCTATTACCTCTTATTTTATATATTATTTACAGCCAAGGTAAAGAAAACTTGCAATAGGCATAAAGTTTTTCGATACTTTGGAGATTTTGTGCCAAAGTTTATTTCTCAAAAAATTACATATTGAATATGGAATTTTAATACGACATAAATGGTTCTATTTATAATAATAATAAATAAATATAATTTACGTTAATGTAATTTAATTGCCGCTATAAAATATGAATTTAATAATATTTTAATTTAATTTTTATATTAAAAACTATACTTATTTATATTTTTTTTGTTAATAATATACAATTTTTTGAAATGAAGTTAAGATGTTTTACATAAATAAATATTCTCGGTATAGCATATATCTGGGAAATTTTTCTTTACTTTGCAATGTATAAATAATCACTATTCCCTAAACTTCCAATTATTTATCATCTTACTAATAAATGCAAATATAAATTATTTGTATTCCATTACTTTTAATTATAAAATACATTTTGAATAAAATGACCTTTTTTGCATATGTATGTTTATTTTCTTGTATTAAGATTCATAAATTATTTATATTAAAATGTTATATACAAGAGAGTACACAGAGAAAATTATTTTGTCGTATTAACATTAAAGAAAAACTTCATTTTAAATGCAATATATAACAAATTAGTAAACTTAATTTAATTACCAGTTTCAACACATTAACTTTATTTTACATGAAGAATTCACTTAACAGTTATTTTGGCAACAGTTAATGAAACGTCTAACATATAGTAATAATAATTAAACTTGTTAATTGAAACGTGTAGTGGGAATATATCAGCAGACATCTCAAAACAACTCAGCATTTGATTAAATGAATGAAACGTTATTTAGAAATGCGGCACTTAGGCAAATGGAATTAAAGCTTGGATTATCTGTACGTATACGAGCGCGTGTACATATTGATAGAACATTATTTAAAAATGTGTCTTGATGGAATGGAATTTCGAGTTCTAATCACAAAAAATATTATGCCAATATCTTAAAAATTTTATCGGCATATGTCAATTAGAGGAAGGAATCATATATATTCTGATGTATATACAAATACACGCCGTTTATATATTTTTGCACAACTGAAGCGTTTTTTATGGATTATTTTAAGCACAATTATTTTATTTATTCTAATTATATTATATTATTAATTAATTATTTTAAGCAAGGATTTATGGAAACTTGCGATTTCTATGATTATGTTTCCATTTTCATAGATTTGAATTTTTATAAATTTATAATTTTCCAATGAATACTAATTTGTAATCTAGTGGTTTAATACAAGTTTCATTATTAATCTAATGAAGCTTGTATCGTACCCCTAGTTTTATTACAATAATAATGAAACTTGTGTCGTACCCCTAGTTTAACTTTAATGTATATTCAAATATCTAGTTTCAATAATTAACAAAATATTATGTCAATATTTCCCAGAGCGATTGCCAAAATATGTCAAAATGTAAATTGTATAGCAATACGATATACTATAAATTTGCACAAATACTCAAGAGAGCTCAAATATTTGATGTTTTAATTTACTTTAGACAAGTGACACTCCTAAAGAGTCCAGTCAAGAGCCCAGGTTTAGTAGCCTCATCATTCATTACAGAAATGTTAAGTTTAGAGATGTCTCCTGAGCTATATATTGAATGAGTAGTCCAGTATCCATCATAGGTCAGGCCTGTGCGCCCTAATTGGCTGCGAATCATGCCAATCAAATGACACCGCGTCTGTGTTAAGAAATGTTGTTGCGCTACTATTTTACAATTTAAAACAGCACGCTATAAGTTATTTTCTTATGTATGCAAGTAAGAAGATTTTCATTTGTCTTTTATTTATGTTTATTTTACAAACAGAGACTGGACTTTTTTTTACATGCTTCGTTTAATTTCGCAGATATTTCTATGTAAATAAATAATATGCTTCTATTTACAGATGTGTAATCGTAGAAACTTATTAAAATTATTATTTATATTTGAGCACACATATTTTGTTAAAAGAAAAGATACAGCGCATTTTTAAGTAAAGTGCATTTTTAGAAAAGTGCATTTTTACTTTGCCTGCAATACATCGTAATGTATAGGGGAAGTATTAGAATCATGTCGAAACTCGCAACTCGAGTTTTCGACGGATCTACACGCTTCGATACCTCTAGAATACGAAAAAACTATTTTTAGCATGTCGTCTATGTGTGTGTCTGTCTGTCTGTCTGTGTATCTGTATGTCTGTCTGTGTGTCTGTGCAATGTATGTATCCACTCTAACTCAAAAACTTAAGGACGGCATTACATAAAATTTTGTAGGTAAGTCACTTGGGTACGATCATGGTGTTGATTAGTTTTGGGTACGATTCGTTAAAACAGAACCCGCCTTTTTTTGCGAAATGGCCCGTAAAAATACCATGTATCCACTCTAGCTAAAATACTAACTGACCAAATTTCATAAAATTTGGTAGATAAGTTACTTGTACAATACTCTGGTGCTGATTAGATTTTGGTATTATTCGGAAAAGAACAACCAGCCTTTTTTTAAGAAATGGCCCTCAAAAATCACCAAAATTTAAAAAAAAACTAATCAATTTGTTTAAATATATCAATTAAATGCTTATTTTATACGTAATTTTTTATGAGGATAAGAATAAGAACAACTCTATTACTCCAGGACTAACCGTTTGAGATATTTGAGATTTTTCGCATTTTTGTTATGCTCCCTTTGGAAAAATATCCAATTACCAAATAAAAACAAAAATTGAATTAAAAATGCGAGTGTTATTTGGAGCAATTAAACTCAATATAATGAATTATTAAAGAAATAAAGAAAATATGAATTTAAGTCTGCAGGGAAAGTCATGTGCTGTATTTCGATTTTTTTCCGATTATTTCAAAATTTCTCTCGAAAATGTAGAAGAGTTCTGAACATTTTATTCTGCTTAAAGCCAATACCATTTTGAAATATTTCAGTCAGCTGAATATTTCCTTTGAATTAGATAATTCGTTTCTAAACTGAGCCATTGTGAATTATCGTATTGATCCTTCTAAAAGCATGACCTTCTGAAAGTTTTTTAAAAGTATTAATCATGATACTCATCAATATTATTTTATATCGAACTACTGTTTGAACTATATTGAAAAAGTGGTTCTAATTTCGATATTTCAACATTTTGAACTGTTCGAAAAATGGCCTCAGACAAACCAGACAGAGAAGGATATTATTCACGAAACACTATTTCGTTTACTTCGAATGGAAGACGCGGTCGATTTTTTCCCCCAAAATTGGCCGTCTCTTTCCGCCGGAATAGTAAAATTTTTAATTCCAAAAATTTTATCCCAAAAATTTAATGAAAAATCTGATTCATGTAATCAATAAGAGACATTAAATAATGTAATTGGAGGAAATATTGCTTGGGTAAAGGTAAATAGTCTGCTGTACTTTAAACTTTGTATGAATTATAGAAAATATTATGAAACTTATCAAAAATATTGCAAACATTTTTGATGTCCATTTAACCAATTTGTATGCACTGGCCAAAGGACCCAAAAATATTCCAAAAAACAAATTTCCATGTACTAAAATTAAAATGTGACAAAAATTAAATTTCGTATCATTTTAAAGGCTAATAAACATCAGTGATTACTGAAGACGTGTATAATGGCATAATTTTAGTTAAATGCATTGATATACAAATAAAGCCAAAATATTCACTTTGGGGAAAAGTAAATACCACACAGTGATAGGCACTGAGCACAAATGGATTTAAGAGTATCACAAACAAGGTATAGTAAAATATCTTAAGCCTTCGATAGCAAATTTGCTTTAAAAATGTGTATTATTGTGTACGATGAATCTGAAACTTTTAAACAACTATTAGCAGTGCAAATAATTTCGCTTGATGTAAAAGAGGAATTGATACACAGTACAGATATTTTACCTTTCATCTGAATTATCTAATTTACGAAGATTTAATATATTGATATGATTTTAACTAACTGCATGTAGTGCTGCTCGCTCGGAAATAGTGTGTAATGTCGTGATTCGAACTCGCATTTCTTTCGTGTAAAATGTATAAATTCATATAATGTATTTCTGATCATCTAATTTTATATACAGCTATGTAACTGTTTTAATTCTGATTTGAACCCCCTATTGTTAATTTATGTCAATGATATTTTAGAACATTTATACTTCTTAAACCGCAATCTGAATTCCATTTAAAGTAATATTTCAAACGTGCGAGTATCGGAGAGTTTTTTGTTCCATTAAATCCAAGGTCACCGTTTTGGCTGACGTAACAGGACTCTGAAAGTTTATTTCATATACAATATTATATTCGTTTATGATATCAATATTATATTCGTCGCGTCAGCTTGCGAGTCTCGGCCGTAAATTCTATTTTTGTGTCTAGACTGAGAGGCATCTGATCTTGATGCGTGGGGATTAGTTTTGGCGGGGAGATTTGGCTCGTGCATAAAAGCTGACCGAGCTATTTTGCTGGGCACACTTCCTTTCTTTGCAGCCAAACATGACTCTGCTGTCCGGGGCCTTCTTCTGGACAATTTTTTTGTTCACCTCGGATCCCGGGAGCTTGCCTTAATCGGCCGATTATTTATTTTCCTGGGATGGCTGTTCTCCTTCGATTAGGAAGTGCCGTCCTGAGACGTCCTGGATGATCCGAGGCCCACCGGATCGATGATTTGAATCGTCACTTCTGTGGGAATGACGCGAGGCCCAAGCCGGGTCCAATTCAGTGCCTGGTGAAACCCTGGAAATGACCAAAGGATGATCCGAGGCCATGCCGGATCTATGAGCGCCGTGCATGTCCTGGCCCAAAGCCTCTTGTTGATCCCCTGGTGTGCCAGATCCGTTTTACATGGAGTGCCGAGTTTGTCACTAAGACTCTCTGCTGATGTATTTTTTTTTCTTCGTGACTCACGGTAAGACTTTAATTTCTGTTTTCGAAATCAACCCTGGTGTCCCAGACTATTTTCGTATCACCTGAAGTTGACACCTAAAATAATTGAGAGCCGAGCATGGTTGGCAGCCCTTGTTGGTTCGACGAAATATGCCTGTTTTTACATCTTCTTAAAAATAATATTTAATTCTAATCTATTAATTTATATTTGAAATCCTATTTTTAACGCTCTTCTGGTGCTCACCCCAGTTTGCTTGGCCATGCCATGTGCATTATGACATTTATAATTGTTTTGTTTGCCACTGAATTAATATTGGATAATTACTGTTTGAAGCTTGTGGCATTGGTTAAATACAGTCTTTGCGCCTGAGTCCAGTGTCGTGCTGAAAGATTCAGTATTTGTGTTTTAATACTCCTTTTTCAACTTTATAAATGATATTATTTTAACATCTAAATTCCTGTATGTTATTTAGATTATTCTGTGATTTTATTTTGTTTTCTTTAATATTTGTGAATGAAGAAGTTCCTTAGAGGTAAGGGTTTGGGTTTTAATTGTTTTTTTAAATGTTTTGGTTTCCCTGTGTTTCGGGCAGGTCATCTTGGAGATTTACTTCTCTGGACAGGGGTTGAACCTTTGTGGTTATCGCGGTTTTTTCGATCACGTGTTTCTAAGTGGTGCTGGTGCTTGTGTGTTTTCTAAATTCTAAATTTAGGAGGCCACGTCCGCGCATTTTCATTGACGACATTAGCTTACATATTTACGGTACTACTTTTCGAGGTTTTCTTTCTAACTTAAATCTATTAAAACTTTAATCGAAGTTATTAAAACTGCATAATTTGTTTTTATGAAAGAATTTTATAATTTTGTACCTGAACGGAAACAGAGAATTTACCAGCAAAAAAGATGTTTTTCTGAATTTTGTCAACCTAAATATCGATTTGATACGCGACTTTGATTTTCTCAATACTACATTAGAGCAATCGCCAAAATTGACAGAGGGAAAATATAAGATCTCCTTCACCGGCCTGATGTCTCATTAAAGATTAATTACATAAAAAACTTAAAGGTCGGACTTCAACTTTCAGTAGTTGATGCTACCTTTTCGATGTCTCATTACTGATTGATTACTTAAAAAACTTAACTGTCGGACTTTAACTTTCAGCCGATGCTAGTTGAATTTTTGTAGATTTTATAGAAAAGCAATACTTTTACTTTTCAGAAAATTAAAACCGGGCATATTTAGAAAGGACTTTCTCAGGACTATATTGACAATTCAAAATCTGAAAATGGTTAATGTTGAAAATTTCTTTACAAACAATTTACTTGAATGTAAATGTGTATTACTATTAAAAATATATAAAATAATTGTTTTATTTCATAATTTATTTTACGAATTTCTATTTAAGTTTGCATTTCCATGAAATGAGAAGTACTTTAGTTAAAATTAATATTTAAAAATTTAGCAACTTAATTATGATTTAATTTTTACCAAACTCCCATTTGCCAATTCATTTACGAAAAATTCTGTAGTTTGGAAACAGCAGTTTAAAGTTATCGAGCCACGCTTGTGACTAAATAAATGGCTCTAATTACTTTCGATTTTAGCAAAATTAAAAATTCCCCTTCCGCTTTCAAACTTTCAAATTTGGACTAATCCCCTGTTAACGAAGTCTAAATTTCAATAACAAAAGTGCCGTGTTTTGAACTGTCTCTCAAACTTTCTCGTTCGATTAATCAACTAAAATGTCATGTCTAAATTTCCTGGAGAGATTGTCGGAAATTACGCAGTAAATGATAATTACTATTTTCACATCCGTTTGTTAGAGTAATTATACGAAACTTGAAAGTTATCAATATTTTTGTGTATTTTTAAATAAAATGTCACGTAATTTAATCACTGCAGTGATTTTAAGTAAAATGATAATCTTAATGGCATCTAATTGAATTAATTTACTAATTTTGGTTTGATTTTTATTAAATTATTTATTCGATTTTTCTTATTGATGTTAATTCTTGATTTCCAACAATTTTTGTTATACATAAAAATATATTGTTATGTTTTAAACCAAACTTTTTTACTAAACAAAAATTAGAAAATGTATTTACACAGGACACTTTTTTTAATTTTATAACGAATATATTACATTTATCATCAAACTATAAAGTAAGATTTTAGTGCAGACATATTTACTGTTTTATGTACTACATGTTTATATTTTTGTCATAATTCTATTTTTTGTTAGTTAATGCTTTGTAAAAAAATGCAAATTAAGAATAAGAAAATTTGAAATATATTTACATTTATTGTGAGTATACTATTAATTGTTAAATTTGAAAGTATTTTGATTTTGCCAGAGCTTTTAAGGATTTTTAAATAAAAAAATTGGTAATACTTTTCATAAAATATTCTTGCTTCAAGCATTTTGCAGGTATGTACAGCAGACAAAATGTTCTCTCTTGAAACGTGAAAACCCTTCAAAATGGGCTTGAAGCGATAATAATATAAAAACATTATTCACGGTTTCAATTTAGCAATGGGAGTTGTTTAAATGTGAAAAATGTACACACTATACAAAAGAAATTTGGCAATTTATAAATTTGTCATCTCGCTGATGTCGTTTGATGTTAGTACTGTTGATAGGAACGAAACCGGAACAATGATGAATGGTAGACGGAAAGGAGGGGGGCCGTAGACTCTCAAGTTGCTGAAAATGATTTACTTTTCAGTAGGAACTAAAAAAATAATATTGTACTTAGTAAAACAAATCAGAAAAATATAAATGTAATATATAGAAAATTACACACACCTGAAAATTATATTGATTACATATTAATAAGAATATTATTTATAGAATATTCATTTTTGTCATTCAGCGTGTCGTTTTTATTTGTATTATTTCGTTAATGCAATCTTAGTTATAATGACGTATGTTTAAGTGCCGCCAGTTGGCTCGCTGTTCCGTATTGCAAAAAATCACTTCTTAACCATGTACCACTACGATTTATTTATGAACAGATCATTGCGTAATAGAAAGATATATCCACAATCATATTTCAGCAGATAAAACCAGAATAGAACGTCTTTAGCTCTTAAGATAATTCTTATTCATATATTATGTAGTAAGTTTGGGTTCAACGTGAGAATCTGCTTAAGTTGAATTTGCTTACTTTCACACCAATGATATTTTCACAGTTTTTTTTTAAATTACTGGGTTGAATTTTGCATCTCTCTGAAAGTGAATGTTACTACACCAGCTACTATACTTTAATAAAATTTGCAGTTATTAAGACATTATTGAGACTGTTTATTAAGTACCAAGACTAAAATACTTTTCCATGACTAAAGTAGGACTTTTTTTTGTTTAACACATTTATATCTATAGACAAACTTTATTGAAACATGATTCGAAGTTTCTTATGCCCTAAAAATATTTCCTAGGAACATCGCGTATTTGTTTAAAACTCGAAACTAAATTTAATGAATTAATTTGTCCTACGACTCAAACATGATTTATAACTGCATGTTTTAATACTAACTACCCGGAGACTAATTATAAATTAAGTCTCACGAGTGAAACAAATTTGATGAAAGTTAACCGCTTGCGTGTTACTCTAAAACTTGCAAATTAGTGAATGACAAAGTAGCGTTTCTTACAAAGAGCAACTCGCGTTCCTTCAGAAACGTCTTATTTTTATAATGACAGCTAGAAAATGTATTTAAATCTTCAGATCTACTTTAACTATAGCAGGAAAATAGTCTTATATTAGCTTAATGAATAGAGTGCTGATTGATAAGGAAAAATGACTAATGGTGTTCATCACTTTTGAGACATGTTTCCCTTTCGATTGCGCCTAAAGATCTTTATTCATCAGGTTATAGAATTTGATATTGAGTGACTTTTGCAAAATCAATACATTTAATCGCGACGATTTTTAGACTATGAGTGATATGCTGAACAAGATGTGTTATCTCTTATACAGATGCAGAGTAGGTCAATAGATCTGAAATTTTATAAACGATAACAAAATTAAAGCAATAAAATGTGGGGTTACAAAAAATAAGGATTTCTGTTACAAAAAATAAGTATTGAGAAGAAATGGATTAAAAATTGACCAAGTAGAGACAAATGGTTCGCATTTTGATTTGGAGTTATTTTCAAGTTATTGCAAGTCCAATCTCCCAAATTAGCTGTATGGACTCCAGAAGGAAGGTATATCATAATATTCTTCACTTAATATTAGGGTCAAAACTTTCCTTTTAATTTGTCATTCCTTTTATAATTTGTCACTTTTTGTTTATATGATCTTTATTTCATAAGTCAAAGTCAACATCGATTTAGAGTGTTAGGTGTGAGATTGTGCCTAGGAAATTATTTAAACCTATTCAGATAATTTTATAACTACCAATCTGATATTATCATGTAGCGATTTGAAATTCACCTGTGTCACGATATATAGGATGCTGTTATGCATAAAGTTAGAACAATGAAGTTATTGAAACCTCAAATTTCAGTTTTATTCTAAATCTAAAGAATAATTTTATTGTTGAAGAAAGATCGACTTCAACAATAAAGCAAACAGTATATCTTTCAGTAGTTCAAAAGATACAAAGTTGACGGTATAGGTGAAGTTCTCTTATTTAAATCTGTAGTCAAGCAATATTATTTTATGAAGTACTACCCCAGCCGCCGCCATTCAGGAACTTCCTTCTCCAGATATTACAGTTGCGATTTTCTAGGAATTTAAAACAATTCTCTCCTTCTAGTCTTTTGTGCAGCTGAGTTTATTGTTGCCCTTCATCAGTTGAGACATAAACATACATTTTCTATTATTTCGTCATACATTTTCTATTATTAAAGGAAGGGACTCGAGATCATGACCTGCAGTATCAGATGCCCACACGATTCTTAACTTTCCACTATTGTGAAATAACTTGTTTTGTTGCAAACTATCAAAATGGTTTCGGTTTTAGGTCAGATTTTCAATTCTGTTACATTCTTGGTACATTTCATGGTACATTTCATGGTACATTGATTTGCATCATTTTGGTGCAAAAATCAGGGCATTTTAAATATATCTGCATGATTCAGTTCTGTTACATTCATGTATATTTCATGGTATATTGATTTGCATCATTTTGGTGCAAAAATCAGGACATTTTAAATATATCTGCATTATTTAGTTCTGTTATATTCACGTACATTTCAGGGTACATTGATTTGCATCATTTTGGTGCAAAAATCAGGGCATTTTACATATAGCTGCATGATTTAGTTCTGTTACATTCATGTACATTTCATGGTACATTGATTTGCATCATTTTGGTGCAAAAATCAGGGCATTTTACATATATCTGCACATTTTTTAAATTCATTCAAAATTGGTAATACTGACTCTTGGTGAAAAGTATATATCTTTATATACTATAGAGATTAAATGTATTGAGTAAATATTTCATTAACTAAAGCTTTTCATTTAAAACCAGTAATGATTTTGGTTGTAGTTCTTTACACCATACGCGATTATCTGCGGCAGTGCAGTAGGCGTACTACCAAACATAAGTGCTGACCCGACTTACCTCTAGGTTTACGGGGTTAGTTCCGATAATAATTTTTCAACAATTGAATCAAACAGTTTTAATAAATAAATATGACCTAATGTAAATTGCTACGCAGAAAATGTATAATCCAGGCGATAATTTCGGAAATGTTTGGTTTTTCTTCTTCATTGCGAATAAGCCTTATAAAGAGCGCAAAAGAAGACATTCCCTACCATGCTCACGAAATGGCGAAGACACAGTGTATGTGTATGTGAGACTACAAACGCAATATTGAACTTCTGGAGCACATAATTTGGTACTGTTATTAAAATATGTGAATGTATATCTCTATTGATCTTGAATTCCATCAAGAAGTTTCCCTTCAATTTTTTTTTACTACGAACGTTCAAATTGTACACTTATCATTTAAGTCTTCAAAATTCGGATTATCAGAATTATTTTTCGTTCTAACTAATAGTTCTAATTGGCATTAATTCACGTAAATGTTTTCTTTTTCATTAAACTTGCGGAGTCGAAAAGTATTTTCAAATTAAGTGTTTCTATTCTGGCTATATATTTCCATGGTGTTGATTAATATTAGGTTGTTCGAACTAAGAAGTATTTGGTCATGAATTGAGTCATATAGAAATACATGTGGTCTAAATAGGAGTTCCAGAAAATATTATAGTTTTATCGAAAACATCACTTTAGTAAATACGTCTTCATTGGATAATCAAAAGATCTCCAGTTAATACACGTAAGCGATGAATTTATCTGTTTCTTACGTGACGTACTTTTGCGGAAAGTTCAATTCCCAAAGACTTAATTTAGAAGTTGCGTAAATATCTTTTGATGCCATTATGTGTAGGGGGCGTATTTCGGAACAAGTTCTAAGAATAATATTTATTGAATAGCTATAATGGTTAGTTTTAAATATCAAAAGTATTTTACGAGGCCAAATTTAACTCATTTAGAATATGTACATTAACTACAGTATACATATTATTGAAATTCGCTATAAGATTTTTGATATTTATATTTTGAGCTTATGTATGATTTATGTATGCCGTATATATGACTTCAGCAATAATTTAGTGCCAAAACTAGCAATAAACATCTAATTCAAATTTCTAGTAGCTATGTCTTTCTTATGATTTTCCAAAGAAAAAAAAACGAATATATTTTTACTATCGTCAGAAACATGCAATTTAATAGAAAATATCTTTAATGCAAGGTAAATTAACAGTACATAAAACTGCCGTAATTCTTATATGATTTAATGTAAAAAAATCTGATGTGGGCAACACATGACTTTCCTTATATATTGTAATGAATTTACTACTTTTACAGTAAAAAAATAGGTTTTTCTTATAGTAGATACTAATATTCCTTCCAAGATATTGAGTTTCCAACAATTAGTCGTCATTTTCATTGATTTAGCGTCATTTTTATCCACTTGGCGGGATTTTCGTTAATTTGGCAACATTTCAAAAAGTCGCCAAGTTGGCGACATTCCGCCAAATTCGTCATCAACAAAATTCGTCAGCAGACAAAAGATTATTGGCGTTCAACTACAAACGTATTACTCAAAGTATCTTTTTCCTTGAATGGAATGAGCTAGATCCATGAGAATGATGTCACCCAATTTATCGTATGGTATTACATATGAAAAGTGAACATGTTTCTCAATAGGAATTTTTTTTTCATTTTATATGACTTTTTGATAATTTTTTTGAAAAATATACATTATCTCGAGAACGGTTCATGTTAGCGTTCTGAAATTTATGCCAATCGTCTTCTAATGAAAAATAACATAGGAAATGTCTATTTGAGTAACTTTATTAGCGGTTTTGATTTTTTGACGATTTTTTCAAAATTTCTTTCGAAAATTTAGGGGGGTTCTGAATATTCGATTGCGTATAATTCAATAGGCTTCCAGTGTTTACGAATTGTCATTTTTATTCTAAATTTGGTTCGAATCGTTCCATTCGTTCGTCAGTTATCATCTCCACAGACTCACTGACACACACACACACACACACTTACTTTCACACACACACACACACACACAGAGAGATATCACTTCAAAAATGTTTGATTCGTGATCAGGGATGCTTGAAACGTGCTCTCCCGTCGAAAACTCGAATTCGAATTTTCGACCCCGTCACAATACTTTCTTTATACATTATGTATATAAGGAAAGTAATATCAATTTATTTTCCTTACGGTATAAGTATTTATACAAGGATAAATTTTTATATTTATATGCTGTATAAACATAAGCTACAGCTAAAGTTTTGTATTACTAAAGTATATTTAACCTGAGTCATCGCCAACTGTAAGGAAATGTCTATAACCGTAATAAAATGACAAATGGTGTGGTAGTATTACAGAGCTAAATGATCGTCACATCTCTGCTACCGTTCGAGCTATGTGTAGAAACAATTTCTGGGATATTTCTCGTAGTCATCAATGCACTCTTCATATTTTGATATTTATAAGCCCACAGGTAATATCGAATAACGACAATAAACCCTTAGACAGTCAAGCGGTGTCCTGTGTAATCCATTTAGAGTTGAAACTCCAGTGATTCACATAACAATGCGTATTGTCGCAGAGACGGCACATAAAAGTAATCATATTCACCCATCAGAGGTTGGAGTGATCATGTGGTAACACGAAATTATACTGTGTTGCTTATGTGAAAAGACCCTGCTCTGTCCAAGTACGATTATATGGTCACATTCTGTAGTATTAAAATAGTATGAATAAATTCTTAAAATGAAATTTTAATAATCCTGTATCATTGAATTTGCCAATAAAAACTTAAAAATCCATGACTGATTAAAATCCAGCTTTGATGGGTAATATATATATATATATATATATATATATATATATATATATATATATATATGTTTTTCGCTAAACGTACATACTTAAAATTAAAAGACACTTAAAATTAAAGAAAATAATAAAAACTAGATACAAATGTAGAAAAACAGGAATTTGAATAAGAAAACCATTGGCGAACTGAGTATGCAGCGCGTCTATGCCTTTAACAGGTCACTTGTAAATCGATAATGGCTTAATGGATTTACATATATTTTCACTGTTTTTTAAGATTATTTTGTGGCAAGCCTATTTGATAATACATTAATGTGTGATCTATTTGATAATACATTAATGTAATCTCAGCAGTATCTCGAGCAACGCCTGGTATATATGCTAGTTTTATATAATAAGACATTTTTCGTATACATGCTTATTTTTATAGACGAA
Organism: Amaurobius ferox; assembly: GCA_951213105.1. Lineage (NCBI taxonomy): Eukaryota > Metazoa > Arthropoda > Arachnida > Araneae > Amaurobiidae > Amaurobius > Amaurobius ferox. The sequence continues at coordinate 121,027,293 of OX578134.1, forward strand.
TTGTAATGATTCTTGTAAATGAAACTTGTTAAAAACAGTATAACTTTTAATGCTATTAGAAGGATCAGATATGTCAAACAGCGCCATATATATGCTATCAACATATAAAATTTAAATTATATTTTGAAATTACTACACATTATAAACCATAAGGGAAACATTTCATGCGTCTGTAAAAGTGTATACATTTATCTTGTTATAATGTCGCTTTTTCAAACGCCTTGGCGTTTGAAGAGATTCTTTGAAGTTAATGATAAGTGGCGTAAGCTTCTGACACGCCAAATACGTCGGAATATATCAGATAACGAATTTGGCAGGCGTATAATACATAAAAGGATTGGCAACTTTTCTGGGAATAATATAAAAACAAAAACAAATGTTGTATATCATATATTTTAGTAATAGTTATTTTTTCTAATGATATAAATCATCTGTAATCAGGTTCAAACTAACAAAGAAAGTTATTTAAAATATGATGGTAATGAATAAGCACCAGCTAATTTATATCATTAATGAAAAACACATTACTAACGTGTATTTATCAAATATCCTAAAATGATAAAAATATAGAATAGTAATAAAATTGAATTGCTGAAACTATAGAAAAATAGCAAAAACGGTAAACATTCGTTAAGAATACAGTTTAAATAAATTTAGCAACGATATCATTCGATTTTATAGGGGAAACGCTGCCTATTCTTCAGGTTATAACGGTAAATCAATCAATTCAGCAAATTTAAATAGATACAAAGTGTGTGGGTTTCTATCGTTCTGTCCTGAAGAAAGATAGTTTTTTTTCCACCGAAGAAAGCTGATGAGGATATGAAGTATATGTATGCTGCGTTTCTAACGACAATATTATCTTTTAGCAAAATACATTGTATCCCTAATCCCAACTAGAAAATGTTACACATTTACTCTTATTTAAAAATTCTAAAATGCGAATATCATAGTTTGCATTTTGTCAAAGTACAGAAGCGGCATTGAAAAATGTGAAGAATTAAAGTATTGAAATTTATATTTTTAACTTTACTATCTGTAAAGAACTACTATTAAAGAAATATGAGTATTATAAATTTTATAATTTTAATTAGTTTTCACTATTTACAGGTAATTTAAGTAATACATTAAGTAATATATATATATATATATATATATATATATATATATATATATATATATATATATATATATATATATATATATGTTTCTTCAAATTTTGATGTTGGTTCAAAATAGAATTTTGACAGTTGAAACCCCTAGCTCTAAAACCAGCAAAATGTTCACATTTGAAAAGTTAAATATACTTCGTTTAGTCGCACTAATTTTATAATATATCCTGCATTATAATATACTATATGCGATCCTTAACGATATATATATATATATATATCAATATTGTTGAATTCCAATAACTCGAGAGGATTCTCCATACCTATATTGACATAGTGTATTTCAATGTATTTCTTTAAACATAAACTAGTATTTTAAGCGGACATAAGGTGAATAAAATTAAATTACAGAAAATGAAAATAAAATATCTGATGTGGGCAACACATGACTTTCCTTATATACTGCAAAGAATTTACTAATTTTACAGTTAAACATATGTTATTCTTATAGTAGATATTTATATTGTTTCCAAGATATTGAATTATCGTCAATGAGTCGTTATTTTCATTGATTTAGCGTCATTTTTATCCATTTGGCGAGTTTTTCGTTAATTTAGCAACATTTAAAAAATTCGTCGTCAAGTTGGCGACATTCCACCAAATTTGTCGCCAAAATCTCGCCAAGCGTTATGGATGGAAAAATAAGTTATTCTTATAACAGATAAATGACTATTGACGTTCAAATACAAAAGTGTTACTCAAATATCTTTTTTCATGAATGGAAAGAGCTAGATCCACGATAATGATGTCACCAAATTTATCGTATGATATTACATATGAAAAGTGAACATGTTTCTCAATAGAAAATATATTTTTTTTATTTTATATGATTTTTTGATAATCCTTTTGAAAAATGTGCAATATCTTCAGAACGGTTAATATTAGCGTTCTAAAATTTATGTCAATCGTTTTCTAATGAAAATTTACATGGAAAATGTCTATTTGCGTAACTTTATTAGAGGTTTTGATTTTTTGACGATTTTTTCAAAATTTTATTCGAAAATTTAGGAGGGTTCTGAGAATTCGATTGATTATAAAAACAATTGGCTTCCTGTGTTTATGGATTGTAATTTTTGTACCAAATTTCGCTCAAATCGGTCCATTCGTTCGTCAGTTATCGTCTCCATAGACTCACTGACACACACACACACACAAACAGACTTTCACACACACACCTATACACAAACAGACTTTCACACACACACATATACACACACATACTTTCACACACACACGCCCCCACACACAGACATCACTTCAAAAATGTTCGATTCGTGATCGGGGATGCTTGAAACATGCTCTCCCGTCTAGAACTCCAATTCGAATTTTCGACCCCGTCACAATACTTTCCTTATTATTGTATATAAGGAAAGAAATAAAATTTAATTACTGAAAATGAGAATAAATATTAAAAACAATACCCTATTTATTGGATTTGTTTATTTTTCATAATTGTGAAGAAGGATTAAAATTTTTGAAATGTAGTTTCTTATGCCATTCAAACTTCTATTAGAGATTAAATTAGTTTATCAGATGGCAGATTTAACGTCACTTAAATTCTTCTTTTATAAAATAATAACATATCCTGTCATTATCAAATTGTGATATAATGACAAATTAAAAAATTATGTTTTTACTCCTCGGTTATATAGATAGCGTGTGAAGAAAAATTATTAGAATTTGGGAAAAAGAAAAGTCTCTTTATAAAGAAATGGTGGCACCAAGAAGAAGATGGTGCCATTTTCGTAAGATGGTATTCTAGTTCTGGCAGCTATACACATCGATATTCGGTACGGAATAGTGTTAATCAAGTTGCTTATGTCCCTCATAAAGATTCTGCATAAACTGTTGCAACGGGTTAGCTATTTCAGCTGATATGACTTCAATTGCCGTCCTAGTTTGTCCCCAATGTGTTCTCTTGAAGATAGGTCTGGGGAACTGGATGGTCATGAGAAGTTATTAAATCATCAGAGGCATTGATGGGAACGTCGTGTGGTATGCGGGAGAGCGTGTCTTATTGATACATGGAACCTGGTCTGCTTAACCACTAAGGCAGAATAAGCGGCTTCAGAATATCATCGGCTCCCGACCGATTGGCTTGCGTCGACCCTACTTCTTCAATCCAGACCGCTCGACCTACCAGAGGGGTATGATATATCTGTTTGGTAGGCCAGGAAGTGCCACCCAATTTTGACCCGAACCCATTGGGAGAGGCATCCACAGGGATCTATACTCCTTCACCTACAACCAACCTCTCGGAAGGACTTACGGACCCACATGTTTAACATGATCGTACTCCGAGTAAACACGACGGCAGTTTTGGCAGTGACGGGAATCGAATCCGGGCCGTACGAGTGCAATTCCCGTGCGCTAACCACTGGGCTGTCGAGCCTCCCCTAGAAGAGATCGGCTATCCCACGAGATAGCTCCCCAGACAGTCACACCAAGTGTGATTGTCTTATGCCGCTTGACTACAAATACGAGATAGGAACGCTGACCAGTCCACACTTGTGCAGCGGTCATCAGCACTGAGAGAGAAGCGGAATTTGTCGCTGAAGACAACATGTCTCCAATCGCACACTGTCCAGGTTGACCGAGCTCGCCACCAATCCATACAGCTATGCTTATATTCCTAAGATTGTGTGCCAGGCTCTTTAATGGACGTCGACACCTAATCCCACCTTCTGCAAGTCATATGCGAATAGTAGCTCTCGATGCAGGATACCTAAAGGAATGAGCAATGCCAACAATGAATGGTTGATAGTGACGCCGTTGGTGTGGACGAGGTCTGACTGCATAATTCGCTCAAGCAATTGTCTGTTTCAGAAATTCTGAGACTTTGTGTTGATTACATGTGCAGTTTGTGATCCACTATTGCCAACAACAACATCGCTCTACCCAAGCTGGCGACTGAAACCAAACTGGTTTACTTAGGCCTATCATAAGACCTCTCTCTAAATTCGACAATATAAATCCGTCAAGTCTTAAAGACATCTTTGTTCATAATTTGTGTATCAATGCAAAAAACCCTCTACTAATTGTCCGTGAATGAGATCATCGGTCGATTTACTAGTTCTTCTACTGCGCGTTGCTTGACCCCTATAACTTTATTGGCGTCGACAGTTTACACAATTCTGTCATTTGTACAAATCTTTAAACGACATTCGTATAGCGAGTATTGCTGCTGTAACTCCCCCCCTTATGGGTGTATATATTATTTTGCAACAGAGTGCATTATCACTTACTAATATTTTGTATAAATCCATTGTCGATAATATTTTTATTGAAGATTTACTAAGCTTTCACCTTTTTTTGCATGTATTAATACTTTAAGTTTGAAGAGGAAGATTATCACTTCCCCTACATGCATAGTGTAAAAAACCGTGTAGCTCCAACCGGGAATCGAACCCTGGATCTCCAAACTGGCAAGCCAACGCTCTACCGTTGAGCTACTGGGATGGAATTGCAAGCTCTTATCGTCGAAGTGGACTTTGCATTCCCCAACCTCTAATGTCATATTGTCTGGAAACTGACAATGTGACTGATCTCCTCCTCCTCCTGCTATTATTACCTCAGGTTAGCCTCATGCTACTACTATTTTTACCCAGGTTAGTATCCTGCGTGATCGTTATCCTCTCAATTTGAAATCGGTAATAAATCTTCCAGAATCCATTGAATCCGCACTAGTCATATTAGGGTCACTTTCAAATCTCCGACTCTTTACGTAAACTTAAGGATTGATTTATTCGGGCGCCATTGTAAAGAGCTTTCCTGCCATTACCGGGAATCGAACCCTGGATTTTTAAACTGGCCAGAAGACGCTCTATCGTTTACTGGGATGAAATTGCAAGCTCTTATCGTAGGAGTGAACTCTGAAATAGCACGGATATTGTTGAATGTGTTCTATGCAAGACGTGACAAAGATTTTTTTTATCTGATTACAACTCATTTCAAGCACTTATAATTATTAATTAGCAATTATAATGATTAATATTTCATTTACGATTTTACCAAGTGTGCTTTACAATAGGCAACGTACTTTGATACATTATTATTTTGCACAACTATTTATGTTTCAAACGATAACAGCAGAAACTCTTCTTTAAAGAAAATATATTTCTTTTGTTTTATAAATGCTTTAAGTTGAAATTGTCTATCCTATGAAAAATAAATATTACATCTGTATGCGATGCTACCAATTTAACATCTGTAATACAAGTTTTACAGATTTATACGTAATAATGGTATATAACGTTAATTGGTTACTCATATTTTCCATTTGGTCAATTAAATTAAAAATTAACTTTCAATTTTTACTTTCCTCATACATATAGTATACTATATAAGAAGATTATTGTAACGCGGGTCGAAAATTCGAAATTTAGTTTTATATGGAGGTGCACATTTCAAGCATTCCTGAACACGAATCAAACGTTTTTGAGGTGATATGTGTGTGTGTGTGTGTTTGTGTGTGTGTGTCTGTGAGACTGTGGAAACGATATCTCAAGAATGAATTGAGCGATTCGAATGAAATTTGGTAGAAAAACTACAATCTGTGTTATCAAGAAATAAAACATTGGAAATAATTTAGCCATAATAACACATTAATCTGTTTAACAAACCAGTGAAAAAAATGTAAATTTGTAATCTATTCCAGAATTATATACCGTCATGATAGAGAGACAGACATAAACATAATTTAGTTATCGGCTTTTTGAACTTTGCTACATAAGGATGATTTGTACATAAGAATATTTGATGGATATCATATTTAACTAAAGGTGAAACATCAAAATCCATGTCATTGCTCAGGTGATATTTAAGCTTGAAGTGTAAATTGAAATGTTTCCTCTTATACGTTAGATTGATCTATACGTAATAAATTCTAAAGTGAATAAAGCCGGTAAATCATGCACTTAGAATTTCTCCACTTATCTCTTAATATAATGTTGGGAGATTCGTGGTTTGTTGCCATCACCATTACTGTATAACCGAATTAATTTGCATAACTAAGCATCTGGTTTGCCCGTAAAAGTATATTTATGAAATATAAGCTTGTATTATTGATCTATTTGCTATCTGGCATTGTATACAATGAGAATAATTTTTAAAAAATCTTATGTGGACAGCATATGACTTTCGTTATATAATGCAATGAATTTACTACTTTTACAGTTAAAAAAATGATATTCTTATAGTACATACTTTATTATTTCCAAGACATTGTATTTTCTTCACTCATTTTCATTGATTTAGCGTCATTTTTATCCATTTGGCGAAATTTTCGTTAATTTGGCAACATTTAAAATTGTCGCCAAGTTATGGACATTCCTCCAAATTCGTCGCCAAAATCTTGCCAAGCGTTATGGATGGAGAAATAAGTTATTCTTACAGCGGATAAATGACAATTGGCGTTCAGATACAAACGTAATTCTCAAAGTATTTTTCTCGTGAATGGAACGAATTAGATCCACGAGAATGATATCACCAAATTTATCGTACGATATTACATATGAAAAGTGAACATGTTTCTTAAATGTTCATATTTTTTTTAATTTATGGGATTTTTTGATAAATTTATTTGAAATATGTGCAATATCTCGAGAACGGTTCACGCTAGCGTTCTAAAGTTTATGTCAATCGTTTTCTAAGGAAAAATTACATAAGAAATGTCTATTTTCGTAACTTTATTAAAAGTTTTGATTTTTTTATGATCTTTTCAAAATCTCACTTGAAAATTTAGGGGAGTTCTGAACATTTGATTGTGTTTTAAAACAATAGACTTCCAGTATTCACGGATTGCGATTTTTGTACCAAATTCCATTCGAATCGCTCCATTCGTTCTGGAGATATCGTCTCCATAGACTCACCAATACATACACACGTACATACTTTCACACGCACACACACAGGCATCACTTCAAAAATGTTTGAATCGTGATCAGGGATGCTTAAAATGTGCTCTCCCGTCGAAAAGGCGAATTCTAATTTTTGACCCCGTCACAATAATTTCCTTATACATTATGTATATAACGAAATTAATATATATACTCTGTCTCAAACTGAAACATAATAATTTTACTGGCCAAACATCCAAACCTTTTATTATAACATTAAATTTTATTAACAACTATTTGTATCGTAAATATTAATAATATACCTGGTAATTTTAAAGCTTTCCTCTATAAGATATGCTTTGTTTTTTACATGATATCCAAACATTAAAATTTCGTAAATAATAATAAAAAAAATCTGATGTGGGCAACACATGACTTTCTTTATATAATGCAATGAATTTACTACTTTTACAGTTAAAAACAATGTTATTGTTATAGTAGATACTTATATTCTTACCAAGATATTGAATTTTCTTCAATTAGTCGTCATTTTCATTGATTTTGCGTCATTCTTATCAATTTTGCGAGATTTTTGTTAATTTGGCACTCAATTAAAAATATCGCCAAGTTGGCCACATTCCGCCAAATTCGTCGCCAAAATCTCGCCAAGCGTTATGGATGGAGAAATAAGTTATTCTTACAGCAGATAAAATACTATTGGTGTTAAATGCAAAAGTATTACAAAAAGTATCTTTTTCCATGAATGGAATGAGCTTGAACCACGAGAATGATGTCCCCAAATTTATCGCATGGTGTTACATATGAAAAGTGAACATGTTTCTCAATAGGAAATATTTTATTTTTTATTTTATATATCTTTTTAATATTTTTTTGAAAAATGTGCAATATCTCAAGAACAGTTCATGTTCGCGTTCTAAAATTTATGTCAATCGTTTTCTAATGAAAAATTACATGAGAAATGTCTATTTGCGTAACTTTATTAACGGTTTTGACTGTTTGACGATTTTTTCAAAATTTCACTCAAAAATTTAGGAGGGTTCTGAACATTCGATTGCGTATAAAAACTACAGGCTCCCAGTGTTTACGGATTGTGATTTTTGTACAAAATTTCATTCGAATCGGTCCATTAATTCATCAGTTATCGTCTCCACAGACTCACTGACACACACACACACACACACACACACAGACATCGTTTCAAAAATGATCAGGGATGCTTGAAACGTGCTCTCCCGTCGAAAACTCGAATTCGAATTTTCGACCCCGTCACAATAATTTCCTTATTCATTATGTATATAAGGAAAGTAAAAACTTATAATAATTACGTAACCAAACATGAAAGATTGTTAGACGTTGCAAATTTAACTAGTATACATTGAGATACTTTTTCTGCATTTAAGTAGTGAAAAATGGCCGCTACGTGCTTTATTATCATCTTTGTTTAGGTCTATTAATCAAAGGCTTTGTTCACTCTTAGGGAAAAGTAGAGTATGTAACCAATGGATTCCTGGCTGTCATTTTGCTTGATATACTGTTGACTTAGATACTTATTTGTTTTGCGTCTTAGTAGATACCTTTCCTTGTTATATTTACTAATAAACAAAAAAACACATTTAGCGATACATTATCTAAGATGAATCGGATAATACTATGGCATTACTTATAGCGATACATATATGATCATCTGTATATTATTTTTATGACTTTTTACTTTTACTACATTATAGGGCAATACTACAGGGTGTCTCAAAAATATTGAAACGCGATTTAATTCTTTACCTGTCCCTTTCCTTTCTGAGATAAGTGGGCAATGTAAATTGCACAAATGTTGAAAGTAAAGTAGGAAATAAGATTGCGTTAATGAAATAGTTCTCTCATCAATTTTCAAAAAGCTACACTTTTTAAATTTTATACGACCCCCTTAGGCAAATTTGGTCAATCAGGAATTTCTTATTTTTAATGCAAGATCATTAAAAAACCGCATATCTGTAGTTTTAAAATTGAGCGAGTTATATTTATTTGAAAATTGAACATTGGGAATGGGGACCATATATCAAATTAGAAATGTAAATTTGTGACATATCACAGAAAAGATAAAACTGGGTGATAATACATAGGATACCCACCTGCGTAGTGAGTACCACTGCTTTATATGTTCTCTGTCTGTGTACTGCTTCATTTAGATGCATTTGTGATAAACAAATTTGACACATATTAAAGTATTTTCGTCTAAACAATTTCCATCGTCAATTTGTGTATGATCCCTAATTTCACTGATGAAACAGTATTTCACATGCTACGGAAAAGCAACATAAGTCAGATTTTTTCCTTTATTATAATTCAGTTGATTTAAAGAGACAGATATGCCGGTCTTTTATTAGCTTGTTTCGTTAAAAATAGAAATGATCTGAAAGACCAAATTTGTCAAAGAGGATCTTATAAAAATTTAAACTTTTTGAAAATTAATGGGAGGACTATTTTATTAGCGCTGCCTTATTTCCTACCTTACTTTCAACATTTTTGCAATTAGCATTGCCCAATTATCTCCAACAGGTAAATACTTAAAGCGCGTTTCAATCTTTTTGGAATACCCTGTATATTATAATTAATATTATTGGATTAATGTGATAATACTGTGGAATTTCTTATAGCGATACATACAGGGTCTTTCAGAAAGGACACCCTAACTTTGAAATGACATAACTGCGAAATAGTGATAGATAGAAAGACGAAACATGTGATATGTTTTATAGACAGGTCTGGAATTTTAAATACATTGGTTTGCAAAATTAGTCACAATATTGGCTAACAGAGGGCGCTGCGAGCACAGTGAGCTTTAAATAGTGCTCAGAAGTACAGAACGCTCAGTCTCCCTACTCCCCGGATCTCAATCCATGCGACTTCTTTCTTTGCGACCATTTGAAGGGCACTGTTTACAGTAAGAATGCTCAAACGTTGGAACAGCTTGAATAGTTCATCTGTGAGGCATGTGCATCAGTTTCAGTAGAGACATAGCAGAAGGCGGCTTCAAACTTAGCCCATCGCTTGCGTCATATTACTGCTACACACGGTGGCCATATCGAATCCACTATAATGTGGATTTGACCCCTGTTTACGAAAAACAATCTCATCCACTATTTAAAGGACATTGCACTGAGACTACAGCGCAATTTCTTATCCAATCTTGTATCCCAAAGTTAGGGAGTCCTTTCTGAAAGACCCTGTATATGATTACCTGCATATTGATTTTATGACTTTTTACTTTTACTGCATTATATACTAACATATAAGGAACGTATCGGATTAATATCGGAAATCAGTACTCGATTTTTTGACACATTTTGATTACTCTAGAATACAGATATGATTTTTTTAATGTGGCGTCTACGTCTACGTGTGTATTTTCTACAATGAATATATCTGCTTTGGATCAGGAAATATCCTACGAATTTTCACAAAATTTGATGGTTATACATGACTCTAATGCTGCACTGATTTTGATATAATTTGCCAAAATTTTATACCGGTGTGTTATTTAAAATGACCTGCTGACTAGTCTAAAACTGAAATAAAAGTCTAGATATGCTTAAATTTATTACGTAAATGACTATTTTATGCGTAATTAAAATACGAACTAACTAATAATGACCAAAACCATAACTTTAAAATTACTTGATATATATTTAAGTGTGTTCCATAATTTTGGCTAGCTATTTTAAAATGTTCTAAGTTGCCATTAAAAAAAGAAAATACGAATCAGATACATTCTCAAATTAGTATTATTTTATGTGTTATTTTTTTTAGATAAAACTGAAATTAATGCGCTATAGCCAAACAAAAAATAATTAAAATAATGGTAATTATTTGAGTGGGTGAGAAAAATTATGTACTGCTTGATTTTATTAGATGTTTTTCAATGTGCAGGATCGTTTAGTATTTGCGTATAAATTACGAACTGCACAGAAAATTAAATAATACTACCAGTAGAATTGCGTGGAATGTTTGTTTTTAAATCTCTCTGTGGGGTGATATTTCTCTAAAGTTATTGAGAAACCTTATAATATTTTGCCTCTGAATGGCAAAACTTTGACAGAGTTTGATCAACATTCATTTCAGCAAGTATCATATATGCTGACCACAAGTAATCGATGTCAAGGTTACCAAAATAAATGGATGCATTATTTGTTGAATTTTACATTATTTGGCGTCTGAAGTAAATTGAAGGTTTTTTTTTTATGTGGACAGTATATATTGTTGAGGGCATGCGGATATTTTCCTACGAACCTCATAGGAAAATATTTAAACATATTTTTACATGTTTTGTAGGAAATATTATTCTATTTATGAATGTATAAAATAAATGAAACTAAACATTATTGTTTAGCCAAATGGGTATTACTTTTACTTTCACTCGAAATATTTTCGAAACTATAAAAAAAGATGAACACCCCAAACAACAAAGTGTGAAGAAATAAGTATTATTTCTACTTTGATGTTTTGTGTTTACAGAGTATTTTTTAGGTTTTGAGTAACAGTCTCGTCAATTTCAAGAGGAATGAACATTTTTTGTTTTTCAGTTTAAGTTTAGACATCAGAAACTAAAAGTGCTGGTTATAAACTATAAAATGTAGTTAATAGCACTTTGTAAGCTGTTTAAGTATATATAATTGTACTTTTGAATAACTTATTTTTCTACATAATAATTATAATTTCGACTATTGAACGATTGAACTTTGTGTAAACTAATTTGAACTATTTTGAAAAGGTGGATCTAATTTCGATAATTTAATATGTTTGGTTTTTTTAAAATGTCTAATGCCGACAATTAATTCACAAATAAATATATGATTCAGGCAAAAATATTTCAGTTCCATCAGACGGTAACAACTGCTGATTTTCTCAGTACAAATACAGTATAATGGTATTTAATTTTCAACATATTTGTCCAATTTTATTCCCGTTATTTCATGTCAGTAACATTTTACCACATTCCAATTTCCGTGTTCTTTAAATATTTAAACGTTGAACCTATTTAACGATGTATAAAACAGTATTTTAAATAGTTCGTTTTTTTAAACATACGTTTTTTGTAAACAGAAATAACTTTTTTAAAATAAGCATACAATACAAAATTTAGGAATCAGTCACATTTGCTGCATGGGTAATTTTTGTTCATAGATCTGCCGTCTTATGCCGCCGATCTAGCTCTCACAGGTGAAGGCTGCGTTCCTTGTGTGTTTTGAGAAAGGATGCTTCTTGCCTTCGATGTCTATCGAATTTTGTGCCGTATGTTGCTTTTGACGAAAATATTATAGTTTTATTCCTTTAGTTGCAATTTGTGCTGAACACTTCCTTTTTGAATTTAAATAAATCTTAATTATATCAATATTGATTTTTTTAATATCCATACTTTCAGTTAATTGTAGCTTTTAAACATTTTTTATATACCCTAGCTTTAATGCATAATACAGTTACAGTGTTTTTATTGTACTATATTGTACGAAGTTATTTCTACTCTAAAATATTTTGTTTTGGTTATATTTTTGCTTTTACCTTGCTTATATTTAATTAAAATGTGTCATACATTTAAAAAATATATTTAATATAAATGAAGGTGAGCATAAAATATTGAACACCTTGTAAATTTTATATAATTAGGTATGGTATTCTGCAACTTAGTAGTAATAAACTACCATGATCTACATTAGTATCGCGGTTTTGGTTTATTAATTGCATACATTTATAATTAGCGTTTGATATGGCGTTGCTTAAGATAATTACTGTATTTGAGTGGCTAATTACTTTTATTATATTGCTGATGTTCCAAACATATGTCTTATAGAAGAGTGTTATTTAGTTTTATATTGTAATAATAATAGAAGGTAGACCAGGCATTGCTTGTTTTTTAAAATATATTCAATTTTTAATTGAATTTTTACTAGAATTATCTTACAAATTTTCTTATATGATTTCCTTAACCGATAGTTCCAACTCTCCCTATATATATGGTGGGGCGCCATAATAGCTCATTAGACTTTAAGTTAAGTACTGATAAGTGTGTGTTAAGTACTGATAAGTTAAGTGCAGGTCCACATGTTGGAAATGATACTCCTGGATTGCACCTAGATGTATAACTTACTACATGCTGTAAAAGTAACTGTATAATTACAGCGTTTTTTCAGAACACAGCGCTGTAAAATTTACAATGCTTGAGATGTCGCATATGTTTGCAACAAAGATATTGCACGGTAAGATCGACTCACTGAAATTCTGCTAATTTAACTTACGTTGGATAATTTATATGCTCAACTAATTGCATGTAAAATATGAGTTTCTGTCCCTATTTAGCCATATGCTTCTATTTACAAATGCACTACTTTGAAAAAAATAATAAATTCAGTGTGGGCGAAAACCACTGCAAGCACAAATTTACCTTATATGTGAATTTACATCACAAGATGTTGGTATAATTTTAACCGCCAACTTGTGATAATTTTTAACGGTGTATCATTTTGTGACATTATAAAATTCCCTTACATAGTAACACTGTTATTTGGCCGTTGTTACAGCGGATATAGTTTTATGCATATTGTGAGGTATCTGAAGTTGTTGAGTAAAATGCCATATTCTAATCCGATATGGAACAACAATTTTGTCAACAGACTGGAAAATTTTTGCATACATGCACTTAGAATCACGCTTATAACTGAAAAGATGAACTTAAAAATTCCAAACACAATCCTAAAAAATGTCAATTTCTTCAAACAAGAAAAACAGAACCAGAAAATTTTACATGTATCTTACCCCTCACGCAATCTGAAAACCAGACTTTAGAATTAGATTTTTAAACGGTGTTCATGTCAAAAGTTCTTTGAGTACCACATCTGAAGGGCCGACATGCTATGCTATTCATTATAACCTGCGTGATTTCTATCAAGTTGAAACAAAATATAATTGTATTTAAGGATATGCATTATTCAAACGAAGATTACACTTTCCGTTTCTTAATGATATTTAAGTTTAATTGCAAAATAGAGAAATGAATATTCATGAAAGCTTTACGGAAATTGATGCTTATGACGATGTGCAATGGAAAATGATAATTTTGCATGAAATTAATGTAACAAAGTTTATGTTAGAACTGATACTGTTGGAGGTTATATATTGCCTAACTCATAAAGATGCAAATCCTTTAAAAGTTTTATTTCAAGTGTATTAACTTTGAATAAAACGGATCAATCTGAAGAGACATTGCCTATTTGCAATTATATCAAATCGTCTAAACTCAACCGTTTATAGCGGTGTTTATTATAATATGTAAATCTCATCAAGAACAAATTGTAAGAAGAAAGTTTATCAGCTTTAAAAAAATGCCAGCCATGAACATGATTGAGATAAAGAACAATAGCTAAGTTTATCAAACTGCTTGAATGAAAAGTAAAATATAAAACAGTTATTGGAGGTATTTTGCAATTAAATTGGCAAATTTAACTGTTTGATCCAAAGCAGTTTCTTGCTGTAACGAACTTTAATAAATTGTAAGGAGTCGGAATGATAAAGTTTTGTATGCACTACATATTTATCCTATATATATCGTTATTCGTTACATTGTAAAGTTTATTTCCAGATACATCCAATAAATTTTCCTCTCTGCTGTTCACTCATTAAATTTGATAAAATTAGCGATGCATCTTCATTTCAACCATTCTTATTGCCGACAGTTTTTGTACACCTGAAGAACTCGAGTCTTTTTTACAAGTTTATTTTTATGAGATATTAGTAATTTTTGCTTAATTTTCTCTTTCTTAAGCACCCTCCCTCTTTAGAACAGCCAAGATGCCCAACATATGTTCAATTGCTACTGTCTGTCTTTGGCAAGACATTGGATGTCAGTCTACTGTTTTGATAAAGTAAATACATTTTCAAAATTTTGACCTACGATAATGTTACCGTGAAATTTTAAATCTCCAAATTTTGCATATTTCCTTTAGCTACAAGATAGTCAGCATATCACATTTCTATTTTTTATCTTAATCTCGGATTCTCTGGGAAATTTTGATGAATGGTGGCATATTTTAAGGAAATGTATATTTCGTCAGTCATTAGGATTCTTTAGTTCAAATTTTGTAATTTTTACTTTAACGATATTTACAAGACACTCACTTTACTAAATTTAAACTTATATTTTATTGAGTTTTCCTGTCAAATTTTCACTGTAAGTCACACTTTTTAGGAGAAGAACAGGAATTTTATTATGTTATCCATAATACGATATTTTCGAAATTCAGAATTGCAAATAATGACAATATTAGGTTCCAAATCATTGTCTTTGTAATTACATATTTAACCACAAGCTGTTGAATTTTAATAGAGCAAAATGCCAGTCACGGCATAAATGTGGATGTGTGTTGAAGTAAATACATCAATAAACACTATTTCCAATTTGCAATAATTAACAATTTGCTTTCATGTTACATGGTCATAAATATATGTGCTCTATAAAATATTGCTCCCCCTATGTAATAACCCTCAATCCCTTAAACAGGAAAGCTATTCTAGGTATTTTAACTGTATCAAAATACCCAACCAACTCAATAGCAGTGGCTCCATGTTGATACCACTGCTTTCACATAGCCCGCCTGTTTTAGGTCTGTGTATTTTCAATGTTTGGTACACTGACCTCATTTTTACCTTCTGTACATATGACCCTATATTTTTAACTCTTTCATTCAAATTGATTTAGAAGATTATTTTCCATTCCAACATTTTCAATGATTGAGGTGTTCATCGTCCAGTTCATACAGAGGTTTAAGTTAAACAATTTGTAAGTTAGTAAGTTTTGGTCGTATTTGGATTTTTCTTGTGTTTACAAACATCATGTATGTCTCACAAACACATTACATTTCGTAATTTTTAACTTTAGTTTTCGTCCTTCTAGACAATGGGGCAGAAGAGAACTGGGAATGTGCTAGAAGATGTTATGGTTGTCATAGCACATCATATGATGTGATGTGCAATAAAACATGCTAAATAGAACCAGCTCACTACCTTCTGTCAGTGATCCGTCCGCAATTTATCATCACATATCTACATCATTTGCATTTGGAATTTAATAGTGACATATTTTATTAAAAATGTAAAAAAAATTGAATATGTGGATATTTTTCTTCCATTTCAGTAAAAGTAAAATCAAAACATTAACTTATGAGATTCTTTAGTAGTTTGTGAAAAAAATATCAAATCAAGACGGAAAGGACGAAGTAAAAAATATCCTATAAATTCGCCCTTTTTTTCTACTACTAAGAGACGAAAAACTCTCCAAACACTAAGTTTCAGGTAGCTATTAACGAAATTTCACCACGGCCTTGTATAAAAGTTAAAAAAAATCGAAAATATCGAGTTTCTGAAAGAAAACACACATAGAGCAGAATAATTGACAACTCTCCAATTAAACTCGCAAAAGTCGAGGAATATGACAAAAATAAGACAAACGCGGAACTAAAAATAGGTCTCATATAAAAAAGTAAAAAACATATAAACCTCAAAGTCCTCTGTGTCCTATATTATGGGCAATATAGGACCATTTACATAATCTAACATTTTGTTTCTTTTGATGAAAATTAAAAGATACATTTAAAAAAAAATTTCCATAGAGGAGTTAATGCAACAAAGAAATAGTATGTTTGTACGTGTTTCTGTCCTTCACTAATAGATGTCGTCCAATTCTTTTTAATTTAGTATTTTTTTATCATGGTATTGTATTAAGATTTGATTGGATGGAAAGTCGCTGAGATCGCAAAACTTTTTAAATTTTATTTCGGGAGTAAATGTGTTTTTTTATGACTAAAAATATATCCATTGTGTCATTCTGCTAGTATTGGTGATCAAACACTTATTTGGGGAGTATCAAAAAATCTTATTTACGGCATATGTCGCCAGCATTCTGCAATTGGCATGGTTCTGCTTAGAAAAAATGGAGTACGAAAAAGACTTTGTTTGTGAAAATTAAGTGATGTATATCACTATCTGTACTATTTAAGTAGCTGGTGCATATTTAGAAACAGATTAACGGCTGGTATTCTCTCTAGTATAAAATAAAATATAATATAAAGAGCACATAATAAAATGCCTCTATTAAATTAAAATTTTAAGCATGAAACAGGAAATTTTTATCAAGATGTGAAGGTATAATTTGCTTGACATCAAAAAATTTAATTGTAAAGGATTGCATTCGGGCACCAGAATTTGGACTTCAATCTCTTCATCTACTTCAAAACACAAAGGAAACACTAATTTCGGACTAACGTAGCACAATAATAAAGAAAACTTATTCTTAACATCACGCTAATGACTCCAACTACTAACTTATAGATTCTACTCACAAACCAGCATGAATATTCAAATTACTTCTAGAAGGTAAAACAGAATTAAGATATTTTTACGTTCAACGTAGTTCTCACGCGATCTGATAACGAGGCTATGTAATTAAATATGTAAACAAAATCCATTTAAAAAAAGTTTAATATAACTTCTGACAAGTTATCGTGGTATTCTGTGTATTAAAGAGCGACAAATTTCTGTCAGATTAAGGTTAGATTCAATGTATACGGTTTATATATATGTTTTTAGTATGAATCAGACATCCGCTTTTAGGGCATAACCCTTTTCAAGGTTGACGGCTTTGGTTGGCCCTAGCCTACATGCATTAAAGGGACATAAATCGGCAGAGACTGTGTAACTCGCATTGAGAGTCTTCGGTAGCTTCTTATATAAGGAGGTTGATGTCAGTCGCCTACACGTGGTGCCTTCTCTCTAAACGACTGACTACTTCTCTCTAAACGACTGACTACTTCTCTCTAAATGACTGACTACTTGTCGCCTTAAAAGCAGCAATTTCTGTATTCTTGACAAGTACAATATGAATAGTAGAAGATTAAAAAAAAGTCTGTTTCCAGACTAGGACTAGGACTAATCTACATGTGCACTTTTGGAATGCTGGTGGTTGTACATTTGACAAGTTCACTGAACTGAAGACTTTTATTTTTAAACATAACTTGGACATTATGGGCATTGTTGAGTGTGGTGCTTCAACAAATAAACTTGACTTTTATAAAATTATTGGTTACCAGATCTTTTGGAAAGATCATTCTTCCTTGGAAAGATCAAGTAAATAGCAGAAACTGACAGATACAGATGTCTGCCCTCTTTGCGACCATGACGTTCCAATGACTGGAGAGCACCTCAACATATGCTCTGCTGTTCTTGACTGTTTTCCATCATGTGTTACTAACAGGGCTTTTAGTGACTATTTTTACCGTTCTTCTTTGTATTGAGCTGCTCGTCGACTTATAACCGAGAGTTCGGAGACGGGCATAGGATTAAAAAACAAAAAAATCTTTCCTGGACAGACGATCTTCACAAGCCGCCCGAAGACTTTTTGTTTTGTCTATATCTGGTGGTTTGGGCTTTGCTAGAAGCGGATATTATCTATTTTGAAGATTGTCGCGGTTGCTACGGTGAATCACTGTGCTTCTCAGGTCTGCCTGGGTAGAATAGCCCAAGTAGAATTGGTGGAGTTCCCTAATCCGCGATTTAGGATTCTTGGCTAATCAGCAAGGTAATTTAAAATATATATAAAATTGAAAGTCACGATCGATATATATATGAATGATACATTTGGTTTTTAAATTGTATTTAGAGATGATTTTTCTAATTTTTCATAATTCTTTGCTTCGGAATGATAACGCTTTTTAACATTTTAAACTAGCAATGATTTGTCGGGCTTGCAACAAGCAAGAATGTTCATGTTATTACTTTCCTTTTATACATAATGTATAAGGAAAATATTGTGATGGGGTCGAAAATTCGAATTCGAGTTTTCGACGGGAGAGCACGTTTCAAGCATCCCTGGTCATGAATCGAACATTTTTGAGGTGATGTCAGTGAGTGTCTGAAATTATGCGTGTGTGTGTGTGTGTGTGTGTGTGTGTGTGTCAGTGAGCCTGTGGAGACGATATGCCACGAACGAATGGTGCGATTCGAATGAAATTTGGTACAGAAATCACAATCCATGAATACTGGAAGCCTATTGTTTTAAATCACAATCGAATGTTCAGAACCCTCCTAAATTTTCGAGTGAAATTTGAAAAAAACATCAAAAAATCAAAACATGAAATAAAGTTATACAAGTAGACATTTCTTATGTAATTTTTCCTTAGAAAACGATTGACATAAATTGTAGAAAGCTAGCACGAATCGTTCTCGAGATATTGGACATTTTTCAAATAAATTTATCAAAAACTCCCATAAATTTAAAAAATATTAACTGCTAAGAAATATGTTCACTTTTCATATGTAATATCATGCGATAAATTTGGCGACGCCATTCTCGTGGATCTAACTCGTTCCATTCATGTGAAAATATACTTTGAGTAATACTTTTGTATTGACACGCCAATAGTCATTTATCTGCTGTAAGAATAACTTACTTCGCCGTCCATAACGCTTGGCAAGACTTTGGCGGCGAATTTAGCGGAATATCGCCAACTTGGCGAATTTTTTAAATATTGCCAAATTAATGAAAATCTTGCCAAATGGATAAAAATGACGCTAAATCAATGAAAATGACGGATAATTAAAAAAAATTCAATATCCTTTGAAAGAATATAAATATCTACTATAAGAATAACATTTTATTTAACTGTAAAAGTAGTAAATTCATTGCATTATATAAGGAAAGTTATGTGTTGCCCACATCAGATTTTTCAAAAAGTACACCTGCAATTGAAAAGAGACGGAGAAACTTAGGATGCTGTACGTTGATAAATTTTTGGAACACATGTAGTGTCTATTCTGAAAATCCATCTAGGCGTTGTTCACCAATATGATAGTGCCAAACGTCTTACTGCGAGGGTATTTTCACGAAACGGCTTTGGGTTCATATACTCCCATAGCCAACCATGTAACCAGACCTATCGCCAGTCGAACATGTCAGGGATTAGCTAATAAGATAGGTGTAGGCATTACAGAATATGAGCGGTTTAGTCCGAAAATTCAGGTATAATCCAAACATTAAAATTATGTCTTAGACTGCTTCAAATTTATGTTATGAAAGAAATCACTACATTCGTTTCAAATTACAATTAGACAAATATTTTACACCCGTTTGATACAAAGAATATTATTCAAAGTATCCAAAGGAAATTTGAAAACAATAAAAAATGTGGAAAGACTGTATGGATGTGGACTTACAGCCACTTTCTTGTGGTAACTTTAAAGATGAATACGGTATTGTAATTTAAAATATAAATACTTATTGTCATTATAAATTTAAATTACTTGTAAAAATTTAGGGCCGTGGAATGAATAAATATATCGATTAATAATTTTGTTCATTACAGGGAACATAAACCATAAACTTTTCACAGTATTTAACAAGCTAATATAAAAGTAATATATTTATCTCAAAATTTTATTTAAATTTTATCAATATTTTTCTGAAATTACATAGGGTGCATAGGGTGTGATAACATATAGATAAAAAAATCTGTAGATTATATTCGGTTTATAGCAGAAGTTTTATGCACAAGCTAGGATACAAAATCGTCTTAATTACTTTCCACCAAATTTTCGCAGTTTTAAGAATTTATAACAAGAAAGGATAATCATGCATAAAGCACCGAATATGAAACACTCTCCAACTGCAATGCAATTCTTTTTAAACATCTCTAAAATGCGATACATTCAGCGGTGATATTTTTTAAATTATCACAATATTACAATAGTTAATTATATTTGAAAACTTCATCGAAAACAAATTAACTTTATTCAAATAACGTCATCGAAATATAAATCGACTGTATATCTATATAAAATCAGTGAATATTTCATTCATTAACGGTTTTCCATTCCTTTCATTCAGCGGCGATATTTTTAAAAGTATCACAATACTACAATAATGTATTTTACGTAATAACTTAAAACCATGGAGGTAAATTTATTTTCTATGTCCCTGCATAACATTTCATCGAAAAATGCATTACTATAGAATCGTCTGCGTCTCCATATAAATTCAATGAATGTTTCGTTCATATCAGCTATATTGCCGACTCCAGGGCTAAATTATTTTGCATTAAAGAATATCGGCTATTCTTAAACAACTCATATTGCAGCTTGACTTGTTTACATTCTCCATACGTGAAAATTACGCTTTGTTGTAGAAATAATCAAAGTTTGATGATCATTTAAACTCTAAAATATTGTAATTGCGTTGGCGCAGTATATAGATGCACAGAAAAAATAAAAAATAAAGCGGTTTTATGACGGATACGACACTAAATATACATTAAAAATAACTTTAAAAATCACGATTTTGACACAAGATGGATGCCATATTTTATTTTGAAGTGGTTCACGTGATATCTTCATATAATACGGGTGCAATTATTATTTTGATTTTTATTTAAAAAAACTACTGAACACAATTTGCTGAATTGTTTTTATATATTTTATGGGATAATTTGAATTTTTCCTAAAATTTTCGAAGCAATTTCTAAATTTTAAATTGGCTTAATGTTTGAAAAATTAGGTCCCTTGGGGTTCCATGTATTTCATGTTTTCAACCTTGGTTCAATCCAAAACTGATTGTGTGATACTACTCATTTACATTACTATATATCCCACAGACTGTCTGAGCAACATTCTAAAATTTCATTTTGTCATTTTTACGGCAGTTATCGTGCGATCGGACAGACAGACAGACAGAATGAACAAAGTCATAAACATTTTTCAACTATGTTTTAAAGTGTTAAAAACAGTTACCATCGGGGGCTCCGAAAATGTCCCACTATTTTTATAAACGTTTTTGTGTTACTTATGTAATCCATAATGCAGGCGTTTTTGCACTAGCTGTCACTGATACTAATATATATATATATATATATAACTACTACGTATTTACTTACCTTCATATACGCGTTTACACGGTAACACATGAAATTGAAATACTTTTTTACCTTTACATACTTATTCCATTGGCGAAAGTTTATATCAAAGTAACACTTTCTTCCGGATGTATAATATGTTTCTGGAGAGAATATAAAGAAGGGGTGGGTAAAATCTTTGATGAGAGGATCACAAAAAATATTCTTCATATACTTTTAATATTCCAGAACCCCGCAGAAAATACAATTTTAACTATTTGGCATTCTATGTTATTTTTGTCACAAATATATCGCAACCAGTGTTTGTATCAATCAGCATATAGCAAATTTAGTGCTAGCTGCTTGGTCACAAAAGCAGCCTCCCTCTGGCAGCCCTTTCTGTTGTGACTGTCCCTTCTTGAACGGACGCAAATGTCACAAAGCAACAAAAAATTTTCAATGTCATCGTGAGTTCGAGTGGATCTCGAAAATAAAACATGGAAATTGCAACAAAATCGGAGCAAGAGAAAATTTCTTCTCCGCACATTTAAAAATCCCCATACGAGAGAAAACTCTTGTTTACCACTCCTCCCTACTCCATAAAATTGTGTCACTTCTCTTAACTTTTCGCATACCTCCCTCCCTTGAAGAACATGCAGAAGGCATACTGACTTTTCACATGAAAGTCATCAAATGCCGAATTTAATTGTAAAAAATAACGAATAAATTTACAACAGAAGGAATTAAAGTTTTATAGAGTTAAAAATATGACCCTTCTCAATGATAAAATGTGAAAACCCTACCTCAAGGAGTTAATAATGACATTTTCTTTTTTTTCTCAACATTACGTCGCTTTGAAATCAAAGTTATGGTATCATTATTTTAATTTTTTAAATTAGTACATAAATTTACCGCGAAAAGGATGTACGTCTCAAGAGGCAGGATGACACTTCACGGTGGCAAATTTTGAAGACCATACTTAAAAAATGTATATTTTATTTTTAATTTTGAGCAATACGTCGAAAAAGCGTGCGGCAGCAAAGACATCTGATCAAAGATACCACACGGAGCCTGTACCCGAATTATAAGAACAGAGGAGGAGCTAGCTTTTGCTCAGTCATTATAATGTCGGTCTTCTAACCAAAGGGTCCCTGGTTCGGGGCCGGGCGACGCCCAATCGCCACAGTGGTTACCCTGGACACTTGAAACACGCAAACTTCCTCTCCAACGATTTCACCTCTGAACACGAGATGGCAGCACCACACGGAGTCAGAAGCCTTGACACTCCCTTCCCGGTTGACCACGACTGTCCGTCACGCGAGGCGACACGCCTCCCGGCCTTCTTCATCAGCGGAGGGAGTGTGCGGCAGCAAAGACATCTGATCAAAGATGCCACACGGAGGCTGTGTCCGAATTATAAGAACAGAGGAGGAGCTAGCTGTTGCTCAGTGATTATAAAGTCGGTCTTTTAACCAAAGGGTCCCTGGTCCGGGGCCCGGCGACGCCCAATCGTCACAAGTGTACAAAAGTTTTCATCAGAACTTTGCGATTCCTGCAGAGCATACGTATAATATTTTTAAAATCTCATATCTAAACTTTTAAATTCCTATATGTAAACCTGGAGATTTTGGAAATGTGTATTTTAATTGCCTGGTTGTTGCGGTGCCCGTTGTCTGACACAACATTTCCAGCTCCTGGAATCTTACACAAGACGGTGTGTCGTTCTTTGTTCGGAATGGGTTATTTCGGTTTTTTCAGGATTTTAAAAAATATTCATTAAACAATGTTGACTTTATTGACAATCTATCGTTAGAAAAAACAGAGGTTCCAATTTCTTTTTGAATGAGAAGATAAATTTTCTACTCACTCTACTTTTTAACCTCCCCCAAATGAGGTTTTTACAAATATTTAGCAATCTATCATTTTTTTTTTTGTGTTCGACCGCCTCGTAAGCTTCCAAGTTCTCAACCTACGTTTAAAAAAACGAGTGTTTCTAGGACCAGTTAGGGCTTCGCTTTTATGTTTGCATACATACAAACATAGGCGTTCAGCTTTTAATATTATAGCTATTATATTTATAAATATAAATATATACATCTATATAGAAGCAGAATATGTTTCATCTCTGATCTTTGAAACCTTTGAGTTTTTAATTCTAGAGTTAATATTTTAAAATCTATCTGGTAGGATGTCATACCCCCCTCACGGCAAATAGCGTCACATATGTGACAGTGACGTTGTAGTCACGTGACACCTGGGTCAAAATGTGACATCATATTTGTGGCTTCTATGCGACGTTACGTATTAGTAACTTTGTAACTTCATTGTGACTATATTCTCTGACGCTTCCACAATTTAATTAACACGTAACCATGTGACGACATTACAATGGCAATTACAATGTGAGGTCACAAACAAGTTAATATGCGACGTCACAAACGATCATGAAAATGACCAAAATGACTTCGCTGTGACCTCACTATGACATTGCCGAGACGTACTGCGACGGCCTGTGACGCCACAGAGTCACAATGTGACGCATATCATACGTCACTGTGAAAAATATGCTGTTAGGGCTGCTTTGTGTGATGAAGCAGTTCTAATTTAGTGACGCAGTTGTTAGTGAAGATAGCAAGATGTTTTGACTTGACAAATTGCAGTACAGCGAATACAGATTCATAGCAGTAAGGGAGAAAAACAAATTCAACTAAATTCTGACTCTCGTTATATCCTCCAGAAAGAAAAAAGAGATATATTATATAATAAATATCTTTCCAAGAGCTTAATTATTTTATATATGAGAAAGGTTTCACAATTTAAAATAAATAAGGTAGATAACAATTTTTCAAATTTTTAAATAAAATAAATTATTATAGTATTGTGATGAATTAAACGATTGGAAAAATGATTATGAATGAAATGCTGCTTTTATATAGAGGCGATTTATATTTCGATGACGTCATTTGATTAAAGTTGATGTAGTTTTTTTTCGACTATTGCAACATATAAGTGTCTTTTGAATACAATCTGTATCTTTATGGGGATAAATAAAATGTTTTGTTTAACATAAGGAAGTTCAAATCATCAAAACTCAAATTTTATCTAGCAATCTAGGTAAAAGAAAACAGAATCAACACATTTTACGTGCATCTTACTTACCACGTGATCTGATAACTCGACTATGCAATTACATCTGGAAACGATGTTCATATAAAAAATTCATTGAGTACAACATCTAAAGAGCCGGCATGCTATTCCATTTCTTACAATGTGCGTGATTTCTGTCAGGCTAAAATGAAATCTAATTGTATTTAGGGTTATGAATAATTCAAATGAAGATTAACCTTACCCCTTCCTAATGATATTTTGGCGTAATTTCCAAATAGAAAGATGAATATTCATGAATGTTTTTCAGAAATTGACGTTCATTCAAATGTGCGGAGGGGAATGACAATTGTGTTTCATACCTGAAACTGCAAAGTGATAATAAGACTGTTTGATTGAAAGTTTTATATAGTGTTTCTCATTGAGTTGAATATTTTTAAAATATTTTAATTAAATGAGCATGTGTATTTATATAAAATTAAATGTTTTCTGATCAATTATAAAGTGGGAGCTTGTAATTAAAAAAATTGCAGTTTTGCAACTGAAGAAATATTTTACGCACTTGGATTTACAATTAATCCAATGAGTTAATTATATGCATTTTCAACTGTAATTTCATGCATTTTACATGCACCCGCTGAAATTAATACAAAAAGTATATATCGAAAATTTATAGCAAGTAAAGAGAACAAGTATAAAACTTTATTATGAAATACTTCTTAATTGCAAATGCCATAAAACTTAATTTGATCCTCAGTTAGTTAAAATGTATTTTGAATTGGCATTCACATCCTTCAACATTCTGCTAAGTAAAATATCTTAAATCAATCAACGGTATACACAAAAAACTTATATCACAGTATATCACCTAAAACAATACTTTTTTATACATTTACTTTTATCTAATATAAAGTATAAGCTTACTTTATTTTAACTCAAGGTATTCTTGTAAAGATCTCTCACGGATCATTGAACTGCTCAGCCAATGATGTGACTACTAAAAATTCATAAATGCGTTTTTCCCGATCCCTACCGTTATTGTATTCAACTTTCAAGGTCAGTTCGTTCGGATGCCATTATAACAGTCTCATCCTGTCAACGGAGGTTTTAAGTGCATATCTTTGGACTGACAAGACGAAGATCTAACCACTAAGCTACTGGGAGAGCTAATGAACGCTCCGCGGAGACCTTGAGTATTTTTCTTGAGTATTTTTATTATTAAGAAGAAATTTCAATTCACCGCAATGTGACAATATGGCACCAAAACGATTTCCCATAGTCGTGGTATTTAACTTATCACAAATGCAAAACTTGTAAATAAACATTTTATTCAATGCTGAATTTATTGGAATCTGTTATAACATGTGTTCCATGTTCAGGTAAATTACGCACTCATATGTTGCGCGATGCGCATAAATTTGCATATGTTTGAGAAATATTCGCATGAAAAATTAAACATGCATGAATTTGCATCGAACAAAAGATAATGTTCCATGTTGATTTTATGTGTATCATTATGGAGCAATTTATCTTTTGAAAGTGACAAAATGCTATGCAACGATTGAATAATCACGGCATCCACAGACATATTCAGAAAATATGAACTGCGATCGTTCTTTTGCGTGATATATTGTTCTTCTGGTAAGCATGGTCAGAGGCATATTATTTCATAGCGTTCTACGCAATGTGTCTTATTTATTTTTCTATCTAAACAAGATTTATATTATACACAGGCAACATATTTATTTGTGTTATACAGAATATTGGGGACAGTATAAATTAACATTTATACGCTTCAAATACATTATTTTCAGTGAAATATTTCACCAACCTATTGAGCAGCCTACTGAAACAAAAAAGTTCAGGTTTCAATAAATATCTATCTACCATTAATGAACTCTAGAAGAACTGTAGATGAATAAATGCATCGAGAAAATATATTCTAAATATATGTTCAAGAAACTCAAATGCATTTATCCTTGACTACATAATCCTCCAAAGTCATATTTAAAAAAAAAATGATTATTAAATACCTTCCTTATAATAATGTAAACAACGAAATAAATAATGTAGGTCGATTTTGGGAACAAAGCGGTATTCTTATTTTTGGATAAAAAGACAGAGCAGGCGTGTCGGTGAAAACAACACAGAATATGGCAATTATAAATCAAACGGCGCAAATTGTGTGTGGTGCTAAAGCCGCTCAGATGTATTTATGTAAAATTAGGTCCGTTTTGTAATGGTTTACAATGGTTTATATTTTTATTTATGCTATATTTTATCAAAGATGATTAACAATAAATTGTCTATACATTTTAACAGCGTGTCGCACGACATGTTGACATTTCAATTACAGATGCCAATCAATAACAATGTCAATACAGATGCTAATAAGCACTTTAAATGCATCCACGAGAACCAATTGGAACTCACACATAAGTAAACAGCGTGCATCCCTTCCATCACCAACAACAAATCAGAAGAGGTGGTATGACACCACAGGGGGAAAGAAAAGTGATTCTAGAGTTTTTCGAGTAGTTTCGAGAGGTTCAATTTTTCGACAGCATCCTAGAAACACGATCGCACAAAGAAAATGTAGACCACCAATGTGATGAGTATGTGTATAGTGAATGCAAGTGGCGTATCAAGTATGTGCAGGTATCCAGCAAAGTGTGTTCTAAACTAAATGTCAAAGTGCAAAAAATATGAGGTATTTATGCAATTACATCTGTTACTAATAATCACGGAAGGCTCATAACACACATCGAATATTTAGCAGTACTTGAGTAAGAACTCAAATCTTATTAAAGAATTATTGTGTTTAAATAAAAAGTGGTACATATTTTCGGTATATAATAATAATTTGTATAAATATATGTGTCACTTAAATAGTTGTTATAGATATATGTATCACTTAAAATGATTTTATGAGTAAACGTTATGAATAATCAAGATAGTTATATATATGTGAAATTAAAGAATTGGTCAATTTAAATCAAAGTTATTATTTTATGTCTTGAGTGTTATTCTCCTGTGCTCGTGAGCCGGAGTTTTTATACTTCACCTTAGTGAAGGAATCAAAGGTAAGTCCTTATAGAGTAAATTTTTGGGTAAGGACAATTTTTCTTATGGCACAGCGTTAATCTTATATATATTATTTTGAAACCTTTTTACTGTGTATTTAAGATCTCTGATATACTGCGCATTATTTTGAAAAGCTAAACTGTGTGGTTGTATGGTATATTTGAATTTAAATCATTAGTCTCCACTAGTGACTTTCTCAAACATTCATTTTCGTATTTTTGCAACACTGTTCGCCTGAATCGCAATATTCCGACGGAAATTTAACCAAAAATAATTTCTGAAAATGTGTACATTAATTTTTAAAGTATGGTATTTCTTAACGGTAAACTTAAATTCGACATTAAGTTCAACAATTTAGACCATGCGTAGTTTGTGGCATACATACTTTTAAAAATCTAGTAGTTCACCATATATGGATCATCTTGATTTCACAAAGCATTTTCATTAAATTAACTCCGCATTACTCTTTAAAACAGACATATATTTAACTTCGATTTACTAATTAAATATTCTTTCATTCAACTACAGATATTGCTATGTTGCTTGATATTTATAAATATATCATTATGTATAGAATTCTCAGGAGATTCACCAATTTATACTTACCCAAGTAATTAAATTACCAGCAAACACTTTGGAGTTTAAAGTTTAAGCACTGAGAGCTTGTATTACAAGCTGAACGGTAACACAATTTATCACCGTTAATGCAGAACATCTGCTACTTGAACATTTAACTAAAGTGTATCACTAATCAGTAAAGTTAAAAGCGTTTACGATCGAAACTGAGTTAAACGGATCACATATTTTAAAGGTAGGCCATGGTTGTATTGAATGCCATTCCATTTAGTAAGAACTTATTTTAATTATCTGATATTGAGATATTCGGATGATTATCTGCGAATAGATTTAATTATTGTGCTTTTAAAAAATTCAACACTGATAAACTGGAAATAAATTAAAATACTTTATTTATAAAATGTTCATAGATTTGACTGTATGTTTACTTAAGTGACAAATTTGGCGCAATATCACTAACTTGGCGACATTTTAAAATGTCGTTAGGTTAGCATTAACTAAATATTATTGCAAAAGTAATATGGTTATTTTGATAATCCCTGTTGCTTTGTGGGTGATATTAATTTAATAAACTTTATTCAAAGTAAAGTGCGGGATAAAGTGGAAAAAGTATTTTTGTTTTGTGTGGGGGGGAGGGGGTACTAAGTTGTCCCTGAATATTTGTGTCTTGTTATGTGTTCATATTTGTAAATAACAGTTTTGTTCGGAAGAATAGCTTGGTTTGCGTGTGTGTTTGAGATTTTAGGAGCGTTAACGTTGTAGGCGAACGAATGACAGGGAACCGTATGTAAACTTTATGAACTTAATGATGTGACGGACTTAATACCTCGTGTATTGTACAATATGGCATATATATGTGTTTCCATGTCAGGTAGAATAGGTTACTAATTAATGAGTTTTACTTTTAAATTAAAATACGCATGTTTCCAATTGGACTATAATCAATAAAAATTGCTAACACATAGTTCTAATAGTAAAAGTTATGCATTTGTATCATAATACTCTATAACAACTATACCATAACGATAACGATATACGATACACATAAAAATATATGATACTGGGAAAGTCTCAATAAAACATATTTTTCGGAGCATTTTTTAATCAATAAAGAAACTAAAAAACATATTTACAGTATGGATAATATTACATATTCGTAAGAACTGTTTAGAGGTATGCGATGAAAACAAGCTGAATAGTGAAATATTGAATAGAATAAAGAAATATTGAATTGGATAAGGAAATATTGAATTGGATAAGGAAATATTGAATTGGATATTGGAAGCTGGATAGTGAAATATTCCTGCGGAAAATATTTTTCACGTAGGAGTAACACATAATACATATGCACAAGGAATGTATTCTAATTGTATGAATTGAAGTTGATTGATTGCAAAAATCTATGAATTGAAGTATTATACCAGTTATGATATTTTAATACACTTGATAATTCCATGGCTTACTGACATCTATTATTTTACCTCTTTACCTTTAATAAAAATCCATTTTAAGATATGCTACATGTTCTAGTTTTTAATGATATTGATATAAATTTGAACAAAGGTGTATAACAAACAAAAAAGAAAATATGAGTGAACGATAGAATGTGGGAACCTACCAGAGTAAATACTCATTAACAGTTTATAATAAATAAGTACATAGACTGAGACAGATTATTATTGCTAAAAAAATGCATATAGAGAAGATTCTTGCTAACCCGGCCGTTGCTCGCACTGAGGGGTTGTTGTTGATGAAACCCAGACCGTCCGACCTACCAGAAAGGTGTAAGGTAACAGTTTGGACGGTCGGGAAGTGCCACCCAATTCAGACCGGAACCCAGTGGGGGAGGCATCCACAGGGACCGTACCCTCCTTCCCCTACCACCAACCTCTCGGAAGGACTTTCGGACCCACATGTTTAACGTGATCGTACTCCGCATGAACACGGCGGCAGTTTTGGCAGTGGCTGGAATCGAACCCGGGCCTACCGAGTGCAACTCCAGCGCGCTAACCAATGGGCTACCGCGCCCTCGCACTGAGGGGTGTCATATTAGTGAGATTTCCGGATTCCTGAGAGTATTTAAAATACTTTTAATGTTACAAATTAAATATATGCAGCATTTAAAACACATTAGAAAATTTAGAGACCTGATTATTCTGAACGCCGGATTGACAAGAGTCTACTCTATGAATAAAAGTTTATAAATGCTAAAATAAACTCGTCAAAAGTGAAATTGCAACAGTATGGAGGAATGAACGCATAGCCATATGCAAATCACAGTACGGGTAGAAGATAGAGCCATATACAAATGTTTTCGTACGTATCGGGTCATGTGAGACCCAGTTTCGTGTGATGAAGACCAGCAGACGGCTCTCCCCTGATATAATTATGATAAATTATATATAAAATTATCATTTATTTATCATGATTGACTCTCTTGAATGTTTAGTATCTTTCCAAATAAACCAATCCGAAACTTGTATGGATTATCTACGTTTGAGTGTTTTGATTTTGTGCAATTTTGAGATGAGTATTTGAATCGCGTTGATTTCTGAAATGGCTTTTACAACAGTCTACCCTGACACATATATATATATATATATCAACTCAAAACTGTTCTTTTAGTGTTTTAAGACAGTCAAAACGTATGAAGCCGTGGGAAATTAAAACAATTATGTTGCCGATTAGATCCTGTCCTTTTGGAAAGAAAGAACCTGCCTCTTTTCTCAAAATGTCCTGCAAAAATGTCCCAAAATCTAACATAAAAGACTACGTATGCTTATTTATCAATTAAGTGACATGACAATTTTGCCGACGAAAATTTTTAGATTAGCTCCGTAACTCTAAAGCTAAAGTTCCAGCGATATTTCATTTTTTTTATTTTTGAAATGTCGCTTTGAAAACACGCCCAGTTCTTAAATTAAAACGAAAATTGAAACATAGCTTCAAATTTCATGTAATTTGAAATAATTGTCCATGTTATGGCGTGCAATAAAACTTAATAAATTATAAATGAAAGAGAGAAAAAATGAATTTTGAATCCATGGTGAAAATCATGTGCTGCTCACAGAAAAAATTATTTATCCAATTAAAAACCTATATATGAAAATGTATAATGCTTTTAATTAATATCATATTAGTAAATTTATTTCAGTTTCTAATCTTGGTCTAAATTGTCTATATTTTACATGTGTTTGTTCATTTAAATATTTCATATTATATTTACAATTACTATTTCAAAAAATGTCAGTGCTATTTCAAGTACAGTTAAAATATCCAAAGATGTATAATATTATTAAATCTATCATAATATTATTAAACTTATTGTTGCGGTTATAATTTTAGACTCGTGGCAAATGAATTTGGAATTTAACAAAGAGATTATAAAGCTTTCAATAGATATATACAAAATTCCAACATAACATGGATTGTCGGATGTCACTATAAATGTATGTATACAACATTTTTGTGAAAAAAAGGCAAAATCTCTAAAATTTGTCACGCCAGCCAGAAATATTTGTCAAAAACGAATATATTAACTCTCCTGAAATTCTAAAGAATATAAATATGCTCCAAAAATTCTGCACTTTCGTAAATCTAAAGTATCACATTTTATTTGAATGTAAAAATAAATATCAATATTTGTAAATAATTTCTGAGAAAATCAGAAAATATTTATATATGCATTCGTTGTTTCAGCGTTGCTGTCTTCCGTTCAATCTTTTGGATACGTTTGTTGTTTCAGGAAATCAATAAAACCTTTTCCTGCCTCTTGAACTGTTTTTCTCCCATACCCAGTGATATAAAATATTAAACACTTTATTCAGCTGGAAAATAATGTGTTACAGGAAGTTACTCGTTTCAAATGAGCAGCAAAGCAATATTATCAAAGGTATCAAATGATTTTATTAAACATAAATACTTGATGAATTAGAATTATAAAGTTTCGGCAGTTTAAGTATAAGCTATGTAATCGACTTACCCTTTCTTAATTAACTTGATGTTAGCTTAGGAAAATAAAATTTGTGATTCAACGTTCAAATGACCTAGAATCATTTGTAATCTTTGAAGTCTCGGAGTTTATTACTAATTTTTAAAGAGACATATAAATTTTCTTATATCTTTGCAAGTAACACTTTTCACAATAGCACAATATATCTATAGAATACTATTATAATTTTCAAGAAAACTGAAAATTATACTTATGTTTAGATATAATGAACAAAAACTGAAATGGTTCTGATTCTGCATTGAATTCTGCAGTTCAACAAACGGTCTCAGATACAGATTTCCCTTACGTAGTTTAAAACTAACATTTTATTAAGATTTTTGTTTAATTTAAAATAATCAATTTTAGTCAGATTATTGATCTGAAGTATATGTCGTTCACATAAAACGTATATTATTCCGAACACATAATATTGAATGAAAATACAACATGACTCTATCACATTGCTTTACCAAACAATTAGCGAATTTCTATGTTGTGAGTCAGGATATAACTCACATAAAATCTTTAATAGAACTGGATCGTTATAAACATTCTGTAAAGATTGTGTTACTAGAAATTAAAATAAGTGCACCGAATTTCACGTTATTTGTTTAATTATTTACAGATTTAATCGTTTCCTGAAAAAATAATTGTTTTAAAAACAATATAACGTTCCATCATAGCTGCCAAACAATGTTGTTAATTTAGTTAAGTAGATCAATATAATTGCAATAAAAATATTAATTACTCATTAGATAATTGCGAACATATTTGATGTTGTGTGTCTCGCTGTCCAATTTAGATTAAAATGGACAGTAACTCAAGAAGGATACATGCTATTGTTTTATAAATTATATCAATAAATTTTGAATTAAATATTACAAGTTAAATAACTGCAAGAAATGTTAACATATTTATGTTTTAAGAATCATAATCGATTGAAGAAAATAAATGTAACAAATATTTAAAGCTCCTTATTGCACATACACAAATGCGCACACACACACATGCTCATACAGCCATAATTAAAATAGCAGTTGATTCGTATTAAGAGATGATGTGAAAAAATAACTTAAGAGACCGTAATTTCCATTTATTATACCTAACGTTGCATTGGAGGAAATTGTTCATAAATAATTATAAATTATAATATTTTAAATTTGCCATGTGAGAACTAAAAGGATATACTTATAACACTTTTTACGTTAAGTGATAGGTATATATTTATGTTACTGATAAAAACACCGTAAATCTACAATTAATTTTCTTATGTATTATTTCTTATGTATTTTCTTATGTATTATTCTGAGATACAGGAGACATTTTATTATATTGTATTGCACATATATTAAATGTGATTTACTGTAATTGTATGAAATGAAATGTGATTTTAGAAACAGCTTTCAACTATATTGTACAATTTTTATATATTCACTGAGTCAATTATAAGCAATTTGCAAAGTGTGAAACCTATTAAGTTGATATTTTGGAATTAAACACTATATTTCAGGTAAAGTCAAGACAAAATAATTTTATGCTGTGGAATTATTTACATATTATTGCTTATATTTTTATTCTTTACAATTGAAATATTTATTTATATTATATAATTACATTATATTATTTTATTTATATTATATAATTATTCATAAAATAATTATATAATGTAAATAAAAATTCTTCCTGTGTAACAGATAGTATATGTATATTGGTTTTGTTTTTATTAGAGATCCTCAGCACTGAATAAATATTATATCTACGGTCAACAGCAAAGTTTTCTCAAACATAATTTTACAAAATGAAAGTTACTATAACTAATTGCAACTTTATGATTTTAAATCCTATTTTTTTTCAACTTCATGATCTATTTACAATATCTCTAACAATAGCTTACATATGTAGTACATTTTAAAGCATTCAACACAAGAAACTAATACATTGTTGTGAGACCAGAAATAAATATCACACGAGTTTTTGGTGAGACAGTTTAATGTTCAATATTTATGGTTTGCTGAAACAGCAAACAATGCTTCAGACGAAAAGACGCCAGTGTTTAGAACAATTTGACCCGAGAGGTCAAATTAGGTCATAAACCTACAGACTGACGTGTAGCCATGAGAGAGGTTAAAAATAATAACCATTTATGGAAGATATCTGCAAGCAGTGGCCAAGGTCCGCTAATCAGAGCCAAACAGGCATGTCAAACCTCAGGTAAAAGGAGGCGGCAACCACGAGATGATATTACACAATTTCTATGAGAATACGAGAGAGAAGTTATGAAACAAGTGATGAAATAGTTAGTAAAGTAAGAGGTAAGAGTGATGTTCTCTACAATAGTAGGGAGGCCTTACAGACGAGAAGTCATGATGACCTCTGCGGAGTCCAGAGGCAAATATGAAACGACAATGCCCTGATTACAGTTTACAGAAGTGTTCGAGAGTACAATGGGCAGATGCAGTACGCGCAAGGAGTTCAAAACTTCGAATTAAGGCCAGTACGATATACGCAGATGCAAGAATTGTGGGCAATGACCGAGCAGAAAATGAAAAGTATGTGCCCATTAATGATTGTTGAAGGTCTTAAATACAATTTAATTATTTTTAAGCCATGATCTCCATTGTCTCCCTCCGCCGCAAGAATATGAATTATTATTGTAACTAATTTAATAATTAAGAGAATATTACTAATAAATGACTTTATATGAAGTTAAAATGGTGCAGTTAATTATAGTCTTATATGAATTAATATTCTATTCCAGGATTCGCGCTAAAGATAAAATAGGTGGGTAATAGCGGCACAATGCAATGTTCAACGAATACGATAATTACGGTCATGTTCAAAAAGTAATTAATTATGCTTCTTAAAGGTTACTTTAAAGATATTTTTTTTTTGTGCGACACAATTGTAGTCATTTTTTTCATCTTTATCAAACTGTAGTCTTCACAGACAGTACATGCATTATTATAACGACAAAATCCTTCTAAAAGGGGCCTTCGAAAATACTATGAGTTCATTGCTGTCAAACTCATCCATCCCACTACCTGATATTTTAAAGCATATTTACCTTTAACTCAAATCTTGAGGGCATTGGCAGTTTCTTATTTAATTTAGACGTTCTTGATGATTTTTCTTATAAAATTGATTTTTGCACTCAAAGTCTTAGCATTTGTCTTAAAACCTTTCTCTTTTACATTTACGATGTGTTCAAATGACGTTAAAAGTATTCGAATGTAAAAAATATAATAATGGGCTTACAGTAAAAGAACGCGTTTTGCAAATTTAAAGCCCTTGGATTATCCGTTGAGAAGATACAAAATTTTTAGTAATGGAGGGTGCATAGTGTTTGAGAGAAATAACCTGTTTTTCAAACACTCTGTAAATGCACCATTTCATTTTTCCTATGCAA
The DNA here is from genome assembly GCA_951213105.1 of Amaurobius ferox. NCBI lineage: Eukaryota > Metazoa > Arthropoda > Arachnida > Araneae > Amaurobiidae > Amaurobius > Amaurobius ferox. The sequence continues at coordinate 121,063,406 of OX578134.1, forward strand.
GAAGTATATTTTTGTATCTTTGTTCCCAGTAGTTATAGAGATATTATATTACAATCCTAATAAAACCTTGCTGCCGCAACCGGAAAATGAGTCATGGATCTTTGTCCAGCCGAAGCTATAACGTTGTGCATAACATTTCAAGTAACATTTCAAGTTCTTATCCACAAAGTGTAATCTACATTCTCCTCCTTTTAACGACATATTGGCGTGCAACTTGATACTCTTACTTATCATATCCTGCTATTTTTACTTCAGGTACGACTTTCGCTGCTACTTTTATCTCCCTGGAGAGCTTCCTGCATGATCCCTGTCTCCTCTATTTGAATCCGGCTCTCAATATCCAGAGTCTGCTGAATACGGGCTTCATCCTCTAATGTCAGTTTGGTGAGCAACTGACGATCTGACGGACCACCACCTGATATTTTTACCACAGGCTAATCTCCTGCTATTACTATTTTTACCCAGTTTAGTATCTTGCGTCGCAGTCCTCTCAATCTTCCAGAGTCCATTGAATCCCTACTAGTCGCATTAGGGTCACTTTCAGATCATCGATATCATTGATTTAATATTATCAGTTTATTTTTTAGGGCTCCATTATTTTGAACCTTGATGTCTCAACGGAGAATAGAACCGATGATTTTCGAACTGGCCAGCCAACCTTCTCCCAATCGAGCTAATGGGATGGATGTGCAAACTCATATCGTCGAAGCAAACTGTTAAAAATAAATAACGTCGTTTTTAATATTTGGGAGCATTTTGGGAACGATTAGGGAGCATTTGGGAGTTTTTGTTTCGAAAATATTGGTTGGATATTACAAATGTGCAGTTTGAAATGAAATAGCGCAGACTACTAAAGGTTTGTAGAGTCATCTGGTAACATCATAACTTAGAGGACATTAGGTATCTCTCCCGCATGGCCACCCTTCTGGTACTTAATAAAAACTAGAGAAATATTTTATATTGCATTTATTTATGCAACATTGAATTAGATAAACTATTCAGAATAAAATCATTAATCGAAATAAATATCTTTAATGTATTACAATTTTTAATTTCCTTTTGGAATTTTCCAAATTATTTAATAATTTTCCAGTATAACTTTAAATTAAGCATCATATGTCGCTGATCATAAATATATTTCTATATTTTTATAAATTTGAAATCCTATGTACTTCGAAAAGCATTATACTCTACATTCTTTTTCCACTTGAACATGAGTTACAAACTACTAAGTAAGTTTTACCATTTAAATATGCTTCAGACGAATGATATTTTCTTATGTGCTCATCGATCTAAATCTTGTGTCATTGAAACCAGCAGCCTCCTCTCCCTCGCAGTTTTTCTTTAAACTTATCTTTTTTTGAATAGCGAACATCAATCAAGTGATATAAAAAAGAGACTTACTACATTTTAGTCAGAAGAGATTGGTCGTAGACGATTTTAAAGCAATTTATTTTAAAAACTGCTATTAGCTAGATGGAACATAGTATATATTCGTTTTAAAGCTTGAGAATTGATAAAGAAGATGCTACCTAGATATAAGGTCAGTTAAAATCCTATAAAATGATTCTGGAGTAAAAAAACAAATGTTTCTGTAGGTTTACAGTGAACAAGTATTTCATTATATTTTTGTGTATTAAGTTTTTACGAAAGGAAAATAAATTTGTAAAATTTGAATTATCCTATAAGTTATAAACAAATCAGTATAATCGATCGATTAATATTTTATAATTTTCTGTTTTCTGTTTTTAATTTCCTATTTTTAAAAATAATTATCCGTGATTTAAGCATCATCTCTCGTTGATCACACATATATTTTGTTTCCTTTTCGACATCCGATGAATTTATTCAAATTAAAAAAAAAATACATGTTTACTGTAAAGCTATTGAGAGCTATATTTTTTTCAATATAATAACTTTATTTCAATAACATCACTATGAGTTGGACTTATTAAAACAATTCACTAATAGGCATACACATTTTCTTGAAGTTTTATTTGCATACAAAGAGAACTTTTTATACACAATTAATATGTGATATCATCGCTGAACATGGTTGAATGAATGTATGGACTTGATAATCAACTTGCATTATCATCAATACCTGTTTGGATTTTAAAATATTTTTGATGATGAATGTAACAATATATTAAAGCATTTCAATCTAATCTCTTAACTTCAGAACTCTATCTTTAGATGTGCGGTTCAGTAGCTAGTATCCTAATGGAAAATATTATTGCTTGCACATGCAAAATGTGATGATATTTTAAAGTTTTAATATTGTTTAATCCATTTAGTGTTATTAATAAGAGGAGGCATTTGAAGAAAGTAGCAGATTAAAGTATGCATTCAAATTGTAAAGGTTTTCATATCAAAAGAAAATCGCCCCACATGTGACAAACTCCATGTTTATAAAGTGGAAAGATTGCATGTTTTTTCTTTATACAAAACCACAGTTTTGACTGAGATTCTTTCCCAGATTTAGTGTGGTTATTCTATTTCATTGCTTCGTTCTATCCACGTTTCGAGATTCTAGGTCCCGGAGTTGTCGAGATGCCAAAAAGTTACAATTGAATCGTCTGTATAAATAGCATTATGCCAATGATGTATTTTCAGGAATTTTATTCGTAGAAAATGATATCATGCTGCTTAGCAGCGGAATTAATTCAAATACGTTTATAACCGCAATCAAGTTTTATGTAACTTATCCGATTTAATAAAAGGAAAAAGGATATAAAAGGACATTTTATTAACGGATCGCATTGCATTTTCAATTGGATTTAGTTTCTATCTTGAGGCCTAAGCATGGAATTAAAAGTATCCTTCTAATTCCATGGATATAAGATTACGGAACGTTTGGATACTTTTAGTCATCTGGTATAATTATGGGCAAATATTTTTGAATTTCACATTATTTATTGTATTCTACCGATTGAAAACAGTACGGGCGTATTTAACTGTAACTTTACCTTTTCTTTTGACCTGGATCTTTGCATACATATAGTATCAACTACGGTATAGACTACAGTTCCTAACTTATTCGAATCCTCTATTTTCCCACCTGAGGGAAGATAAAACTAAGCGATCTCAAAAAGAATTTTCCGAACCTAAAATCGTCCAGGTAACCTAAAAGGCTGAATCTTTGCTGACTTATAGTATCGACTTTCGAATCTTCTTAGTCGGATTTTCGATTTTCTTCGATAATTTAGAAAATGTTTTTTTTTCTTTCGAAAAGCCTTTTCAGAAGATTTTCTAATCACCTTGGAATCTGAATCTTTGCACAATTATAGTATCAACCATTGAACAGAACCAAACGTAGCCATATTTTCGATGTCCTGAGGAGGAGTTTATGTGATTTCTATAAATGTCTTTCCAGACCATCAAACATCATTCCGTGGCCTAGAATATTGAATCTTTTCACACTTATAGTATTGTCCACTGGGCCGAACCAAACGGATTCATATTTTCTATTTTTCTCTCCCAAAATTGACAGAGTACATGCGTGTGCGTCTGTATAAAGTCTCCATCTGAATCCATCCAAAAGAATCTGAAGTCACCATCACAGACATTACAGACTAAAAGTTAAAATCTATCTGGGCTAATTATCAATTAAAAGACAACTACTATCAACGCTACGCCATACACAATGTTAAATAAAATAACACTTACTAAAAATGCTACAACTGAATTTCTGATGTTAGTATCCCGGTCTGCTTTGGGAGAGGATGCTTAGTATCCCGGTAATTTGCTATGGGAGATATATTACTTTCTTAATTTTTTTGAAAATTTCTGTGTTCTTTAAGGATAATTTAAAACTTGCTTAATTTGATATCTAGACGATAGACCATCTGAACAAGCAAGGAATTAAGTTATTCAATTAAAAATTATTATTTTATGTTGTGTTAACATATTCAGATGGGTCAGCAGAAATTATTTAAATGAAGGAAATTCATCTCCAATCTTTATCATTCCTTCTATCTAATATTGATGTAATCACAATACGTTTAGAACGTTACAAAACACACAATCGTTGCGAATGTATTTTATATCAAACAAAAATAAATAGCCTTTACTGTCGTCATTTCTACATCATACTTTCAGATACGTAAAATGCTTCACTATAATTTCGTTGAAGACTTTTACAAAATGTTTATTTGTTACTTTTTTCCGCAAACTATCGTGAATGCCTATAAAGATGAATGTGTGGAGCCATTGAATAGAATAACAACCTTAAATTGCGCAGTACGTAGGCTGTTATGAAAATGATTGCAATTTCGCGTGATGAAATATTTCATGTAAAGCATTTACTTGGGCTTGTTTAAGAATATTATTTCCTGCAAATTTCACGTAAATTTTATATGTCCATTGTATTAGTATTGCACAATTTATCCTTAAATGCTTTACTTAGTACATATTACTACTAGTTATACGATGTAAATAATGATTGCATAACATGCATAATAAAGAAAAACTTACACAGCACCGAGTTTAAGATAAATAATATATTTGATGTATTTAATAAAATACCGTGACAATTATGATCACAAAACACACGAAACATAGGATGATGTTGGTTAATTTGAATCGTAATTAAAGTAAACCAACCAGTACTGGTGGGCTGGTTTATTATTTGTTAGCACTCCTCAGCACAAATAGTTTAGTGATATACATATGGCAATTTTTTATACTTTTGGCGTAACAAAATAAACATACTTTAAAGTGAAATTGGAGTCAATTTTCTGAATATAATATCGATGTAATATAAATATATTATTATTAATTTGTATAAGACATAAAATTTCCGTCATAAGCATAGCATAAAATGCCATTTACATAACTGCATTTCATATGATCTTCCCTACGGATTTCCTTTCCAAATATAAATGTATCACATACTTACAAAATTAGGCCATTTTTCAACTATTTTTTATTTCCATTGAAAACATAGAAAATTTTGGTAAATGCATATTGGAATTTGTTAAAATTTTGTAAATTTAGTTTTTGATGGATTTAGATGTTTTGGTGTAAAATAGTAGTATACACGTTTTAAAAGGTAAAATTTATATTGTATTTGTAACAATAAAAATATCATTGTGTTATACTGGGTATCTCAGAAATTGACAAATTATTTTAATGCAGCTGTATAGGAAACATCTATGGCGTTGGACGACAAAGCAACTTTGAGGAACTGGGCCTTCTTATGAGGGAATGAGGGGTTTATCTCGTAGAGCATTGTCCAATTAGTGTAAAAATGTGTTTGCCTGATGACAAAAATTTAACAGAACTTTGAAAATTATGGAATATACACTGAATTATTCCTATATAAAGCAATAACTAACGTATTGAGACGATTGGGATCCCTTGCAATGGTAAACACGATATACTTCATTAGTAAACTTGGTAAACATGACCCATAAAATCGAAATAAACACAGTACGAAGTCACAAACATATAGTATACATATTCAAAATTGTAAATCGAATGTTCATCAAACCTCAGATTTCATTACTACGAATTGCAATGATATAGACGGACAAATGATCTGTCAAATTAAAAAGTTAGCATTCAAAGTAAATTAAATTCTAATAATTAAATTCAAAGTAAAAAAAAATGTAAATGATGTTTAAAGTTTTCCAAATAGACCGTAAGAATTATATGTTAATTTATCCTGAAGACATGTACAAAATTATGGATCGTTGTAACATTGTAAATAGGATAAATACATTTTGCACGATAATTGATAGACCTATAAACGTGAGTTGTCAGTATAAGAAAAAATCCGATGTGGGCAGCATAAAACTTCCTTATATAATGCAATGCATTTACGCCTTTTACAGTAAAATAAATGTATAAGATCTACGGTACTGTGTTTTTAATGTTGAATTGTACATTTGGCAATTTTTTGTATGACAACATGTAAAATTATTTCAAAGCACCCAATTAACTTATATCTCGCTTAACTCTAAATACACAATTATCAGTATTGATAGCATCCTTCATAAACGGCATAGTTCTTATAATAAAATGTTTTAATAATTGATCCATCAAGTCGGTTTATTAATTTAGAGCCATTTTGGCACTTTTGGCAAACTGGAGTCGAAAGTCGAAAGTCCAGACTCTCCGACTTCTTAGACCATTGAGCAGCAATTTGGACGGTCGGAACAATCCAAAGGCATCAGCAAGTGTTACAGACAAGCGGAGAGGATATCCTTTCTTATATACTAGAATGTATGGCCTATCATATGAAGAAAATCAGAATTTGCTAACCGTTACTTCCCATTTGGCGTTATTTTTATCAATTTGGTGACACTTTTGTCATTTTGGCAACATTTAAAATAGTCAACAAGTTGTCGAATTCCCGCTAAATTTCGTCCCAAGCGCTACAGACGGATGGTTGGCCGGTCGGAGAAATGAGTAATTCTTATAGTCTCCTATTATGTACTTCCCAACATATTGAAATCAGTTTGTTGTCATTTCATTCATCGGTTTCATCAATTTGGCGAATTTCTCTAAATTGGGTGACATTTTCTTCAATTTGAAACATTTAAAAAATCAGCAAGTGGGAGATTTTCCTAAAAATTTGTCGCCAAAATTTTGTCAAACGGTCCGGATGGAACAATATGCTATTCTTAGAGTACATACTTGTATTATTTCACATATATTGAACGTTCGTCAATTAGTCGTTATTTTCATTAAGTTAGTGTCATTTCTGTCAACTTGGCGATATTTTCGTTAACTTGGCAACATTGAAAAAGTCGGCAAACTGACGAAATTTCTCAAAGTTCATCGCCAAAATCTCGACAAGCATTATAAGAATAAAGTTTAATATAATAATAAGTTATAATAAGTTAAGGGATAATAATAAGTTAAGAGAAATAAATTATTCTTATAGCAGATAAATGGTAATTAGTGTTCAAATACAAAAGTATCACCTAAAGTATATTTTCTTATGAATGGAATGAACTAGATCCACGATAATGATGTCAACAATTTTTTCGCATACTATTATATATGAAAAGTGAACAGTTTTTTTACAATAGTTAATACTTTTTATGTTATGAGATTGTTTAATACATTTATTTGAAAAATGTGCAATATCTCCAGAACCGTTCACACTAGCTTTTTAAAATGTATATTAATCGTTTTCTAAAGAAAATTACGTATAAAATAACTATTTGTTATTACGTATAAAATAACTATTTGTATATTACGTATAAAATAACTAAATTTATTAAAAGTTTCGATTTATTTATGATTTTTTTTTAAATCTCACTCGAAAATGTGGAAGAGTTCTGAACATTTTATTCTGTTTAAATCCAATACGCTTCCAGATTTCAGGGATTGTTATTTGTGTAACAAATTGCGTTCTAATGGCTCCATTTGTTCGTGTGATATCGCCTCCACAGTCTCACTGACTCACACACACACACACGTTTGGTTGGTATTCAAGGACACTTGAAACGTGCGCTAAAGTCGAAAATACGAATTCGAATTTTCGACCCCTTCACAATATTCCCCTTATACAACATACTATTTAAATAAGGTATGTAAGGAAAGTAGTAATCGCATAATTTTCGTAGTAATAAATCCCACGCGTTTAAATATAATTTCTGGACAATTATTTGCAACTTTTTCTGTCGGACAGATACACTTTAGTACTAATGTGGCAACGCTACAACTTTTTAATTGACTCCTCTATCAATCTCTAAATAGGAGCGAGATAATATCCTCCCACCATTAGAAAGGGGATCAGCCCCCAATGTTGTCTTGTGTAGCGCCATAGGTGTTTCCTATTCAACTGCATAAAATATAAGGATAGCTATCTTCGTTCTCAAGAAATCTTCCCTGATACGGGCTTTCCCAGACACCATGTATTACTTGTAGTGTAGACTTGCAAACAAGCATAAATATTCCCTTGATTACGGGGGAGACTTCCAATGGCCTTCATATGGTAAAATTCTTTATTTTTCTTTCGCTTGCTTCGAAATAATCTACAGTCAACCACTAAACAGGAATACATTGGTTATGTTAAATTCTTATTCTATGATCAACATTGCTCCAAGTAACACTTTTTACCCTTGCTGGTAATTACATGGATTACATGAATAACTGAAAAGAGAAACGCAATAATTAAGCATGATATTTTTTGCACTAATCGATTAGTCGTACCGAATAACCCTCAGAAAAAAATATTTCGAATTTTTGTGACCAACGTGTTTTGAAATATAACATTAGTAACTAGATATCTTGCACTAACTATTTCAGATATTTTCTTATTTTTTTTGTTTAAAATATGCACTTTTAAAATATGAGTTTTATTTCTCTTTATATATATTTAAATAAGATGCAAAATGGAATGTGAAATAGTGTGAACTGTGGGTTACAACTGTTCTCCAGTACTTGGCCAATATTCTATTTTCAGATTTCTAAATGTAAAATTTTATTAAACATGAACAATGCGATTTTGAAAAGTAGATTTTACAAATTTTAAAATTCCAAAAATTTATACTTGTTACTCTATACTCTAAAAAAATAATAATTACTACTTCCAAATATGTCATTTTATTGAATATAATGCTATTATATTGAACAAATTAATTTTATTTAATATAACCTAACACATTATATTAAACAAATATTTTATATTTTGAGGTTTATACATACATAAATTTGGATTTATTGGAAATCTGGCACGTTGAAGTTTATTCTATGGATAGTGTGTTATACGGATTTATATAAAAATTAAAATTGTGAGTAACAAACATTTAAATTTGGTCATTCTCTCTGCCTGTCTGTCCGTTTGCACGATAATTACCGTAAAAATAACTTTATCAAAATGAAATTTTAGTATACTGTTTAGACGGTCTGTGGGACATATGGGAATGTAAATGAAAAATATCACCCAATTAATTTTGGATTTCACCCGTGTTGAAAACATGAAATACATTGAATCCTATGGGACCTTATTTTTTAAACATTTTTTAAGCAAAGTTAAAACTTGCAAATTACTTTAAAAATCTAAGAAATATTCAAATTATCCCATAAATTATATTAAAACAATTTCAGCAAAATATGTTTGGTATTTTTTAAAATAAAAATAAAAATAATAATTACACCCATATTATATTAAGAAATCACGTGGCACACTCCAAAATAAAACATGGCATCCATCTGTTTTCCAAAATTGTGATTTTTAAAGTTCTTTTAATTTTATATTTAGTGCTATATCCGTCCTAAAACCGCTTTATTTTTGCGTATTTTCGGTGTACCTATATTCTGTGCAACGTAATTACAATATTTAGTTTAAATGATCATAACACTTTGATTATTTCTCCAACTATGCTTAATTTTAACGTATGAAGAATGTAAACAAATCAAGCTGTAAGGTGAGTTGTATAAGAATTGCTGAATTGTTTAACGCAAAAATATTTAGCTCTAGAGTTTGGAATATAGGTGATATAAATGATTGATTTTCCATAAGATTTTATTGATTTTACACAAAGAAGCAGACGATTTTATGGTATTGTCGTTTTCGATGAAGCATGAAGTTAGAGAGTACATTTACCTTCATGGTGATATCAAGTAAAATATATTATTATAGTACTGTGATAATTTTAAACATATCACCGCTGAATGTATCACATGTTAGAGATGTTTAAAAAAATTGCATTGCAGTTGGAAAATGTTTCATAATCACTGTTTTATGCATGATTGATCTTTTTCGTTATTACTTTTTTCAGATCATCAATTATTAATTTTAAGACAAAACACTTTCAATAGATTATTTTCCATGAGGTACAGCTAAATATATATTTGGAGAATGAATTAAAATGTTTATTTTCATCTGATGGAAACTTTTCTACGGCAAAACCATGCAGCATTTTGCTTCAATGACGAGATAAATTTATCAGTGCACGAACTGACGATGATTGTTTAAATTAAATGTTTTATATTTGAGATTTGCGCATTAAATGAATTTCTTTTAAATATATATGTAAGTGTAAGCTACAGTTATACATTAAAGAATGTATTCCTAAAATGTTATAAAATAATTAAATATTCATTTAAGCCGACCTGTTCTTCACCTATTTTTTTATTTAAAAGATATTTTTTATATTTCTAATGCAATAGAAAAATAAAATGCGTATGTCGATATTTCTATTGGGGTACTCGAACAAGGATAAAAATGCGAGTCTGCATATAATAATTCAATCACAATTTTAACATCATATCTATAATATGTCGCATTTTACCAAATTCCAGTATTTCATAAAACATTATACAGATCAGTTTTTTACTTGCACAACCATTTAAAAACAACTCGACAGTTTCAGCTATTTAAAAATATTCTGAACATTTCATTTTTTTTCTATGATTATCGATCTAAATCCCGTGTCACCCAGTCCAGCTGTCTCCACTCTACGTTTTTCTTAAAACTCTACTTTTTTCAATAGTGAACATCAATCAAGTGATATAAAAAAGCGATTTACTACAGTTTACTCGAAGGAGATTGGTAGTTGACGATTCTAAAGTAATTTATTTAAAATTTGTCATTAGCTAAAAGGAACTACTTACAGTCATTTTTCAAGTTCACAAGCCCTAGCTATAGATAGTGGAAGCTAGATGTAACGGAAGTTACATCTAGCTTCCTATAAAATCTTATAAAATGATTTGGGGGAATAAGAAAGATTATTATAGTTTTGCATTACAGATGCATTACATTTGAGTTATGGTATAAATGTTTTTAAAAGGAAAATATAAGTTTTAAATAAAAAAAAAAATCACGTAGTTTAGAAATCGGTATAATTCAATCATATGGTACATTTAGAAAATGTTTGTCGATTACTTATATTTTAAGTGCAGGTGTGTGGCTTATTGGTGAATATATCAATCACAGTAGAGTATCATATTCATAATTCAAAAGTCTTTTTCAGAAAAGAACTACAGTAAAAAATATCTTGTAATATATATTTTTTCTGTAAAACATAAGGATTATCATGTCCAGAAATTTCTTGATAATAGTTTTCCTCGAGTTAGAAATGTTCCTAGATTTAGTTTCTAAAGTTAGTTACATAGTTATAATTGAGTTACTTAGAATTAGTTTTCCCAGAGTTAGCTTCTTAAAGTTAGTTTGAAGATTTTTTGTTTTATTTCATAGAGTTATTTTCCCTAGAGTTTATAACTCTAGAAAATTTTAATAGTAGTTTCCTATTATAAGTATTCTGCTTATAGAGGATTTTTCTAGGGCTCCAAAGCATACTTGTGGTTAAAAGTTTATCTTTATTATTTTCCGATCATTACGAATAAGTTTTAAATCCAGAATTCGGATTGAGCACACTGAGTACGTATAAAAGTTCAGAAAGTTTCATAGTCCATGTCATAATGTTATTTGCTCTCTCATTGCAGTTATCAGAATCAATGACCGGTTTTTGCACATGCTGTCCTCTACTCAAAATCTTATAACCGACACCTGGAATGGCAACTTGAAAGCTTGTTAACTACGCAAATATGTGCTTGCAAGATTCGATTACTCCATGCTGACGAGTGCATAATAAAGGTGAAAGAAGTTTAAGAATGTTGTCATCTGCAATGTGGATCAGCACGATTCTAATTTAAGAATGACTCTTCTTGGTGAGTCCTGTATATATATAATGTAGTTTCCAAACAAAATGTTAACATTTTACGTAAAAAGAACAGTACAAATCCAGATTAGTTTGATTATATAATACTCGAGGTTTTCAGACACTAAATAAAAACAATTTTCTCGCATTTTCAGAGATTGAAACTGAGTCATCAAGAGATTAAAACAAAGTAAATGTAAGAAAAATCATGTTATCCGAATTTAAAATAAGGGAGACGTTTGAAAAGGCTAATTAAAAAATAATGGAGAGTTTATTTTAACGTTGAAATAAATTAAGAATGAAATAAAAACTGAGATGTGCTCAACAAATGGCTTTTTCTGCATAGTTAAATCATTTCTTTTCAATTATTTCGTAGTTCATTGAGTTTAATTGCATATAAAATGAAACTAATTTATTTGAAATTATATTCAACTTACAGTTACTGTCTAGTTATCTCATTATGAAAAATCGCTGGTTCTAATAAATTATAAAAAATTAAATATCTCGAGAACGGTATATTCTAGAGAAATAGGGTTGGAATGATTCTTTTCTGCGTAGAAAATAAGCTTTTATTCAATACGTTTAAAAACATTTAGATGTATTTCTGATTTTGAAGATTTTTGCGGAGGATTTAGCACAAAGTAAGTAGATTCTGTTTTTTCAAACTGTGCCAAAATGTAATAAAAATCACGGTATCATTCAAGTGACTTTTGTTAAATTTCGTCGAGTAGCTATTGAGCAAAAGTGGATACATGCATTGCATGAACACACATACACCACTTTTAAAATTTTTCTTTTTTGTTTTCTAGAGGACTCGAAATGTGTAGACAAGTGGAAAATCAAAGTTCCGATTTTCGACACAAACTTAATGCTCTCGCTATACATTACCACGAATTGTATGGAAGTAATGTATGGCACAATATTGGTAACTATATTTTTGACATAGTTTTATATATAAATAATTTATACACAGACTTGATATAACGTAGTTTTTCCTTTCCTTTACACTTAATATTCATATACTTTCGCTTTTTCATACTCAATAACTCAAACTCGTGAAATCGTATAACGGAAACTGTTTCCTTTCAATTACACATTATTTAAAAATAGACACACATATTTACATACACTGACATAACGAATAAATTGCACATGGGCAGACAAGGATATTTCAATAAAATGTTTGAAAAGCTTTCAGAAGTACTTACAGGATGCTTTTCCGTCGAGATAGTGAAATCGAGATGTTTCAAGAAGACAACACTTTCTCCATGCATAAAGTGAGTAAATATAAAACGTGTGTATAAATATTCTCATAAAATCTCCAAAATGTATTTACAAATTCACAATTTATAAATTCAAAGAGTTATTTTTTTAATCATTTGAAATATTTATTAATTATGGTAATTTTTAAATATTTATAATGCTATTTTTTATTTTGTTATTGTTAAATATGCTACCTATTACTTTACAGATATCAATAACATGACACCGCTACTGACCGTCGATCATCCTTCTGCTCACAATTCACGTCTCTTTTGATGTATATTTTGTAATTTGAAACGCTTTATTTGATAAGTGTAGCCATAAATCCAAAAAATAAACATGTTTAACTCATATATATATATATATATAAATATATATATATATATATATATATATATATATCCATTATCACAACTCTTTCACAGCAAAATACTAAAGCAACCATTTCGTACATTATAAAATTCAATGTAACGCTGATTACTAGAGTGCACTTGCAAAAATTTCTACTTCAGAAGTTTTAAAAGTTTTAATGACTAAAGTTTCTTTTAAATTACTTTTGTATTTCAAATTAATATCGGAATGACTGTTCGTTTGAAAGAAAAATAATGAATAGTAAAACGCAAAGAAGCTCTATTTATTAATGTACATTAAATCTAAATGTGTTACATTATGTAAAAGTGTGCATTATTAGAAGAGTTATTTCAATGTATATATTGTATTTATATTTATAAGAAATATTTTGGTTATTACCAGAACTTCCTTATTTAACCATCGTGCATTAAAAATACATAAAAATTTATACATTTCAATACATCTAGCAATAGAATTCGTGAATGTCTTGTAAAAGTATGAGTTACTAAAACAGTTATTTTAATGTATATATTTTATTTATATTTATAACAAATATTTTGGTTATTTACGAGAACTTCCTTATTTAGCAATTGTGCATTAAAAAATATATAATTCTATATATTTCAATATAGCTAGCAATCGAATTCGTGCATGTCTAACAATAGCATGTATGGATTTATGAAAATAGAGTGGTAGTTTTTGAGAAATGTGATTATTACAGGCATTCATTCTGAAAATAATTATATATATATTTATTAAGTTAGATTATGATAGTACATTAGGGAGTGGTATCATAAAGGCATCAGAATTTAAATATCTATATAAATAATTTTTTATGCCTAGCGAAGGTGTTAATTTTCATTTAATATTGGAATATAAGGCAGCTTTTATGAAAAATTTTAAATTTTAGGCAACGGATAATAATTCTTATTTTCAGAACTAAATTATTATGTTTATTAATATATCATTTAAATTTTTTAAGAGGATATTTGTTTAAATATGTTTTGAAAGAGATTACCGCAGAATTAAAATGTATTAAAATTATTTTTAAGATCTTTTACTTTCAAAGTTGTTATCTTTTGATATCAAGATGAGGTCAGAAAAAGTGATTTTGGTTTTTACACTCAAAATTAATGAAAATGTTATTTATTTTAGTCTTCGTTTGGCTACATTATATGTTTCCCATCATGCAAATACAGGTTGTTTCACAAGGGATGCCCTAACCTTGAAATGAAACATCTCGGAAACGGTGATCGATAGAAGACTGAAACTATTGATATCTTTATTGGGAAAGCCGTAAAAATCTGATACAAAAGTTTCAGAAATAGTTACAAATGTTGCTGACAGATGGCTCTTTACTCTGTAGTCGTAGTATGGAGTCCGGCAACTGGATAAAAATAGTAGCAAGACTGTCCTTGGTAAAGCAGTCGTTGTATACACATCAAAATCGAATCAAAATGTGCACCTTGCACAGCACAAAAACGACGCAAACGAAGAATGAAATTGGCAGTCACCTTCTGTAGTGTGTCAACAGAAATGGACGCACATGTCTGACATATAAACTCTTCAAGCTTATCCAGTGTTGCAAGATTATTGCAGTAAACAGTGTCCTTCAATGTGCCCCTCAGTAAGTAGTCGCAGGGAGTAAGATAGGATGAATATGGAGGCCATCCATACCTGCCCCAGTAAATGTGGAATAGTTGAAAGCAATGACTCTATTACCGAAGTATTCCTCAAGAAAGGCAAAAACCGCTGGGGTACGGTGTGGTCGGGATCCGCCTTGCCTGATCCACGAAGTGCCTGGGCGATCCTTCGAAACTTGTAGTGTGGCGATAAAATGTTCTGAAACCGCAATGTACTGTTCAGTAGTAATCGTTGCTCGCAAGAAAAAAAAAGACCCAATGATGCCCTTACTCGATACTGCAGGCCAAGCGGTAAATTTTGGGGAATGTAGTGGTCGTGCATGATACAAATGTGATTTTTCGGTACCCCAAAACGCCAGTTTTGTATGTTCACGACACCATCCAGGTGAAACTGGTCTCATCTGTTAACCATATGCAGCCAACATCAAATCCATCACATCAATCATGGCGAACTCTTCTCTTCCGTTCTCAAAATGAGCGTCTCTGGAACTTTTGTTCTGGGGACGAGTTCACACCAATCATGGCTATCTTGAATGGAAACATATTTAGGGTGTTCCTCAGGATTCTGTACGTGCTGGATGGGGTTAATCTGGAATGGGCTGCAACTCTTAGGATGGATTTCTTTGGATTAGACTGAATAACGGCAGCAACTCTCACGACATTTTCAGGTATAACTGTAGATCGCCTAGGAACACCATGTCCACTAACTCATCAGCCACGCTGACTGTCTGTTGAAATTTGTCGAAAAGCTGGGAATTATTTTCATATCAGGACCTTTGATAACTTTAAATCAGTATTGAAAATTTCGCCTTGTTGCTGCAGGACTGTGATTTTACAGGTGGTACTCGAAGTACCAGAAAAACATGTTGCTCCACGGAGTACACGATGTCATCCACTTCCTTCAGTATGCAGTTCACTTTTCACGTTTCAACAGCCGAGCCGTCCAAAGATTGATCGCTCTGTGCTTCAGAGCACTCTTTACAGGGATGCGAACTGCGACCGTGTAATCTATCAGAAAAATTTGTAACTAACTTTGAAACTTTTATATCAGATTTTTACGGATATCCCAATAAACATATCACGTGTTTCAGTCTTCCATTGACTACCATTTCCGAGTTGTTTCATTTCAAAGTTAAGGAGTCCTTTGTGAAACACCCTGTAAATGGTAACATGTTTTCTGGGCAGGCCTTATTTTACAGCAATTAAATAATATATTTAGTTAAAGTGATTTTTCCGTATATACTTAAGATGCATAATCAACTTCAAATCTAGACTTAAAGGTAAATTCCTTGCTTGGTGTCCCATCTCCTGATGACTATACGTGCTTCACTACATCTCTCAGACACTGAGTTAATGGTAAAGTTAACTCCACAAAAAATGACAAAGTTTTCTGCAAAGGTCTTTTTTTTCAACAATTAAATGATATATTTAGATAAAGCGATTTTTCCTAATATATTTAAGACGCTAAATCAACTTCAAATCCATATTTAAAGGTTAATTCCTTACGGGGTGTCGCCTCTCCAGACGGATATGTGTGCTTCACTATATCGCTCAGACACTGAGTATTTTTTAAATGAATCTTAGACATCTAATTTCAATAAGTTATATGCAATATATGACAAGGCCAAAACTAGCAAAATTTTAAAAAATCTGCAAAGCATTGCAGTTGTTTCAGTGCACTGAAAATCGCGTGGTTATGGCAGACAAACAGATTTATTGAGAAGGATGTACAGATTATAAGTTAAACTGTTATCTCGATTCTGAAAGGAATAAATGTAGATATACTTCAAATACAGAAGTGAATAGTATTAGGCATGTAGCTCAATAATTTAACTCTGTATCAGAAGGATATCGTCGGTTCGGTTCTTCAAAATTTCAAGACCCACAGAAGAAGCAAATAATATAATAAATGAGCTGTGAAGTCAACGGTGTGAAAAATAAGGTGCAAAGTCAAAGGTGAAAACAATAAGGTGTACAGTCAACCGTGAGAACAATGATGTGTGAATCAACTGTGAGAACAATACCGTGTGAAATCAACGGTGAGAACAATTTATGATGCAACATATTACATCATAAATAGTACTTGGTTATTAAAAATATTTGCAGCATTAAAATTTCAAAATATGATTTTAATTTAATTATTTATTACATCCAATTGCAGATAAGATTTCAATTATGATTTTCATACATGTCTTTTTTCGATTTGTTCAAAAAGAAATTACAATAAATTTGTTTTATTTCCGACATAAGATTTTTGTAAGACTTATTTTTGTAGAAACACTTCAAAATTGATGTATAACTGAATTAGACCGGATTCAAAATGTTTTAAATCTTTCCGATAATGTGATTTTCCTCCCTTTTAGTGCATTTGACTTTTACGTTTCAAAAAGCAGATTTGCCCTGTTTTCCCGTTTGCTACAGCTTTCAATAATTGATTTTTGTTCGAGAAAGAGCAATGCAATTTGGGCTTGCTATTTGTTTAAATAAAAACAAATTCCGTTTCTGCAAAATTGGGGAATATTTTAATACGGAGAATTGTTGTCATATTTTTACGCAGAAGATTGCGCCACTATCTATGACTGAAATGTGTTTTGTTATCGGTTTCAGCATGCTTTTTATTTTAAAAGCAAACCTAACTGTACAGAGGCTACAATGGAAAATGCGATAAAATATGTATAAAATCGTTATTTAAACAGAATCCATGCACTGGTATAGTGCTTATTATGTACTCATGAGAACTGAATAGCCAAAACTTAATTTATAATTGCTTATTTTGATACATACCAATTACGTAATTTAAATTATCTATTTTTCTCGTATAATATGAACATTTTCAAATAATTACAATTATATCCTACAATAAATATTACAAAATTATTACAATTCAAATTCTATTCATGAGTATAATTAACAAATAAATGCAGTTCTAATTTCTCACACAGTGAATTAATATATATATATATATATATATATATATATATATATATATATATATATATATATATATATATGTATGTATCGGTGAAAAAATTTTGGAGAGAGCGTTTAAAAATTTATCAATTTTATAATTATTTAATTATTAAGGAAGAAAGGCAATAAATAATTAAAAGAAGCAGCGCAGAAGTAATAGTTTTCTAATACGGAATAATACTTACGTTTATTATTATTTTTCCATTCCTTAATCTGTACTTTCGTCCTCGACATTTTTAAATATATCCCCAATATTCCAATTGATGATACCCCAATTGTGTTTCTCATTTATTTTTTTCATGTTGGTTGCACAAATTATTTGTATTCTCAACGTTATTTTAATGCGATGTACCTTTGTTCGATTGTAAGTAAAACAGACTCTTCGCTTCAAATGCATTAAAAAGGTCACAGTTGAATGAGTTCTCGGATTTTTGTGAAGTCATTGTTAAAATTCCATCTAACAGCTGGGCACCATTAGCATTTAATCTCACGTTTAAGCAATCTTTAAACATTTGCACGATTTCATACATTTACAAGAACTTTCTAGAACCAATTTTTTTTCTGGCATCATTTTGAACAATAATAAATCACGTTGATATAGGGTGTTCCAAATATTGGAGCTACTATAGCTTCGGTAAGGTTTTTGTTCGTTACATGTATTTAGCAGTAGACTGTTTAAAACTCTGAAACCGATATCGGTGACTTATAATAATGATCTCCGACATTTTAATTAACTGTATCTTTGCAAAGAACACACAACAAATATTTCTATTCAATCTTTATACGCTAAATCTTGAAAGTTCAGCTTCGTGTATGCCATGCCTTTTAAGGCTAACGTCGAAGGGAGAGGCAATTCAGCAGGTGTCAACTAATCCCAGAATTATCCAAAAACAATCACATTTCAGATTGTGCTACATACCAAATCGTCTGAAATCGAAATGTGTAGAGAACGTATATACTGTGAGATGGAGACTGGAAGTTTTGTTGAAATGTTTATTGTTTGAAAGTAAAAAGGAATAAAACTGCTGTATTCCATTATTTGATATTTTAGGGGCGATATGTTCGCCTTAAAGTAAGTAAGCCCCTCCTTTACGTGAAATAGGGATTCGAATATGTGCGCATGCGCCAATTCTTACATAATAACCTTGGTAAAATTGGAATATTTATAATATCTACATTTGAGGGTGTACTAGAAGCAACACAGTTCGTTAGATGGAGACTGGAAATTTTGTTGAAATGTTTATTGTTTGAAAGGAAAAAGGAATAAAACTGCTATATTCCATTATTTGATATTTTAGGAACGATATGTTCGCCCCTAAAATGCTCGCCTTGAAGTAAGTAATCCCCTCCTTTACGTGAATTAGGGATTCGAATATGTGCACATGAGTCAATTCTTACATAATAACCTTGGTAAAATTGGAATATTTATAATATCTACATTTGAGGGTGTACAAGAAGCAACAAAGTTCGTTAGATGGAGACTGGAAATTTTGTTGAAATGTTTATTGTTTGAAAGTAAAAAGGAATAAAACTGCTGTATTCCATTATTTGATATTTTAGGAACGATATGTTCGCCCCTAAAATGCTCGCCTTGAAGTAAGTAATCCCCTCCTTTACGTGAATTAGGGATTCGAATATGTGCACATGAGTCAATTCTTACATAATAACCTTGGTAAAATTGGAATATTTATAATATCTACATTTGAGGGTGTACAAGAAGCAACAAAGTTCGTTAGATGGAGACTGGAAATTTTGTTGAAATGTTTATTGTTTGAAAGTAAAAAGGAATAAAACTGCTGTATTCCATTATTTGATATTTTAGGAACGATATGTTCGCCCCTAAAATGCTCGCCTTGAAGTAAGTAATCCCCTCCTTTACGTGAATTAGGGATTCGAATATGTGCACATGAGTCAATTCTTACATAATAACCTTGGTAAAATTGGAATATTTATAATATCTACATTTGAGGGTGTACAAGAAGCAACAAAGTTCGTTAGATGGAGACTGGAAATTTTGTTGAAATGTTTATTGTTTGAAAGTAAAAAGGAATAAAACTGCTGTATTCCATTATTTGATATTTTAGGAACGATATGTTCGCCCCTAAAATGCTCGCCTTGAAGTAAGTAATCCCCTCCTTTACGTGAATTAGGGATTCGAATATGTGCACATGAGTCAATTCTTACTTAATAACCTTGGTAAAATTGGAATATTTATAATATCTACATTTGAGGGTGTACAAGAAGCAACAAAGTTCGTTAGATGGAGACTGGAAATTTTGTTGAAATGTTTATTGTTTGAAAGTAAAAAGGAATAAAACTGCTGTATTCCATTATTTGATATTTTAGGAACGATATGTTCGCCCCTAAAATGCTCGCCTTGAAGTAAGTAATCCCCTCCTTTACGTGAATTAGGGATTCGAATATGTGCACATGAGTCAATTCGTACATAATAACCTTGGTAAAATTGGAATATTTATAATATCTACATTTGAGGGTGTACTAGAAGCAACACAGTTCGTTAGATGGAGACTGGAAATTTTGTTGAAATGTTTATTGTTTGAAAGTAAAAATGAATAAAACTGCTGTATTCCATTATTTGATATTTTAGGAACGATATGTTCGCCCCTAAAATGCTCGCCTTGAAGTAAGTAATCCCCTCCTTCACGTGGAATAGGGATTCGAATATGTGCACATGAGTCAATTCTTACATAATAACCTTGGTAAAATTGGAATATTTATAATATCTACATTTGAGGGTGTACTAAAAGCAACAAAGTTCGTAATATGGAATCTTTAGAAAATGCACTTTACGATTATATTAAAACATTAAATTTGGTGCCAGGATGTTTGAAATCTGATTGATGAAAATTAAGGTTTACAATATTTGGTAAATTTTTTAATGGAATATTTTGTGTCCGAGCATTTCATGCTTAAGTCAACAAGAGTAATTACCAATCTTTGGATAATTACTCCTGTTAAATTTGAATTTTTTGAAAATATTTATTTGGCAGACTCTTCTACTCAAAAATATTCAAAATATGCACTGACCGAAACACATACTTTCCTATATAATAAATACTAAAAATTTGGTATTGGGTAATTAGAAGGTTTGGTAAAACTACACGTAAAAGAGATAAATATCATTTTATGCTAGAAGATTATGAATCATTAATAATTAGAGTAATTTGTAATGAAGCTTTTAACATATGGAAAATATGTCACTGAAGGATGTGTATATTCTTTATAGTTTTTATCAGTTTTTACAAAAAAATATATTGTCAAAATATTAAGTAAAACTGAACGCAAGAAAAAACTCAACGCATTGAATGTAAAATTAAAGAATCATAACTTCTAATCACTCCATTGCATGTTAAAATTGCATGTAAAATTGCATGTTCTCCATCGCATGTTCAATAAATGGCATTAAATGTGCTTCAATTATACTTTTAATTAAATATATTCAAATTAAAGAGATAGTTATATTCTGATTCATAAATGTACATTGAATTAAAATATACAATTCACAACTTCACAAGGAAACGCAAATGGTGAATTTTTATGAGTACATTATACTTGTCACGAGATCAGATAACAATAAAATATTATTATGTCCTTGGACAATTTGTATATATTTACTCTATAATTAAATATCTAAATTTAAAAGGAATATTCCTAATACGTATAATAATCCATTTTTTAACTGAATACTAATAAATAAAACTGTTTCAAGGGATAAATATGTAGCGCATATTTTCTAAATCTCACGATTATTTGTCAATTATCATTTTGAAATGAAAATTAACCACAACGACAATACATTGCGCTCTTATTTTTATTTAATTAAAGTGTAGATTTTTGAGTTTGAGAGACTTATATGCAGAGCTGTTCAAGCATATGATAATGATTATAATCTCTAGTAAATGGTTTATGCACTACGAAGGAATAGATATTGTACTTGTTAAATTGCAAACTAATTAAAAAATACACTTTCAATATATAGTAATACAAAACGAATTTAATTATCTTAAGAAGTATACATTAAATAGAAAACATAAATTATGTATTAAAAGAGCCACATAAGTATTTTGATGCACTGTACGGAATGTTTTATATATCAATAAACTGTACATATTACAAAGATTATTTTAGTTAAAACACATTGTTTTCTTTAATTTATATTGAAATTTTTTTTTTGTACCTAAATGCAGAATGCGCCGATCTGAATTTCGAAATATGAATGTCAAAACAACATGAAAGCCCTCCGAGCAAAAGAGTATTTCATACGTGCAGTGATTTTCAATTCAAATCACTGCACGTACGAAAATTTTCAAAATGTAAGATTCGGAAACTTTTTAAATGTTCTTTGGTGAAAAGAACACATATTTGTATAGTACTATGTATCAATGTTTGCTAGTCCTTCGATTTTCACTCCACTGCACCAAAATGGATTATTGTTTGAGAGAAAATGACACATTTCCCTGTTTCTCAAAATATGAAAAAGTTACAGAGAGACGTAAAAGTATATGAAACTCGATATTTGTGGAGATACTTTTATGGATTGTTCTCTTCTGAGAAGCCTTAATACAGAGAAAAATAGAATCAATGAAATTCCTGAAAGAGTTTTTTGTAATACACGTATATGTCATTTTTTTTATAATTAAATGTTTATACTTATTGTTATACATATTTTATTTGTAATATTTCTAATAACACCTATTTGTAACACCAATTTTAAATTGTAGTGATACAGTTTCATAAAATCTTGTTTCATATTCCAGATATGACAAGACGAAGTCAACTACAGACTAGGCGATGCCAAATTTTATAATGGGTGGACAATTTACTCAATTTATGTACGAGCAATAAATGAAGGACAGTATGAGAGATAAAACGATGGACGCAAGCAAGCCCGTAGGTATCACAAAATAGCCATTGTAAGTCAATGTAGACCACAGCCAGATAGATGACAGGAGTAAATTGGCAAACAGATACGGTAGAGCCGATGAGAGCCAAGGGGGGAGAATAAACTATATCCGCGCCCCCAGGAAAGTTCCACACAATTCATTACCTTTTTGTGATACAAGCACGTAAAAATATACTCCTAATACTCTTAAAAGATTTCCTGTGAAATAGAAAAGTAAATATGTCCTCAGAATTCGCTATGAATCTGCTGTGAAATGAGCAGGTGTTCCAGAAAAGAACATTTTGTGAAGGATGTCCAAAAATGACTTACTGTATCCCCAATTAGCAAACAGGTAAACTTTACATACTAAATATGAGTAATTGCGTAACCTGACGAGGAATGGGTGAGATAATGCAAACTGTATCACTACCGAACCAATTAAGTCAAAGAAACTATAATTTTGTACAAGATAGTAAATTATAAATATAACTATTGATATAAAGTAAAACTATTCTAAAATCAAAATTGGATAGAATAATTAATAAAATTTTCTTTGAGCAATTTAAAGTATGTTTATTGGATAAGAGAAATTGATTTTATGTTATTAATCAAATTGAATTTCAGAAGAAACGCCTGGCATAATAAATTAACTGTGGTGGGTTATTAATTCGCAGGGAATAAAAATTTACGATTAGCAGCCAATCAATAATTAATTTAAATTTACTTTTTTATACGCCACATAAATGTTACAAATAAATTATATTTTTAATTTAATAAATATAAATATATAATTTGTCTTCATCTAAATTTTTAGGATATAACAGTATTTGTATATATATAGGTAGGTAAACAATAGGTTTATAAAAGCAATATCAAAAATATATGTCAACCAATTATCTAACAGAAAGAATGCCAAAATTGATAATCAAACTCAATGTCAGAATAAAATATTTGGAGGTTAAAATACCCCAATACTGACAGTAACTCACAATTTAGATATACACTAACTCGCACAGAAAATGCAATACTATGAAAGAGCGAATAGAGTGTGATACTATAGGACACACAGATAGCGTTAACATACATAAATAAATTATGTTAATTCCAGAAGGATAATGCAATAAAATAATGGCAGACAGAGTGATAAGTAGGCAGTAGTACCACATCTTGCGGCGATATAAGAAGTTAACTGTCGAGGAACAGATGCATTGAGCATGCGGTTAGTTTCTTTAGGGATGGATCACCACGTGCCTTCAACAATACTCCGCAGATTGTTTCTCCTCAGAGATGGGGTAGGGCAGTCAAACGACGTCCAATCACATCCTATGCATGCTTGATGGGTGAAAGATCTGGAGACAGCGGAGACCAAGGAAACACCTGGATTCCTTGCAAGGTTATCTTTTGAAGATTGCTGTATGCGATTGTTTGTTATATTGGTGGAAACAGCATTTTGCAACTGCTGAAGGTAAGACAATGCAACCGGCCACAGCACCTCATACATATATCGTCGTACCGTTGTTGTGCCTCTGATAGAAACAGCAGTGATCGGTATCGAAGCCAATGGCACCTCAAAACTTGAAATCGCGTTGTCGATCCGTATGGCGTTCACCAATCACAGCAGTATTGGATCTGTTTCCACGTCGCATCCAAACTCTCACACGACGACTATAATTCGACAAACATAATCGAGACTCGTCGCTGAACACTACCCTGTCCCATGCAGTCATCCAAGAGACCCACACCCGACACTATTGCATTCTTTCAAGTCGATGATTTGTCGTAAATGATATTCTTCATAAAAGATGAATTGAGTGCAAAACGCTTTCTGACAGTCGTCTAGAAACTGTTGTCGCTGATATTGGAACATCCACTATACCCTGCAAATTCTGCAGAATGTTGACAGTCGTAATTTGTAGAGTCGCACAGCATACCTTAGAATGCGTAGATCAACGCGTGATGACATACGTCTCGATGGATCTGTGACGATTCACATGCCTTTCTTCAATTCATTTTTTCCAAATTATTTGCACAGTGGAAGTAGCTACGCGTATTCCAGCTGCGATATGGAGGTACGGCAAATCAGCCGTACGTAGGCATTAAACGAATCTCCTTGCACGATCGTCCAAATGCTGAAACGGAATTAGACGTCGTCGGCAGGATGTCTTGGATAATATGTGTCTTCTGAAATACAAAACAGCTTGAAAAACGGGTTTTCGTAAGCGACAAACATTATTAAGTGTTGGTTCATCTGCCATGTCCATCCATTTGTATCTTTTCTTTAAGTTAATTAGATTTTTTAAGTTAATTAGAATATATTTTCTCTGTAGGTAATACACAATTCAAGAAGATGCCAATAGATAAAGTGATTTAAATGTACAGATCACTATGTATGTGAATATCATTTTATTAAGTCAATGAGGACATAACCTACTATTGATAATTATATGGTGATAAGAAGGATAACCGATCTTATTCTACTGACATAGATTATCAGAATTAATCTCCCGTATTGATAAAATTGATAAAATCCAAGTCACACCCAAAAACATTGATGAATATGTTATGAATTTAGAATTTCATACACACCACACAAGCTTGACTATTTCTACTATCGACATTAGAGGGTTCCAGAAATACGCATTGTATATATAGTATACGATGCAAAAAAAACAAAAATAAAATAAAAAATAGATACATATAAAATGTTATACTTTGTTTAGAGTATTTTATATAATGATGATTCTAAGAAGAAGATCAATTTACAATTAAAACTTTAGATAACACACATTGTGTGTCGCCTTAAAGATAGATTTATAACTGCTGAATTACAATTATGTCGTATTACAATTATAAAACGATCTGAAACACATGCATTATTTCAAAATTTTTACACTCTGTCAAATGCAGGAAAAAGTTATTATTGTATAAATAATAAAAAAATTATTACTTTTTTGTTTTTTTTTCTGAAATATATACAAGAAATATTTTTCTAATAAACCGAATATATAAAAGTATTTCTTTACGAATTTTCATCTATGTTAATATTTTGTATTTTGTACCTAAATTCACAAATCACAGATCTAGATTTCTTTCTTCAAAGCTACATCAAATCTCCTCTAGCAAAATCTTATTTCGTACGTGCATTGATTTTCATTTCAAAAGACAAGAACCTGAAATATTTTTGAATGTTTTTTGGCAAAAAGAACACATATTTATATATGAATCAATGTTTGCTGGACTTTCGGTTTTTACTCCACTGAGTTAAAAAGGATTGTTCTTTGGGAGAAAATGGCACAATTTCCTGTCTCTTAAAGTATGAAAATGTTTACACAGAGACGTAAAAATATATGACTAGATATTTGTTGAAAAGTAAAGTATATGTGGATTGTTTACGTTTGAGTATAGATTAAAAACAATCTTTAATTAGACACTAATAAGTTATATTTTAATAAGTGTCATTTCAAAATAAATTTTAACAGAAGTGTTAAAATAAAATATATTTTAATAAATGTAATTAAATAATTTCCCTATTTTAAACTGTATGTGGACTTCTTAATAATTTAATATCATCTGTAAATAGTTAAATAATAAGCTTATAAAGGCAAAATCCAAAATCATTATTTTCAAATTATTGTCTAATAGATGGAATGCCATAATGGAAAATACATGTAATTAAAGTTATAATAAAATATCCAAAACTTAAAATATAGCAATTGTGACAGAAGCTCATAATATAACTCTGTAATATCTTATTTGTAAATACATTCAAAATGTTTAACGACTGATATGCAATGAAAATGTATTCCACTTTTAATATTATCTAAGTTAAATCATACTTATAAATAATTTCATGATTGAGCTAGCTGGTGGAAAGCAATACTTTTGTGTGATGGTGCGCATTGTTTTTAATAGTCAGATAGGAAAATTCATCAATTTAGTTAATACAAAATTTCAGAATGTTAATGGATAAAATGCTTTTGGAGTAAGTACAAATCAATACGTATGTGAATAGCATTTTATAATCTATTTGAAGACGATATATTCTAATAATAATAGTGTAGTAACAAGAAGATGAAACGATCACTGATAACCACAGATATAGTAATCATCAATATTGATGGCATTCAAGGATGGTTCGAAATTATAACTTAAGCCCCCGTGAAATTTGTAATTACTTTTTAATCCCTTTCGGACTTTAATTAAGTACTCTCAATGTCGATGCAATTATTTTTTTTTGCTTTTTATTCATTAAATACGTTGTCCTAAGAATATAATACATTCTGAATAAGAAAAACAACTACTCTTAATGCTATGTCTTTCACTCATTTTCGGAATTTGGAATTCGGAGTGTATATATGGCACAATCGGAGTGCATGTGGTTCATTTTTGTCTTAATAAATCTGCTAGCTACTTAAAGACATTTTTTATATTTTAAAAGTATTTAAATATGGTCCCAAAATTAGCCTAAGTCCCAACTTACGGATAGTGGATCAAGCGTCATTGAGTCATGAAGAACCACACATTCCTCAAATTTTCTTCTGTAATAGGCTACTTACTATTACTGCAAGGCAAAATATTATTAGGCTAATAATTAAGCAAACTTTAATTGTTTTCATAATTTATCCTTTATTTAAATATAATTGAATTCAAGTCATAATCGTTATTAATTAAAACATCATTTCATTCTTCGTACGATACCCAACTGTTGTTATTATTAGACCAAAATCGTAGCATTCATTATTAGTCCAGATTACCTTGGCCATCGACGTTGGTTTACCGAATATAAAATATTTCTAAAACTCTTATGTATGTTTTTATCAACTTTAACTTCATGAAACGTGTTGATCACTTCATACTTACCGAAGCACTAGGGCACTGGATAGGTCCTTAAAGTAATACAAGAGTGATGATTTTCAGTAATTTTCCGTACTTCATTTCGAACTTTTTAAACCACGTCTCCCAATTCATGATCAACTTAGCCGTTCAACCAAAATTTCAACATCATCTGTCAGTCCTGTATGTTTAAATAATTTACAATTTCTAAGCATGGCTAAGAGAAGGCAACCTTCTTGATATTATGTGCTTATTATTAGTTGTAGCCTCGTCCCCCATCAGTGATGCAGTTTAAGGGATAGCCCCTTATTGGTCACCGGCTCGACTCTCTCAGATCTGGTGTTGGCTTTCGCCATTTAGTATGGATCATATATCCTTCAAGAAATATTATTTCTTTAAACTATGCGAGATGTGGCGAAACATGTACACTCACGGAAAAAGAAAGTTACGCACCAAAAAATGAAACATAGGATGAACCTGAAATTGTATTGATGGAAGGATACAGATAAATGATTTAAATGATCACAGAAACACCGCAGCATAACGCGTACAGAGGGAGCTGTAGTACATAGGCGGATCATCTTTAATAGGGCGTCGCACAGTCTCCTGCTGCGATACAAGTAGCAATATGGTCCAGCATGGTGTTGAACATACGTCTGATATTGTCCTGCGACAGACGAGTCCATACCTGTTGGATGTTATGTTCCAAATCCATGGACGTGCCTGGACATAACTCGGGCAGGCCTGGGTGACTCGAGGCGTGTGCGGCCGGACATTGTCCTGCTGAAATTGCGCATCTGGAATCTCAGCAACGAATGGGAGCACATGGGGCCGTAGAATCTTATCCGCGTACCGCTGATCCGTCAATGTTCCAGGTACAACTACTAAAGCGGATCGGCTGTCGTAGTCTATGTCTCCTCAGCTCACGATGCTTGCAGTGGGGCTGGTGTAGCTCTCGATAACGAGGTTGGCATTGTGACGCTGTGCAAGGGACCACCACACCCAGACATTGCCAATCTATTACGTTCCACGTTGCTCTGGTTTGGCACCACTGCAGTCGGAGCGGCCGTCATTCCGGTGTTAACGACAGCACACGAAAGGGACACAGAGATCGAAGATTCGCTTCCTTCAGCTGTCTAGCTATGGTTCGCGGGCACACAGGAACCGCTGCGTGTTCCTGTGTCGCGGATCTGGTCGCCGTAGGCTCTATACGTGCCTGCCGCACGATCCCCTCTACTAGTGGTATACCTGGTCCTTCCAGAGCCAGTCCTCCGTGTCTGGGTATCGTGCCGTGATCAGTGTTCCCAATGCCGTCGGACTCTATTGTCCGAACAATCCACGTGACTGGCTATCCGGCGTCCAGACCACCCTGGGGTTGATCAGCTCGATGATCAGGCCTCTCTCGAAGTCCGTCAATTGCGTATATCGAAGTTTCTGGCATTTACCCACCTTACTTCCACTTCGCACTCGTGCTTACGTCGGCAGAAGCTTCTCGAATTGATGGGGTGTCGAATACACGCCTGTTTATAAGGCCGCTGCCTCATGCTTGCAGCGCCACTCACGGATTTACGGTGATGCGCAATCACACCAGACTGTGATCATTTGTATACCAGCTCTGCCTCTAGCTATATACATCATTCCGCTGCTGTACCATATTTCTTCCTGGTGTGTAACTTTCATTCTCAGTGAGTGTACATAATACTTTATAAAACTTTTATTAGGGTCAATATCATGCCGAAATGAAAACTTTTAAGATCCGTATATCTAATTGGCATCTAAAATATTTAATATGCTAGACAACAACTATCAGTAAAATTATGAGACAAATATTACAATTATAATTTCTGCTAATAAAAAATAATGTCTTCTAATATGTAATTTCTGCTATGTCTGAAAGAACAAAATAGTACTACTCTCTTAATGCAAATAGCATATCAGATCTTACGAACCAGACGAGGCGAAGCAAAATTATTATATTTAGTCTAGACGAAAAAAATGTACTATATTATAATTAAATATATCCTTTATGTTTTGAGTAATTAAGAAATTATACTGATTTTCTGAAAAACATTATTGTTAAATATTTAATTTTAATTTTTATTGTAGGTCATAACGTGTTGAAGAAATTTATTTTTGTGAAAATACAAATAGTAAGTTTCTGATTCTACATTACTGTTAATTGAGCAATTATCGGTTATTTTTGTACTTCGTCAATTTATTCTTGAAAACTGAAGCAATAACAAGAACAAACAGAACAAAAAACAAATGTATGTTGAAGTTAATAACAATATATTTTTTTTAAATACATATGTCTAAATATCGCATTTAGGGCAACAGCTGCTCAAGAAAACATATAATAAGTGCACGACGACATAAAAAGCTAAATAAGTAACAACGGTAACAGTCGTGTAATAAAATTCAATGGATGGGAGGCAATATTGCCAAAATCTATGGCGTCATGATTTACAACATTAATGCAAACTGATTTACAACGAACCATGGAATCGACATTACTCAGTCAGATGATGCAAGATGATGCAATATTTTAATAACAAATAAACGAATTGTAAAAAAGCCACAAGGCTAAAAAATATGGTCAAAACGAGAAAGCATGAGCAAAAGTAGAATAAGACTAAGAGATGGGTGGAGTAAAAATACCTTTAACCAAACTTACGATTTTTTGAGAAGGAGATTCACATATTCACATTGAGTAGGAGATTCACATGCAGATATACAGATCATTTTGAACGATGAGAACTATTTATAGAGCGTGTCTTGTCTAATGCTCTAGTAAAGTACAGAAAATAATATGTACGTGCCCAACAAGCGCGGGGATCCGGACGGTCACCAAACATTGTATTCTAAAACTACAACACAATGCTGATTGTTCTTGCGTCTTCTAAAAATTACTGGAGAACACAATAACGATGCAAAATCTATCTTCAAAAGAATGGAGGTACTTCCTAGACGTATTAGTACAGTTAGAGTTATTGTGCATAATGCTAATAACTCGTTATTAGAGCAGTATTTATAATGAAGTTTGCATAATTCACGATAACAGCTTGCAATTACGTCCCAGTAGCTCAACGGTAGAGCTTCAGCTAGTCAGTAAGAAGATCGGTGATTCGATTTCCGGTTGAAGCAGTCAGATTCTTCATAATGTCACCCGAACTGTTCAACTTTGAAGATTAGTGCAATGATGTCGGTGATCTGAATGTGACCCGAATACGTCAAGCACAGATTCAGTAGATTATGATATATTGAACTCCGATTTCAATTCGGGGAGATAGGCCATGCAGGAAGTTAATCTGGAGGAGAAAATAGCATCAGGAGGCAAGCCTGAGGTAAACGTATCAGGAAGTGGTCAGTCAAATTGCTAGTTGTTTACCAATCTGACATTAGAGCACGAAGAATGCAGAGTTCCCTCCGACGGTAAGAGTTTGCAGGTCAGCCCCATTAGCTTAACGGCAGAGCGTTGGCTGACTGTTACATAGATACGCGGCTCGTTTGGCAAAATATTAATAATTAATGTTGTATAATTATTATATAATATATTATAATATTATATAATTATGTAATTATGATACTTAAATATATATTTATTAATATTTAATATTACCTTTTTCAAGAAAGCGAAAAGAAATATTGGATAACCAAATGCCTACTTAAATAATTTGAAAGTTACACACACTTTCCACAATGCATTTAAAATTAACACAATACATTCAAAATAACTTTTCATAATACTTTTAAAATAATATATGTTTAATAAATAAATATATCATTTTTCAATGATTATTATTTTAAGAAAAATGTATTATACCTCTATGTTGCAACAGCTTTTTAAATTACATTTTATTATCTTGCCTCAATATCTAAATATACGTAAGCTAAGTGATCTAAAATTATAATATTATTTAAATACTTATCCTTTAATAAATGCAAATTACAGCATTATTGTATTTTCTTCGTTTTAAATAAAGGTAAAAAATGATTTGTTAGGAAACTAAAAATATCAATGCATTTTTTCCTGCATTTACATCTACAATAGTATTTTATATTTTGTACTTAAAATCACATTTCACCAAAGTGAATTTCTTTCGATAGAATTTTCAAAAGAAACAACAGTTCTTCGAGCAAAAGAGTATTTTCTACGTACAGTGATTTTCATTTCAAAAGACAAGACTCGGAAATAATTTTGAATATCCTTTGGTGAAAAGAACACATATTTATATATAAATCAATGTGTGTTGGCGTTTCGGTTTTCCCGTCACTTCGTCAAAAAGGGTAGTTCTTTAGAAGGAAATGACACAATGTCCCGGCGTTTGAAGTATTCAAATATTTATACCGAAAAGTAGAAATGCAAGGCTCGTAAGTTGGTTAAAATGAAACATTTTTCATGATTTTCTTCACATTTGAGAATAAACAAAATTGAGTAAAAATATTTATTTATAATATATTTACGCGTTACATTTTAAATATTTCATATACAATTAAATTTTTAAACAAAATGATAAATAAAACATATTTGTACTTTTTTGTAAATTCTTTTACACGTTACGAACAACAGTATGTTGTCAAATAATTAATATCTAAATAATTATATAATTTTTACAATGAAGGTAATGCTATCCTACGATAAATTTGCAAGTACATATTCGAATATAAAAGAATCACAATTATGAATGTTAGACATATCTTCTTTTTTCATCTATAGACTAGATTTATTCTCGATCATAAATCAGGAAAATATCAGTCATCATTATTTCATTATCTTTTATATATATATATTCTGCATATAAGATAAAACATATAAGATATCCCTATCTTGTAATGATACCAAAAATGCACAAATCTCCAATAAAATTTCGCCCTGTAACGGTAGGATTTAAGGTATATATTACGACTGCAAACACGAAACTTTTAACTTTGTTGAAACCTATTATGGCACAGATATTAAAAAACGGATCCATTATGGTAAACGATAGTACAGAGGTGCTTAATCATATAAGAAATAACCCTACATATATGATTTATAAAAGCTACGATTTCAAGGACCTCTTTAATAACATTAAACTGCAAGACCTTTACAACATTATTGTCGGAATTCATGGAAACTACGGCATGCAAAAATACATTGCATTGCATAAATTCAAGGCAATTCTGAATATTTTTCTTTGCGAAAATATTTTATTTAACGGCATAGAATACTATCAACAAAGGAAGGGTATACCTGTGGGGGGAGGTTGTTCCTGCATGCTGGCGAACTTATACCTCAATAAATACGAAGAGGGTATACATATTTTAAACGAAATGCCATATTTTCGTTTCATTGACGATATGCTGATTGGACTAAATAAAAATAGCAATAACTTCGACTTCGGTTTTAACCCATCAAATCTGGAACTTATCGAGACCAACGAGCATCAAAAGAATGAGATTAATTATCTTGTTATTAATATCAAATTCAAGGAGAACGAACCCACGTACACACGACTATACGACAAACGTAAGCACTTTTACATTGAAATCAATTACATCATAAATTAGAAATCAAATCTGAGTCATGCAGTTTTTTGTAACGTCATGGTAAATCATTTCTTACGCAATGCACGTATACATTCTTATAAAAGAGATAGAGTACAGTGCTACGCAATCTTCATCGGGGAGTCTTTGAGACAGAATTATCCATTGTGATTCAGCAAACATTATTATAATGCATTGTATAAGAAGGAAGATAATGCTTTTCGAACCGATTTCGGCAACACCTTCGATATATAATTTAAGCTGGCAACGCCTTTCCCGACAGCGTGCGCATTTTCATTTTTCTATTTCGACTGGATAGATAGACATGGCGTGTGGCGCGTTTCACTTTCATTCCTATGTTGGTCTTGTGCTTTTCAACTTATTCCATATCGGTTGCAAACCATACCATTTCTTAGTTGGTTTCACATTATCCACCTTTCCTCATGCAGGGTGCGTATTTTGTTCTGATGCTTCCTGGAAATATGGTCACAGGCATATACCGGCTCTGGGAGCGTTTCCATTGGAGTAAAATGTCGACTTGTAACCGGGAACTAGGGGTCACAATCCCCCATAGGCCTATTCGTGTATCCCGGTTGGCTTCCTTCCACGTATTGTACTTTTTGAAGCGTTTATGTATATTTGACACTTATGAGTTTCATCGCGCCTTGTTGTCATATTACCCGCTTTATTAGTCACTCTTGTCATCGTGGTTACTGCCTTTTGGCTTATATATATATATATATATATATATATATATATATATATATATATATATATATATATATATATATATATATATATATATATATATATATATATATATATGTGTATATATATATGTATATATATATATATATATATATATATATATATATATATATATATATATATATATATATATATATATATATATATATATATATATATATATATGAATATATATACATATATATATGTATAAATATATATATAAATATATATATAAATATATATATAAATACATATGATTATCTACACTATTATATTTTACATTATTTCCTAAAAAATTTCACATTGAAGTACATGTATAGAAAGTCTGACAAATTTAATGCAAATGATTCTTAATAATTAAGAATAATTCAAAGCATTCATTGTAATAATTTATGCATCTAGCATTTGCATAAAGCATTTGCATATTGCATATTGAAATCTTAATATTTTGTTTGTACTACTAATTGAACATTATCGCCCCAAATATCTTCATTAGACCCCTTAAACATAAGTTTTCGCTGTCTAATGTTTGATATTTCAACCACACAAAATGCAACGATATATAATATCCTCTAATATGTAGCAAGCATATAAATTTACGCACCCAAATGATTTATTCTGTCTCTCACCTTTGATCTAAGAGATATCATCTTATCAACTTTGATCTTAAAGCTATCACCTTATTTACTTTGATCTGTAAGCTGAACATTGGAAATTACATAACATTACATTAAACATCTAAATTTACGACAATTTATTTCAAATATTAGTTTGCAGAATGTTCTGATTTACGACTCGTAAAATGTTATACCTAAAATTAATTTTACAGGTAGATGGAAATATAAGTATATACATTTGAAATCCTGTTCTAACTGTACGATGCCACATAAATGGCCAATTTGCTTCGATCTTGTTAGCGCTCGTCTGATAGCCACACCTTTTTATATTATTTTTCTATAATGGCTGCCATATATAATTGGATTACATATTTAAAGGGTAAATAAAGCAGATATTGGCTTACATTTTTTTATATTATGCTTAATTTTAGAGTATTCATTATTCACAAATGCTGATACTTAATCAAGAACACATAAATATTATACAACTATGTTTGAAATAAATATAATGATTTATTTTAACGCTCTCAGAAAATAAAGCATACTATGTAAATGACTTTACTGTTACAGAGCTGCGAGGCTTGAACAGCGGGTCTTCTTACTGGCTAATTAGCGCTCTCTCAATTAAGATTCTGGGGCAGAATTGCAATCTATTATCATCAAAACATCAAAATATACATCAACTATACATTCTTCTACCTCTAATGTAAGATGATTGACGTACAGCTGAAAATCTGACTTGCAACCGCCTACTTTGTATCTTAAGTTCGCCATCTGATGCTATATTTATCCAGGTTAGCTTCCTATCTGGTCGCTGACCCACTGCATCATGCTAGTCGTTCTAGGGTCAATGCCAGGCTTCTTATATCCTTGCACTCGCCTGCAAGGTTGACTTGTTCGGACCCCAGTGTAAAGAACCTAGTTGCTCGAACATCGATCTTCGTAAACTGGTCAGCTGCTCTCTCCCAATTGCGTTATTGGAACGGAATCACAAATTGTTATCGTCAAGACTTAGCATACTCCCTCTAATGTCAAATTTACATACAACTGAAAATTTGAATGATAGGATCCTTCTATATTTTTCTTATCGCAGTTTAGCTTATTGATACTATTTTTATTCTATAGTTTAGCTTCTTACGTGGTCGTTAGTCGTATAACATAATTTCATTTCGGATCTTTCATTAGCTAAACGTTGAAGAAACTACTTGCAATAAATTTTCATAGCTATAATTAGACCTTACAAATATTAAGCAATATATATTAAATAAACGGACTTCGCAAAGAAGCTTGCATCGTATTTTAAATGCTTTTAAATTATAATATATGTTTTTAGATTAGAGTATATTCTATTAGATTGAAATATATACTTCTAGATTAGAATATATTCTTTTATATTATAATATATTCTTTTAGATTAGAATATGTACTTCTAGATTAACATATATTCTTTTAGGTTAGAATATATTATTTAAAATTAGAAAAAAAAAGTATAAGTGAATAATTATCTATACAGAAACACAAACACAACAATATTTAACGGTATATGCTTAAAACTAACATATTCAGATTCATTTAGTATGTATATGTCTTATCGATTTACTTAATAAGAAATTATGTTAGTCTAATTTAGTCGGGTTGTCTTCTGGCTCTGTCACTTTTAAATTATTTTCCCCGGGCAGCTGTAAATCTCTAGTAAAACACAGAATAGCGGGACTGTGATCATTGTTTGCACTCGGGGTGGCATTGTGAAATAACTTTACATATGGCAATACTTTATGCCAGTTGAACGTTTCATTAGCCATTGCTGCTAACGAATTTTTTATGCTTAAGTGACTTCTTTCTAAAATTGCATTTGAGCTAGGTTTATAAATTGAAGCATACTTCAGTTTTATTCCATGTTGCCCTGCAAATTTCTTAAATTCCTCGCTTTTAAGTTGTTTGGCATTGTCTATTACCAGCCACATTGGAACCCCATTAACCGATATCCAATTCGTCAATACCTGTAATACGGTCGCAGTATTTATATTTTTTACTGGTACTGCCTCCAGGAATCTGGAGTAGTGGTCAATCATCGTAATTATGTATTCGTGTTGACCGTAACTTCTGGGTAATTTCCCTACGATATCTAATGCAACTGCATGATTCTGCCTCTTCGCACGTGGCACCCTTTGTAACGGCATCGGTATAATATAAACATGCATCGCATGATGCACAAAAATTTTTCACATCTTTGTACGCACCTTTCCAGTAATATTTTTTATTCAGAATTTGATAGGTCTTTTCCACTCTGAAGTGTTGTGTATGGGCAAACTCAATAACTGCGTGTTTAAGACTATGTGGAATAATAATTCCATCATTTTGAACTGGATTTTTTATTGGTCTAGCAGTTCTTATCATGATCAATTGTGTTTTTACATCTCTTTAATATTTAGTCAAATATTTTGGCTGTTTTGATTTTGCATTAAGTTCGTTTATAATTTTCTTTATTTCTTTATCTTTGGCTTGTTCTTCTAAAATGTTGGCAACTGTGATAGCGCTGAAACTAGCAATAATATTATTTATTAACTTAGATTGTTCTGAAAAAATTTGGCGTGACATAAAATCGCTAGGATTATCTTGTCCTTTAATATATTTTATGTCAAAGGAAAATTGTTGCAAATTTAATACCTATCTTGCTATTAAGTTTGAATTTTGATTTTCTAAATGAATATAATGCGTTAATGCTTTAGAATCTGTGAAAATTGTAAAGTGGGTGCCATATAAAAAATTCTTAAAATGTATTATAGCATCGTAAATAGCCAGTAATGCTAGTTTCATGCTAGGATATTTTTTTCACTGTCAGATAGCTTTCTGCTGTAATATTCAACAGGATGGTAATTTCCATCAATTAATTGAAGGAGAATTCCTGACACCGCTACTTTTGAAACATCTGTTGAAAGGAAAACTTGTTTCGACATATCAGCTGCCCTGACAACCGGTTTCGACAAAATTGCATTCTGCAGTTTTATAAAAGCTTCTTCGCATTTCTCCGTCCATATAAATTTATTGTCTTTCTTTGTTAATTCAATTAATGGGTTGCATAGTTCAGAAAAATTTGGAATAATGTTACTAAAATAGTTACATAACCTAAAAAGGATTTTACTTTTTTTACTGACTTTGGTACTGGGAAATTCGTTATCTTTCGTACATCTGAAGGTTGTATGCCTTCCTCAATTATTTGAAATCCCAAAAATTTGATCTTCTGTTTACGTACTTGTAATTTTGATGGTCGATGGTTAAACCAAACTTGCATAATCTGGAAAATACAATTTTTATTCTATTCAACATTTCCTCAAATGAATTTGCAGCAATTATAATATAGTCTAAATAAAATTCAATTTTCTCTTCTTTTAAATCTCCTAAACATTTCACCATGAGTAATGAGAAATAAGCTGATGAGTTTTTTGCGCCAAAGGCATTCTATTAGGTTTAAATAATCCGTAGTTCGTAGCAAATGTTTAAATTGCGCTATATTCAGATTGTATCTTAATTTGAAAAAATACAGCTTTTAAATCAATGACATCATAATATTTGCGGCCTGCTATGTTGTGCAGAATGTCGCTAATTTTGACAATATTTATGAGTAATAATTCGGTAATCTGATTGAGGAGTCTATAATATACTGCTAAACAATATTTTTTGTTCTTTACTGCTGCTTCTGGTATTAGTATTGGTTTTCTTTTTTATCAGTAAACATGGGAAAGCATAATTACTGGTACTCTTTTCAATTATCCCTGCTTCACACAATTGTTTTAATTCACTCTCGAGTACAGGTTTTAACATCTTTGGCAAGGGATATGCTTTGCATTGTATTGGATATTGATGTAAAAGTTTAAATTCAGGTACTATTTCCTCAGTCATTCCCAGCGTTTTATATGATTTTGAAAATACGTCATAATTTTTTAATAATACTTTGAACAATATATGTTTGTCTTTGTCTTGTAAGTGATTTAAGTCAAAATCTTGCGGTATTAATTCCGCTTTTCGTAAGGCTAAAATATTTATTTTCTGTGGGTCATTTAAACTTTCTATGTTATTAACCTGTAAAATTTTATCATTATTATGTTGTTCTTCAAAAAATTGCGGTGTTACCGTTCCAAAAATCATATTTTTATTTAGTTGTATCTCTTTTTCTCTTTTATTTGTGATAATTGTGGAAATAAACTTCCAATTATTTACATAGTGCAGCGAATAATCAGCATGTAATTATTTCAATGAATTTGTAATGTTTAACATTACATCCTTATCTTCAAAGTAGTTTTTAGTTAATTTTAATTTTATTGATTTTGTTTCTTGGGGAAGTAATTTAATTTCACGTGTCAAGTTTGCATTTAGGAGTTGAATATGCTCCACTTTTGTATGTTTATTTTTTGGTTCTTGTGATGTCTTTTGATTTTTGTTTTTAAATGGAATGGATATTGATTCTTTAACAAATTTTAATGTTGATTTATTTGTGTCTATGCCAGCATGATGATTTTTGAGGAATTCATATCCTATAATTAATTCATAGGGGGTGTTGTTCAAGTGTTTTGTTATAAAGAATGAATATGTACATATTTTATTTTCAATTTTGAAGTTAAAACTGATATACTTAGAGAACTGTATGTTTTCCTTAGTCATAGTTTGAATTTTGACTTGTCTAGATAAATAATTAATTTTAATTTTATTTTTGATTTTCTGAAATATTTTATCCGACAATAAACTAACACTAGCACCACTGTCTATGAGAGCAACTGTTTTTATATCCTCTAAATTTATATTTATCATAGGCAGTGCGTCACTTTGTTCATAAGTTGAATTTAGTAAATGTGCTTTGAAATTTTGTACATCTTTATTAATTTTGTTTGAAATTTTCTGGGATCTCGAATCCTCATTTGATGCGCTATACATTTTTATTTGTCTTTTATATCGAGGTCCCTTTTTTAGTTTAAATATTCATTATTCTGATATTGTCTACTATTGTTTTGATATGGTCTACTATTGATTTGATATGGTCTACCGTTGTATTAAAATTGGCTATTATTGTTTCCTTTTCGACGTCGTATTCCCCGGTTATTTCTGTAATTACCTCTTTTAAATTGGACCTACTGTATTGTACATCATTATTTTGATTTGCGGCTCTTTCTTGGTAATTTGCGGTCTCCTGACTGTTGTTTTCATTTGTCTTCGTCGTTCTTAAACTTTTCTGCCCTTTTTGAAGAGTAAAGCATTCGGCCATTCAATGGTTATTACGGCCGCAAGCTATACAAAATTTTTGTGGAGGCTTTTCTGTCGTATTTTCAATTTTAACATAATTTATTTCTGCATTCTCAACTGTTTTGCCCTCTACTTCTATTTTATTTACAATATCGTTTGCTTTTTCTAATGCAGCTTCAATTACCTCTGCTGTTTGAACTGTTTTGTTAAAGGTTTTTGAATCAGTTTCTTTTTATATCAGTGAGCAAGTCCGCTCTAAGTATTTGTAGGAATTCTGTGAGTCTTATTTTTTCGATAATTGTCTCTACTTTTTGGGTCTATTATTTCCTCGACCTCTAAAAATATGAGCGCTTGGTTTTCAATTTCATGTGCCAGCTCTTTATAGTCATGCTCGGCAAATGTTTAACGTTATTGAAATTATTG
Organism: Amaurobius ferox; assembly: GCA_951213105.1. Lineage (NCBI taxonomy): Eukaryota > Metazoa > Arthropoda > Arachnida > Araneae > Amaurobiidae > Amaurobius > Amaurobius ferox. Next base: position 121,103,541 of record OX578134.1, read on the forward strand.
TGTTTTTGGACCAAGGTCTGCTTTCTTTGAAATTTGTTTTTTAAAATTTCAATAATTTTTCATATGACTTTAACTTTTGCATTGCAATATTCTCTGACAAAAATTGCACCTGTTCTGTCCAAGAGGTTAAGTCTGATACTTGATTAAACTGCATTATAAAAAATTGCACATTGTTGTCTTTTTGACCATCAAATGATGGCAACATTTGCATAATTGGCAAAGAGGAATTATAATATGCTTGATTGGTCGCTGTTTCTACGCGAACCGTGTTATTTGTCATAGCAGAAGTATTGGCTACTGTTTCATTTATATGGACATCCTGGCCACGGCTCAAATGAACGTGTCGGCATCATGTCATAAGGTAAATTGTCCTTACTCAAAATTTACTTTACCAGGACTTACCTTTGATGCCTTCACTAAGGTTGGCGCATGGAAACTCCTGGTTCACGAGCCGAAGAGTAAAAACACGCAAGATATAAAATAGACACTCTTTTTTAAATTGATCAATTACTTTAATATTTGATTTCATATATATATATATATATATATATATATATATATATATATAGATCTTGATTATTGAGATAATTCATAAAACCATTTTGTCGACACATATATCTCTAACAATATTTAATTAACACATATATTTACAATACGTCATTTGATTGACACATATGTTTACAACTCATTATTATTATCTATCAAAAATCTCAAGTAGTTTTTTTATTTAAAATACCAGAGCTCGTTATTACGATTGGGGTTCTTTGACATTTTGTCGATAACACTCTTTGCTGGATGACTGCGTATATTTCGATACGCCACTCATTCACCATGCATAGGTTACTGTCGCACATCACATTGCTGAGCTACGTTTCATTTTTGCGATCACAGGAGACATACTTTATATTTCTCAAAAACTTAGGTGCGTATAGGACGCTGTCGAAAATTGCATCTCGCCGAAAAATTCTAGAACATTCTGGAAACACTTTTTTCCTTTCCCCTTGTGGTGTCATACCACCTCTCTGATTTGTTGCGTGAGATGTAGAGGATGAACGCTGTTTATTTATGTGTGGGTTCTTTTTGGTTTTCGTTGTTGCATTTACAGTGCTTTTTAAATTGCTTGCCATCCGTAATTGAAATGTCAAAATGTCGTGCAACATTGTACGACAGTTTTCATGTTTATTTGTCTATTATTAACGTTCGTAAGGCGTTTCAACAATTTCGTTTGATTCGTAGAAGAATAGTTTTCCCCATTTTTTAACTGAGCACTCATTTCTTTTATTGCAAGTTTATGTTCATATCTTACGCCTAAAGTCCCTATTTTGTTCTTAGCAATTACACTGATTAAGCAGAGCTGGTGTTATTATTAAATATGAATTTTATACAATGTTATTTCAAATTTAATAGTAAGGGAATCTACTACATAAGCATCTTTATACAAATACAAATGACAAATATTCGCGATATCACGACGAAAACGAGATTGAAATGTAATACACTGCGGCCAAAAGGACATAGCATATATTCTTCTGCAGTATATATTCTTCCGCAGTATATAATTCTTCCGCAGTATATATTCTTCCGCAGTATATAATTCTTCCGCAGTATATATTCTTCCGCAGTATATAATTCTTCCGCAGTATATATCCTTCCGAACTGTTCCCAAAGGACGGCGCATATTTTGCACTAAGCCTGACTCCTGAAAAACATTCCCTAAAAATCACCCATTGAACTCAGACTTAATTTTTTTCAGGAATAAAGGAAATACTTATTTTCCGTTATATGTATACTTTCCACGTAAAGTATCTTTTATTTAAATATTAAAAATTTAAATGAATAAAAATGATTAATTAACTTGATTAAAGTGATTATATATTACGCAGGAAAAATATCTAAATGTTTATACTCAATACTTTATATATAGCTAATAGAGATTATGTACAATTTTAAAGACGAAAATAGCTTTGTTACTAATTACTATGTCTTTTAAGTATAATGTATTTCAAAACATGTATTCACACACAGACAGACATTGCAATCATTGCATTTATAAAAACTGTCGGTGCGCTCATCAGAAATAAAAAAGCCACGAATCTTTACTATATGCATTACTTTCGTAACTATTCTGTTCGATTACCATGAGAGAATATTCTTCTATAAGTAGAAAAGTCTTGTCCCGGCCATTATCTTATCCGAAATAGCCTAATATATTAAATACCGCAAATTCCTCTAAAATCCAAACATGAAAGAAAATACTATCTTACATTCCAGTAATTCACTAACGCCAACTTTAAACTAAAATCGGAACGAGAACCCATACTCAATTATAGCATAGCATAGCAGAGTCTGCGAAAAGTGATATGTTTGTTTAAAATAAAAATCCACGTTTCACCGTTCTAGATGAAGTGAAGATTCATAGGGACCTCCCTATACCAAGGTTAAGTATTAGCAAAATGCGTTGTAAATATTAGAATATACATTTAGTGTCATCTAGAACTCAAATAAATCCGTTCCACAAGAATAACCACATTTGTGTCAGTTGTCCTTTAGGGTAAATTCCCCCTGAACGCGAATGCGTGAAAATTGCCCTTGAAAGTAGTTTTGCAGTCGACGCTCGGAGGAGACTACCGTCCGCAAAGGGTTAAGGCAAAGACAAACTGTTAAATTATTAAATTAATACAAATCGAGTTTCATAAATATTGTCATATCAATTTATTCATGAATTTCAAAAAAAGCTTTTATTTCTAGGAAATAAATGAAAAATGTTCAGTACAGCTGAAAGATATATACATTTTTAGCCCTTATAACAATTTACGTGCTCCATTGTTTCTGACGTTTTTAACAGTCATTTGAGTACTAGTTTTGTTGTTTTTAACAGCTTTCTGGACGAATAAGAAGACTTTCTGTGAGCTATTAGTACACCGAAATAATATTTTATCTAATAAATACTCTTATAATACTATTGGATGTAATATTATTGGATTTCCTGTGTGCGCAAGAACTACTTTGTTCTGTAGTTTCAGTATAAAGAACCATTCAGGGAATGCATGCATATTAAAAGTTCTCCATTAATACTCTAGAATAAAATATGACAATCAATATGTAAATTGGGAATGTAGATAATTTGTAATTAAAGTATATATATATTTTTTTAGATTCCAAAGCTAAATAAGATGTTGGATGTATAATTTTGCTTCAAAAATGACCGAGTACATAAACAGTGTTGTACACAACATTTTTTATAGAAAGACTGGACATTTGTCTGAATAATAGGAAATCATATTCAGACATTTTTCTCCCTGAAAGTTAAGCACTTTTATATGCAGCGTATATGTTTTTTATGGTGTTCTGATAGATTTATTAGTATCACAGTAAGAATGAACGTACATCAGTAAGTGTTAACGTCTTTACTGAAAGATATATTTGACATTTTTCTGAAAATATTCATTACAATGCACTTATGTCTTTCATAATCGAACACTACTAAGGTGGTGCACAAAAGAAACCTTATGAAAAGCATATAATAATTGAACATCTTGAACATGGCTGTAAAAGCATATCGTCGTAAACATTGCACTGTGCCGCATTAAAACCCACCATTAACTCTTTAGTACGAGTTCCTGGAATAAAATACATCAACATAATACCACACAATTAACTTTACCCTTTTTAACTTTTAAATATATATTTATTTAGCACCTTATAATCATAAATAGATTACAGCAATTTATACTTATATATTGCTGTACTTATACATTGCTCCACTTAGGATATTGGACATGTTGGACCAGTCATACAAGAATTCCTAAACTGACAATTACCTTTTTTATATGTTTTTAAGCACATGCCTTTTTGTTGTCGTCAGACGTTTATGGATCATTGAATGTTGAACCATCGGATCATCACTGCATTGTATGAGTAACTTGATGCAAAATCGTCTGAGGCAGTGTGGAACTCAACTTGATGCATTTTTTTAATGCACCTGAGTCGAATTTAACGCATATCTGAATCCTAGCTCTAACTGCTATCAAATATTAATGCATATCTGCTAATCGAATCTAACTTATCCTACTATTTTTTTCCAACTGTTACTACATCTCTCTGAATCTCTTACTGATTTGTCTTTTTCATATCTCTGTAGTAGCTATGTAGAAACTTCTACCGGTTAACACCTATTTTTGCCTGAGGTCTGATATGCTTCTTCTTCGGCGACCATTGGTTGACCTCAGGGAGACGCGGTAATCCTTACTTAATGGTTAACATTTTAACAATACGTTTTAACATTCACATTTTAACATTCACACCTGTACTTGAAGCCTCCTTATATAAGGCATTATTGAACTCTGTGGTCAGGGCTGCAATACATTGGCGCCCTAAAATCTGTTGCCATTGTCTGGCCTGCATGATATCATTAATCCATATATAAACGTGTCTACGTGAATCCTGTTCTCACAAGTATACTGACCATTAATTATTACTAATTATAAGGAAGCAATTACAATAATTATGAAATAACATTTTTGAGAGATCAATACACATTTGTAAGTTTTAAATAGTATAGGTTCAATTATGGGTATTTATTTTGGACTATACTATTACTAATTGAGAAACTTGTGCTACTGCTACTTGTGTGGGCAAACTTATTGTTCCAAAGATTAGAAATTATTTCATTTTTATCACACTGTAACATACGAAAACTGAAACATACTACGTTATATTTAAAATATAGATTGTGCAACAAATATGAGTTTCATCCTTGGTGAAACAATTAATGCATGCGCGAGATAAATTGTCTGACATTTAAAAAGAAGTTGGGAAGAGAAGTGAACTGGGATTTATTCTGATTTTTTTTAAATGTTGAAGGATGAAATGATTGGAGAAAATGGTTGTATCAGTAATATGCCGTCAGGCAAATGAATAAAACAATTTTATGTTATCTTTGTGTACTACGTTACAACACCAATGTATATGAATGTGTGGAAACAAAATACTAAATGATTTGAAAAGCTAGTTATTTTGAAAATAGTCATAAGTTCATTTAAATTTGACTTAAGCTTTAACAAAATGTAAACTTAAAATATATTCTTCTGATTAGACATAGGTTTTTTTACCTAAATACCCAAATCACTGACGCAAATTTATTCCCTATCACGACTTCATAAACAAAAGCTCTTTGAGAAAAATGCTACTTCGTGCAAGTTCTTATTTTCATTTCAAAACAAAAAAATGGGAAATATTTTAGCATACTATTTGGTGAAAAGGACAAATATTTATATATGGATTCATATTTGTTGCCGTTTTCGTCTCTTCCCCGAACGGTCAAAATGAAATGTTCTTTCTATAAAAATGGAACAATTTTCTTTCTGAAATATGGAAATATTTACGTGAGGAAATATAGAAATATTAGACACGATGTTTAGTTGAAGCTTGTTTCATGAATTGTTCTTTTCTGAAATGCATCGCTGAAGAATAAACAAGAGAGATCACTCATGCTTAAACATTGATTATGAAACACTTTCCAACTTCAAAGCAATTTTATTTAAACATGTATAAAATGCAATGCATTTCTCGGTAATATTTTAAAGCTTATCACAGTGCAACATTAATTTATTATATTTGAAAATTTAAACCTTCGTCGAAAAAAATGAACTCCAATCAAATGACGGCATTGAAATATAAATTGTCTGGTTTAAACATCTCTAAAATGTGATACATTCCTCAATAATAATTTTAGAATTATCATAATACTACGATAATTTATTATATTTGAAAACTTCATCCAAAACCACTGGAATTCATTTAAATGACGTCATAGAATAAATAACACGCCTGGTTCTCTCTATAAAAGCAGCATTTCATCCATAAATAATTTCCCATTCATATTATTCATCACAATACTATACTAATTTATTTTATTTAAAAATTAAGACCATGGAGCTACAAGTAATTAAACTCTATGCGTAAAGATTCATCGAAAAAAATCATACTGCTCTTTGTAAAATCAATGAATATTTCATTCATATCAGCTATGCAGACTCCATGAACTAAATGGTTTTGTGTTAAAGAAATACAGCAATTCTAATATAACTCATTCTACATATTTTGCTGTTTACATATTACATAAGTGAAAAATAGGCTTCGCTGTAAAAATAATCAAATTTGGATGAGCATTTAAACTCAAATATATTGTCATTGCGTTGTTTCAGTATGTAGATCCACAGAATTTAGGCAAAAATTAAGTGGTTTTAGGACGGATACAACACTCAATATGAATTGAAAAGAACTTTAAAAATCACTATTTTGAGACAAGATGGATGCCATATATCATTTTGAAGTGGGTCACGTGATCTTTTCATATCATGGTCGCGTGATCGCTTCATATAAGAGATGTTATTATTATTTTAACTTTTATTTAAAATGCTACTGAATATAGTTTGCTGAATTTTTTTTTATATATTTTATGGAACAATTTGAATATTACCCTAAAATTTTCGAAGCAATTTGTGGATTTTAAATCCGCTTAAAAAATGTTTTAAAAATTAGGTCCCATAGGGCTCAATGTATTTCATTTTTTCAACCCGGATGCAATCCAAAACTAATTGGGTGATATTATTCATTTATATTCCCGTAGGTCCTACAGACCGTCTGAATAACAAACTAAAATTCCATTATGATTAAGTCATTTTTACGGCAGTTATCGTGCTAACGGACAGACAAACAGACAGGCAGAATGAGCAACGTCATAATCCCTTTTCAACTTTGTTCTAAAGTGTTAAAAAATCTGATGTGGGCTTAGTTTTCCCTACAGACTCAAAACCATCTTCACTTTCTTTCATTCAAAAGTCATTAAATTAGGTTTAATTTCACAAAATAACCCAGGTAGTTATTTGAAATTGCTCTAAATGTGTTGGTTTAATTCAATTTTAGCTTTTTTTTATACTTAGATGTATTTTCAACGGCAACGTGGTAAGAATGCAAGAAATTAAAATATTATTGTTAGTTCTAATGTTAGGGAGTTGGCCTAAGTCCAGGGTCTTTATAATTAAAGTTCCACTTTGAAATGGCCATAAAAGGAAAACTACTGGACAGAATGTTATCAAACTTGGTAATAGTGCACAGGAGGTCATAGGATTTCATTTTCCGAAAAAAAAAAGTTCAAAAACTCACCATCAGCGGAGAATGACGCTGTATGCAATATTGTTAAACGAAATAAGACATGAAGACATCTGTTTAAAAAGTTTTTAATCGTTTTTAAAACGTGTTACAAATCAAGTTCAATGTGGCTTCCACTGTATTCTGAAAACAAGTTAAATCGCATTACTGCGTTCACAACAGCAGTTCTTAGCCTATCAGGAGGAATATTACGGACATGTCAGTGTATCACATTTTTCAATTCCGTCAAATTGTTTATGTTATCACCATAAACAGTGGCTTAGACACCACGATTTTTATACAGGACGGGATTCCACCTCACATTGGTACATGTGTCAAACAGTTACATAAGCAACATTTCACGGATGACCTAATTGTAAGTCAACACTTCTCCATTTCTTGGCCACCCCGGTCACCAAACCTCAACCCCTGTGACCTCTGGCTATGGGGTTACCTCAACCCCACTGTTTATGGTGATAACATAAACAATTTGACGGAATTGAAAAATGTTATACACCGACATATCCGTAACATTCTTCCTGATATGCTAAGAGCTGCTCTTGAGAACGCAGTAATGCGATTTAACTTGCTTTCAGAAAATGGTGGAAGCCACATTGAACATGATTTGTAACACGTTTTAGAAACGATTAAAAACTTTTTAAACCGATGTTTTGATGTCTTATTTCGTTTAACGATATTGGATACAGCGCCATTTCCCACTGACGGTGAGTTTTTGAACATTTTTTGGGGGGCGGAAAATAAAATCCCATAACCTCCTGTAAACTATTACCAACTTTGATAATATTCTGTCCAGTAGTTTTCCTTTTATAGCCATTTCAAAGTAAAACTTCAATTATAAAGACCCTGAATTTTGATCATCTCGAAAAATTACGTATAAAAAAATCATTTATTTGGTACATTGAAGCATATGTAGTAATTTTTTCCAGATTTTGATCATTTTGCGGACATTTCGCAAAAAAGAATTTTTTTTTCCGATACGTACCAAAATCTTATCAGCACCAGGGTGACGCACAAGTGACTTATCTACCGTATTTAGTGAAATTTGATCCATTGGGTTTTTGAAAAACTATAAAAGTGTTGCAATTTAACCAAAATCCATACATGCAAAAATGTACAAGACATGCATTATTTTCTTATGGAACCACAGTAGTTGTTCAGCAAACGGATGTATGTACACCTAAATTCAGTGAAGAAATGTGTTTTTATTTTCATTCTGCTGTAAAATAGGATATTTTTATTAGAAAACTGGATTTACTTCTGAACACAAAAATGTTGCAAAAGATCACCAGCCAAATAACCAAGCTTTTTCTTTTCAATTCTATTCCAAAGCGTGAACTGCGTTTGGCAGCGTGGTCCGAGATAGTCTAGCTGATAGAGCAAAAGGATCTGACCTAGTGGTCTCACGTTTGACCTTCGACGCCGCTAAAACTATCTTTGTATCTATGTGGAGTATGAACACGGCAAACCTATGAGTTGGCAAGTCCTTCCGAGAGTGGATGGATTAGGAGAAGAAATGTGCAGTCCCAGTGGCTGCGACTCAAACAAGGCTCAAAATAAATTGAGTGACAATAGTCAATATCTAAATTACTACCATAGGACATCCAGGGTGTTTAGTCCAACAAAATTTGTAGAACTAGCTGTCATGTGCTAGTTTCAGATAAGTGGAATTCGTAACAGCAACGGCAACAACCTATTTGACAGCAAAATATATTGGACAATTTATAGTCAAACTACAAAATAAGCATTATTTTTAAGCATTAATAGGTCGTGTGACGCACATTAGGCGACAGTTCATAATTAATTTCGGCATTTACTTTAAAAGACAATCCTTTCCCAAAATATGACAACTCTTGTAAACGAAAAGTGAAGCATCAAGAGCAATGTGGACAAATTCTAATATAGCGAAATTCATTGAAACCATAAAATGGAATTTCCAGTAAACGCGAAGTATGTTGTCTTGTATATATACTAGAATTATATCAGAATGATTAATGTAATAAATATTTGAACAATGGGTTGAATACTTCATGAGATGTTGATCTACAGTGAAAATTCATTTAAAAAAAATTAGATTTAAATCGTTTACTTTCAACATTTGAGTAAATTATGGTACTGAGTTGCTTTTACTTCTGTATTTCTGCAAGACATTTTTTTTCAGGCGTGTATACTTGTATACGTTTTTTTAAAGAAAAATATATTTCTATAAAGAAAAGCTGAAGAAAAACAAAAAAAATATAACCATTGAATAACATTTGTTTGAATAATAAAATGTTGAAATGATTACTGTTTTGCGTGACAAAGGATTTCATGCAAAGGATTTCTTTGAATACGTTAAAAGACGCAGTTCCCCAAGAAAATTATTCCTAATACGTCTTATTTGAAACTCAAATATGATTCTACTTTAGGAAATAATTCCAATTTTCTGAATGTTTTATTTGTTATGTATACGATAATATTCTGGTCAAAGAAAATGCATCTGACTTCGAAGATTCTATATTAAACTATGCTTTGTTTAAAATGAGTTTATTATTCAAACCATCCTATTGATACATCGTGTATATTACACTACAAAAGAAAACATGCACATTTCACTAAATAAATTCGATCTATTGTATTTAATTCAAATTTACAAATCCATAGTTATTTCCAAAACGTCTCGATTTCCGACCGTTTGTTTCATATAACTGTTTTTAGAACAATCGGATATATGACTATGGCAAACGTTTTATCTTGCATTTTTAACGATTGAATAGAAATTGCATAAAAACTGTCTATGAAAACAGGTTGTGACAGCTAATTAAATGCAAATGGTATTTTATTTTTTTTGTAAAGAACTGGCTTATCATGCAGATTAGACTTTACGATGCATGTAAGAAAATCCTATATATGTGTCTGTTGTGTACTTGTGTCTGTCACGCTTGGCGACAAATTTGGCGACACTTATGACATAATGTTGTTTCTCCGGCAAGATCTAGATATGATAAATTCAAGATCAATCAAAATTGTAGTATTTTAAAATACAAATGAAAAAATTAAAGGCTTAAAAACAAATTTTGATATAATATCCTCCCTGTGGAAGGCGAAATGGCAAAAAAGAACCTTTAAAGATCGTTATATACAAGAACGACAATATAAGCTGCATAGTTCTGTCATCTATTGTAGTTTTAGAATAACATTGATTTAATGCTTACTGATTTAATTATATTGATTTAATTTTTACATATTAATTGATTAATTGTCATTTTAAAATTTTCGCAAGATCGGTGTGCTATACAATATTTTCAACGGCATTTTGTACTGAACCAGGTTGAATTTATGTAAAACTTGCTATTGTTTTCATAGGGAGAAATTTGTTGCAAGACAGTGAATTGATGACGTATAATGATACATTCCAAAAGCGGTTATTCCAAAGCAGCCCGTCTCATTTATGGGGTTATAAAGAACATATTATTGTAGCAGAGAGTTATTCTAAATTTATCTATCTTATGCTTTTATCTACATTTACTCTCATTTAAAGCTCATTTTTAACACTTTACAACAAAGTCGAAAAGTGTTTATGACTTTTTAACACTTTACAACAAAACTGAAAGTGTTTATGGATTTTTAACACTTTACAAAAGAGTTTAAAAGTGTTTATGACTTTTTATTAACACTTTACAACAAAGTTGAAAAGTGTTTATGACTTTGCTCATTCATTCTGTCTGTCTGTCTGTCCGTTAGCACGATAACTGCCGTAAAAATGACTTTATCAAAATGAGATTTTAGTACGTTGTTCAGACGGTCTGTGGGACCTATGGGAATATAAATGAATAATATCACCCAATTAGTTTTGGATTGAACCTGGGTTGAAGATATGGAATACATTGATCCCTATAGGACCTAATTTTTCAAATATATTTAAGCGGATTTAAAATACACAAATTTCCTTCGAAGGTTTTAGGAAATATTGAAATTTTCCCATAAATTATATCAAAAAAATCTCAGAAAAATGTATTTAGTAGTTTTTAAATGAAAATTAAAATAATAATTACACCTTTTATATGAAGCGATCACGTTACCATTTTATGAAGATATCACGTGATCCACTTCAAAATAAAATATGGCATCCATCTTGTGTCAAAATCGTGATTTTTAAAGTTCTTTTTAATTCGTATTTAGTGTTGTAGCTGTCTTAAAACCGATTTATTCTTGCTTAAATACTGTGCATCTACTTTCTGAAACAACTCAATTACAATATATTTGAGTTTAAATGATCATCAAATTTTGATTATTTCTACAACGAAGCCTACTTTTTACTTATGGAAAAGGTAAATAGCAAAATATGTAGAATGAATTGTATAAGAATTGCTGCATTTCTTTAACGCAAAATTATTTAGCTCATGGAGTCTGCAATATAGCTGATATAAATGAAATATTCATTGATTTTACAGAGAGAAGGACGATTTTTTCGGTGAAGTTTTAAGCAGAGAGTTTAATGACTTGTACCTCCATGGTATCAAGTTTTTAAATAAAATAAATTATTATAGTATTGTGATGAATGAAATGAATGGGAAAATGTTTATGAATGGAATGCTGCTTTTATATAGAGAGCCAGGCGTGTTATATTTCGATGACATCATTTGAATAAATTTCATTTGTTTTCGATGAAGTTTTTAGATATAATAAATTATTGTAGTATTATGATAGATTTAAAAATGTTACCGAGGAATGTATCGCATTTTAGATATGTTTAAATAAAATTGCATTGAAGTTGGAAAGTGTTTCATAATTAATGCTTTATGCATGATTGATCTTTCTTGTTTATATATTACTACATTTCGCTCCTTACAAGAATTTTTTTTATTCCGTAACCCTCTAAATTTTCATCACTTTATTTTAACAATTTTTTAATTTTTGACAGATGACAGGTTTTTACAATTATTTTTGCATGTGTTTTCAATATTTTAGGTCTTGTGGCTATATATGGCCTGGGTAGTTTTTTAAGGGTACTATGTGTCTCAAAGTCAACAGAAGAGATGTTATACTCAAATTATTGTATACTCAAGAGCCAAGAGACAAAATTATTTAAAAAGATCCGAAAGTTTTCCCTCCACGTTCCGATTCGTGAAATGTTAAATGTTCTCAAATAAAGTATTGCAATACAATAATTGTAACATTGTGTGTAAGAAATGTTTTAAATTTAAGTGCAGATTATTTTCAGGACAAAAATAAATGAAAACCATATCGTTTTCCATTTTGTGTGGAATAATGGGACTGCAAAAATATCACTGTAAGTAATAGTATTGAATTACATATTAATAATCCTGATATTATTGTCATTTAATATATTATTCATGTATTGTTTATAAATTATGCATCAAGCTATTGCTAAACGTAAATTTTTAATTTTTATGTACATTTGAAAGAAATTTGCATATAGTACAGATTCGTCTTAAACGGACTGCGAAAGTACATATACTGAAATTTAAAATTCGAATTTCCTACCTTGTACCAGACACTGCATTTCTTATTATATAATAATCCATTTAATAAACTCTATTAATCATAAAAATACTGTGTGCCTGTATTGCACGCAGTGCGAAAATAAGATTGAAATCAATGGATTAGACCCGCAGTAGTTATGCTGTGTATCCTGAAAGCTTGATAATGCTAGTATTAAAATAAACAATTGTAGTCATCAAATTTTCTTTTGCCTTCTTTACTGAAGTAAAATAATTTGTAAAATGTGTTGAGGTTTAATTCCTGTCGATTGTCGTTTCTTTGTTCACAATATATTTTACGTCATTTGGCTGCTAGGCAAAAGTTCTGTCTGTTAAAGATCTATAAATTTATATTCAAGTTACCCCTCTGCACTCTCTTTGTTAAGGTTAATTTAATTCATTTTAATGACATAGTTTGCATCGAGATTTTAGAGTCATTCTAGGTAAAAAAAATCGTAAAGAGCAAAACTAGTCTGAACTTTACATTGCTAGTCGGAGAGTTTAAAAAGTATTACTTTCCTTATATACATAATGTATAAGGAAAGTATTGTGAAGGGGTCGAAAATTCGAAATCGAGTTTTCGACGGGAGAGCACGTTTCAAGCATCCCTGATCACGAATCAAACATTTTTGAAGTGATGTCTGTGTGTGTGTGTGTGTGTGTGAAAGTATATGTGTGTGTGTGTGTGTGTGTCAGTGAGTCTGTGGAGACGATAACTGACGAACGAATGGACCGATTCGAACCAAATTTGGAACGAAAATCACAATCCCTAAACACTGGAAGCTTATTGTTTTTATACGTAATCAAATGTTCAGAACCCGCCTAAATTTTCGAATAAAATTTTGAAAAATTGTTAAAAAATCAAAACCTCTAATAAAGCTACGCAAATAGACATTTCTTATGTAATTTTTCATTAGAAAACGATTGACATAAATTTTAGAACGCTAACATAAACCGTTCTCGAGATATTGCACATTTTTCAAAAAAATTATTAAAAAGTCATATAAAATGAAAAAAAAAATATTTCCTATTGAGAAACATGTTCACTTTTCATATGCAGTACCATGCGATAAATTGGGTGACATCATTCTCGTGGATCTACCTCGTTCCATTCATGAAAAAAGATAATTTGAGTAATACTTTTGTATTTGAACGCCAATAGTCATTTATCTGCTGTAAGAACAACTTATTTCTTCGTCCATAACACTTGGCGAGATTTTGGCGACGAATTTGGCGAAATGTCGCCAACTTGGCGACTTTTTAAAATGTTGCCAAATTAACGAAAATTTCGCCAAATGGATAAAAATGACTCTAAATCAATGAAAATAAAGACTAATTGTCGAAAGTTCAATATCTTGGAAAGAATATTAGTATCTACTATAAGAAAAACCTATTTTTTTACTGTAAAAGTAGTAAATGCATTACATTATATAAGGAAATTCATGTGTTGCCCACATCAGATTTTTTTTCAATGCTGTCAAAGACAAAATTTTATTGCTTTAATAGGATCGAATTATAAGGCTTTAAAAATTGTCTATGATTAAAAGTGTGAGGAAATATATAAGTTTCAAGAAATAAATTGAATTTTTATATATTTAGTAGAAGCAGATAAAGAAAAAAAATCAAGAATATATTTCAACAGATATGATATCTTGTCCATTATAAAAAATATCTGAGAGTATTTCTTTCTAGGGATTATCGATCCATTACCTGCGTCAATCAAAGAAGATGTCTATTTTCGGTGTTTCTTTTGACCGTAATTTCACTACAGAGAACATCAATCAAAGTAAATAAAAAACTAATTAACTGCGTATTAGTGGAAGGAGAATGAAAGTAGACTTCCTGTCATAAAGTAAAAATGATCTTTTTGTAAATATTTTTCATATTAGCAGTTACCGGATATATATTGCGAATATTCAACAATAAAGATTGAATAGATGAATTGCATGCTTCAACGTGCTCGCCAGACTTATTTAATGAATTAAAAATAGTATATTCAGCCAATCGATATTTATACAAATGATTTTAAACAGATTGCACGATTTACCATAGACTTTGAGCAACTGGCCATAGCCCTTGAAGGATTGACCATAGACCTATGCTTCTAATTCAAGAAATAAATTAATTAGGACAAAATAGTGTCGTATGTAAATTTTGATTATTTGACGAATTTTAATAAAAAGTACAAAATGTAACTTTTTATACTGGTCAAAAATGTCAAATATAAAAATATTTTCCTCATTCCTATTAGTTAAACAAAGACATTCCCGTGGTCATACGATCAAATTTACTTGAGATAGCAGTAATCACAGTTTTCGACGGGAAACGAAGGATTACACGAAAATGTTGCTTAAGATAGGAATGCATGTGAAGTTACGAATGCAAATGTTATCCAATAAAATTTAAATGTTTTGCGACTTTTGAACAACTTTTTTGCTGTCAATTTTAATTGGTTGTTGTTGTTGAGACCCAGACCGTCCGACCTACCAGAAAGGTGTAAGGTAACTGTATGGACGGCCGGGAAGTGCCACCCAATTTAGACCGGAACCCAGTGGGGGAGGCATCCACAAGGACTGTACCCTCCTTCCCCTACCACCAACCTCACGGAAGGACTTACGGACCCACATGTTTAACGTGATCGTACTCCGCATGAACACGGCGGCATTTGTGGTAGCGTGCAAATCTAGCGTACAAATCTAGCGCGCAAACCACGGGGATACCGCACCCGAGATGGCCAACAGCACGCGGTGTTCCGAGGTGGTCACCCACCAAGTACTAACCGCGCCCGATGCTGCTTGACTTCGGTGATCTAACGAGAACCGGTGTTTTCAGCACGGTACGGCCGTTGGCCCCAATTTTAATTGGTGTAAAAGTTGTTGAGGCTATAAAAGTTTACACATTTAAAGGCTGTTTACACAATTTTAGAATAAATTTAAAGAAAATTTAATGCAATTTTAAGCAACAATATTTATTTCTTAAAGGTTCTATATGATGGCGCCTTTTCTGGGCTATCATTGTACATCCTGATTTCCCAGATAAAAGGGCTGTTATTAATGTTAAACTCATCTTACACAGTTTTCATACTCTGTTCATTATTTGAGGTATGCATTTAGAGAGTTTTATTTTGAAAAATCCAAAAGCTCAATGAATCGTTATACATCAGGGGACTTTGAAGGAATATGAGCAAAAGGTATAGCTTTAATGTATGTATCTTCTGAAAATTTCCGAGAAATTTAGCAGTATATTTTAATGTGTGACTGGTAACCTGTATTTCGATGAAATTATACTCTTTTAAGACTTTGCAGATAAAATAATAGTATTTCTTTTTTAAACAAAGGAGCGAAAACTTTATCTGGATAATATATTAAATTAATTTTGGCATTTTCTTTTTCGACTTTCATAACTTTCATTTACCGTTGTACGAAAAGCCAGCATTAATAAATGACATTTAAATTTTTTGTTTAAATTCCTTTTAGTTCAGGTTAAGGAAATGCAACATATGTTCCCAGAATGACTTCTGCTGGCATTATTTATATGATTTTTTCAATAAATATATAAAAGCAAACCAAAAAAGTAGATCATAATCATTAGAATGAAAGACATACTGATGACATTTGTTAGGAAATGTCCCATTTGAAATTTCTGCATTACGTTCTTGTACATCGTAGTAATTAGACGTAATTAGTGGCAAACGCTATGAAGTATACAATATTTATAATGTTTAGCTAGACTTAATATTAGGAGGATCATTGGTTTAACATTAGAGTCATTATGTAAACAAAATGTTTACAATGTTACGATGATAAATAAACGCCAACAGCAATATATAAATATTAAAAATAAAATCTTTGTCATTAACAAGTTGGGAAAGAATTTAGTAAATGCTTTTAAAGTCAATAAATAGCCGTCTTCAAGATAAATAGGTCCGTAAAACCTGAGATACGCGCTTGATTTTGACGACAATGGCACTCTGAATCCCTTATCGTAAACTAGATGAGTCTCATTCGCCTTTAAAACCGATTGATATATTTTTCTTACCTTGTGTTCTATGATAAATGATTTTATATATTCCAACTTCAATTTGACAGTAATCATAAATATTTTTTATATAGGGATAAATAAGCTTAAATCAATTTATAATCAGCCATAGGGTAATTTTGGACTAAAAGATTAAGTCAATAGATTATTGAAATCATAATATATATGCAATTCTTTTCATTTTGGGTTATAATAAAAATGACCTATGAGCTATAAATTTGTAAATTTCAAATTTTCTAGAACCATTTATTTATCTAAATATCCATATTCATCAATAGATTGACAATATGCCAACCATAATACAATAGGTGAAAAATAGTTTATAATTGTGTCACAACGGATATGCATGGACAAGATAAAATAAATATATTCGAAGCTTTTAATATAACATCTATGTTTAACTAGTAACAGAAAATGATTCCCTGTCTTAAGCAACAATACATGAAGAAATATCCATAATGACATATGTTGTGGTATATCGATGGGGAAAGAATTGCACTAAAATAAATCATGTACTTCCTCCTTAGATAAGAACTTATTGTTGAAGATATATGTATTTATTTATAGATAATTTTCATATCTAAGCGTAGAATCGTGCACTTAAATAAGTAACATTATCAGTAACTGGGAATATATATATACATAAAATATATTAAAATAAATTACACACACATTTTATTCTTGAAATTGTGAGTTAGAATTTATAGAAGTATTTAATTAATATAAGTCTTTAAATTGAGACTTTAATTAATAGATGTACTTTTAGCATTTAAAACAGCATTAATAGGATAGATTTTAGGTAGCCAGAGCAAACGTTATTTCAGCGCTCATACCATTTGTATATTCCATATAGGCCGAATCCCATCTGCTTTCTATGGTCGTCCTGTTGCGATATTCCTTAGAATTATCTTCGAATACGGCCTACTATTTGCTTATCTCAAAAAGTTTTAGTTATTATCAACTGTCATTCTATGTAATATTCTCATTGCAAATTAGCAATTATTGTCCGAAAAATATGAGTCATATGACTGAACCATTAGAATGAAAGATTTATAAAAATTGATACTGATAAAATTTATTCAGGTTTGCATTTTTAGGGATTGAGTTCCTATTTGAAATTCTTGCATTGAGTTCTTGTACATCGTAATGATTATACTTAGTTAGTATATTTTATCGAAAAAGTTTAGTTAATATAAACTATCATTCTATCTAGCATTCGGCACAGCAAATTAGTAATTTTTATCCGGAAAAGACGAGCAATATGATTGGATGAAATGTTTTGTCCAATATAACCACCAAAGCTACCTGTTAGATCAGGGTGTATAAAATAATACTATTTAGAGTTCGTATTACAAGGTGTATTCTGTTTCCTGAAATGTTCTTTAATATAAAAAAAAATTCTATCCTGAAACATAAGAACAAATCTTTTAAAACTATTTAAAGTGCATTTGGGTGAAGACCGACTAATATAAAATTGACTCCATTGCGTTATTTATCTATTCTTTTAATTTTTATCTTTAAAAGTACGTCATGGTGGTTTCGTTTAGTTACTGAAATGTTTGATTAAGTTTTCCCAACAAACTTATGAAAGAATAACCAATTTCTAATTAAAATTGTTTTAGAACATCAGACAGTATGTAACATTTATAAAAATAAATTGTTACCGTTTGTTTTAAAAATAATATGTATCTAGTCAGCCCCGGAAGCTCACATTGAAATACATATTTTGCTACTTTAGAAATATAATTTTTTGGGCGGTTAGAATTTTTATTTAGATAGACAGATGTAAAAATTACTTGTCCTATATTTCCGATATTTTTTCATATTCGGCCCTAGAGCATGATTTAACTGGCTTAAAAAATACATATTTTTCAAACAAGTGTTTCCCTTTGTAAATAGAGAAAATACATTTTTCTGTGGTTATTACATGTTAAGATAAATAACGTATAACAAATAACTAAAAGCAAGACTAAAATTCAATTTTTATTAAATATATTTTTACGTATATATTTAACGTTTTATTCTACTTTTATTTTTCTGTAGAGCTAATACAGATGTATTCATAAGTATAAATTCAGCCAGAAAGAACCTCCAACTACAACATAGCATATACTTGAAAATGATTGACGTTAATTTAAACAATATGTTTTATATGCTGTTTTGTATTAATACATTTTAATAGATCAGCGATATAGCCGATATTTTTATAGTTTTTCCAATACTTCTCAGTCCAATACAGTTCCAATACTCTCAAATTATACTTGATATCAGTATATATCTAAGCTAAATTTTGCTGGTATTATGGAAATATTGAAAAAGTTGTGTTCGAAATCACAAAATGTACATGAGGACTGCATACTGCAAGCGGATTTTTAAAAAGTGCAATGTTATTTTATTTATATTTATATTTTTCGTAATTCGGGATCAATTTCTTCGATAAATTCAAAGATATTGCAAAATGATTCAAATGCGTATGTATTTACTACACAGGAGATTATTACACAGGAGATTTACTACATATGAGCATGTAGTTACTGCACAAATTTTAAATACAGACGTTGGTTACGATTTCAATAAGAAACATTGTTCTAAATTTGGTTTTCATCAATCCAGCCGTTTTAGTAGAAAACTGGTTGCATTTATTGCAGATTTGTTGACCGGTTATGAATGGAATACTAAAAAATATATGTGGGCAGCTCATGACTTTTCATACAGACACAAATTGCATTAATATTTTTTTCTTTAATAAATCATATTCCATTCAGTCTTTCATTCATTGAGTTTAATTGCACAAAATAAGTTTATCTTGATCACTTTATACAATTATTTTTACCGAAGCGTTCGTACATATGTTGGTACTGTTGGTCTGCACCTTTAAGTGTTTTAAATCCTTTGGTAACATTTTCTAATATTTGTATTCTATGTTTTATCGAGTTTTCTATCTTAGAAATATGTGTATAGTAACTTATCAAGAAAGTATATATATATATACTTACTTTAATCATGAACTAACCAGTAAACACAAGTTGAGTTTAAAGTTTAAGCATTTCGAACTTGTATTACAAGTTTAACAATGCCACAATTTATTCCCATTAACTTCGAATAGCCGCTGTTGGAACATTTAAATTAACGGCTTTGCTAATAGTAGAGTCAGGAGCATTTTCAATTCAAGAATGTAACCTAATTAGGTATAGAGCAGTTTCTAAGAGAATTTACTAGGTTAAAATGGCTAATCATTTACTTTGGATCCAAGTTATTTTTCATGCATTAAGCTATACATTTATATGTGAGAGGTATAAATTTGTATTTTAAGCAAAAAGATGACACGAATTTAAATTAAAGTAAGTTAGATGTTAGATTTTATAAATATATGCAGGAAATATTACAACATGCAATATAGATTAGAAACTATCAAATATATACAAATAGAAAAGTACTGATAGTTAAGCCATAGCATCTTACTGGATATTTAGATGTCCGTGAGACTATATGGATGTATTTCCATCTAAACAAATTATGACAGTTTATCCGATCACAAACAGATAAGAAGTCCTGACTAATGGGCCGCGTAGGAAGTACCCTAATAGGTATATTTTGCAGGTAAATATTTCGAAAAGAAATTATATCATAGTTCAAAAGAGGAAAATGTTCATTCCAAACCAGCTAGCATTTCAAGGTTAGTTTTATTTCCAAGGTATTAACTAACAGGCGTTAACTAACATACTTTTAGTCAATCAACCTCTTAAAACTTTTTAAAGGGTATCTGTATTTAAAATTTCTACTATCTTTAAGAAAACAATTTTGACACATTTGCTCAAAGTTTATTAATACTGGGTTTGATATATTATTATTTGATATCCTAATGACCATGCCCTTGATAATTCAATCATACGTCTTACATCGGCCATATAAACGTGAAACATTTAGACGTCACAAGACGTGATATATATATATATATATATATACATATAAATATATATATATATTATATTGAGCAATTGAACAAGTGTTACCAGGAAGAGGACATGTATAATAAAAACCATCTAACTTTGAAGGCTAATGAAAATCGTATTAAAGCCCTCCAGTATTGTGGCAATTAATTGAGAAATGCAGTTTTTTTTATAAAATTCAGTTTTATTCAAGTTTTCTATGGATACATTTAAAACTAATAAGTGATATGACCTCCCCGAGACTTTATAACATCACAGACACGTTTCGGCATGGAATGTACTAGACTAGCACATGTAGTTTTAATTTCAACGTCTCTGAACCATATGTCAATAACGGCCGAAATTAGCTTGTCCATCGTCGTACAGTCAAATTTGTGAAGCCGTTTTTTGACAATAGCCCACAATTTTTTTACGGGATTCAAGTCTGGTGAATTCCCGGGCCAATTCAGTACGGTAATATTTTTTTTGAGCAGAAATTTTTGATTCGCTTCGAAGTGTGACATGGCGCGCTGTCTTGTTGGAAAACGCAATCTCCGTTCGGCCACAGTTTAGCCATGGTTGGAAGCACTTTTCGGGTCAATATGACTTCGTAACAGGCACTGTTCATCATTCCCTCTACGGGAACAAGAGATTCTGTCCCCAAAACATCTTTTTGGGCGGATGCTTGGGTGCTTGATTGATGTGGTGCTGATTGAGAGGTTCTCCTTGGCTCCTACTCACGAACATAGATCTAAATCCCTGAATCACAAAATGTGTTTCGTCAGAAAAGATAACTTTCTCCCAGTCCTTCTCAGTCCATATTTTGTATTTCTGTGACCATTCCAACCTTTTTTTCTTCATGCGAATCGTCAGAAGCTGCTTCTTGTACGGTCGACGTGCTCTCCGTCCGCGTTCTATCAGCCTGTATCGCACTGTTGAAGGTGCAATATCAACACCAGCTGCCACCATGGACTTAGACTGGTCAAAACTGGTTAATCGAGGATTTTTAACACTCATTCGATGTAAAGTTTTGTCGTCACGAGTCGAAGTTGATCTTTTTCGGCCGCATCTTCCAGAGCGGTTGGTTTCAGCATTTCCTGTTTCCTGAAACCGCTTCCAGATCCTCCCGACACTTGCTGTACTCACTCCATATATTTTACCTATTTCCTCGAACGTCTTAGAAGTGTGTTCTCTAAGCGCAATCACTTTAGCACGTGTTTCCGGGCTGATATCCATGACGCTAATGAGCCCCGCAACAACTGAGAAACTACCACTGCGGAACACCTGCCACCTGGCGGAGGAATTTGAACACCTGCTACTTACCAGGTGCATACGAACACCTGCTACTTTGATAATAACTGCAATTTGAACTCTGAGCTAATTTGGAGTGCTTCTTCCTAAGCTTACGTGTGATAAAACGAAAAAAATGACATTTCTCAATTAATTGCCACAATACTGTATATAAGCAAATAGGAATTGAAAAATGGAGTCTGTAAAATTCCCTTACTTGGTTCTTTCCCCAAAATTACATAAAACTCCTGCAAAGTTTAGACCCGTCATTGTGGGATGCAATTCATATCTAACAAGAGCAAATAATTTATTTCTTAGACTTTTGACGCCTAATATGAACAAGATTAAATCTTCTGGAACTGTGATGGTTGCCAATAGTTTTGAGGTAATGGACAAGTTGAAACAAATTCCAGACAAATTATATTTTAAAAGCTTTGATTTCAGAGACCTTTTTGATAATATTAATTTAAATGACTTATATGATATTATGATGGATACGTATAAGACAAGTGATCTACACTTTGGTTTTGACCATTTGAAGTATAAAAAACTTTTTAAGTTGGTATTGTTCGAAAATGCGTTATTTAATGGAAATAATTTCTACAAACAGATCAAAGGTGTTTCAATGGGAGGAGGTTGTTCTTCCTTATTGGCAGACTTTTATCTAAACAAGTACGAAAGTGGAACACACATACTCAACGAGATCCCCTTCTTCCGTTACGTGGATGACATTGTAATTGCAAATTTTAGTCCTTCCGACGGATATGATTTCGGATTTTATCCAACAAATCTAGAACTAATAGAAAATGTTCCAAATAATAACAAGGAAGTGGAGTTTTTGGATCTATGCTTATATCATGATCATCATGACAAATTGTGTTTTAAAATTTTTGATAAACGTAGAAATTTCAACTGTAAAATCAATTACATAACAAGCTGGCACACAAATTTAAGTATCAGGGTGAAACGTAATTTGATCATTAATCATCTTAACCGTTATGGAAAATTAAATTATAATCAACAGGATCGGCTCACTTGTGGTAGTCAATTAATAAAAGAAGCATTGATTCACGCGTTTCCTAAAAACTTTTTGCTACATTATTACATGTCATATTACAAAAAATAAAGAACAGAAGAGTATGCTAATTTCCATGAATGGTTATCGCGTAATTCTTTAAATGTATGTTAAACACTTCAACTGTGACTGCGGTACTCGCTATAATGGCGTTTTTTCTTACGTGTTTATTTTAGATACAATTTGGACTTTGACGTGTATTATGGCAAGTATTGTGTTACAAATATTGACAAGTATTGTGTTACAATTTTCGCAATGTCTTTCCATATTTACGATTTCTATATCGCTTTCTGGTCTTAGTGTTCCTCTGGGGATTCTGATTTTCCCACAATCACGATGGTGCTTGCTTCGGGCATTTTGTGGTTTCTGGGAGTGTTTCCCGGGACTGAAAGCATGCTTCAACCAGGAAAAGGGATCATAGCCCCCCTTGACCTTGCTACTTCCCCATAAGCACACCTCTCTCTCTCTCTCTCTCTCTCACTCACTCTCTCTCTCTCTCTCTCTCACTCTCTCTCTCTCTCTCTCTCTATATATATATATATATATATATATATATATATATATATATCTGTTTTTTTTTAAATAATCCTTATAGAATTTTATATGGCAATGATGTTTAGAGCTGCAACTGCACCTAATTACTATATGCTTTTACATTTACTATTTTCATTGCACTTAGATTGTCTTCACTATATATATATATGAATGTAAGCAGATAAGGACGGCAGTGACCATATGAATTACATAAAAATGACAGGGGTGGATTGCGACACCCCTTTTCAGCTTAAAGCAGTTTTACAACCCGGGAAACGCTCACGGCACCAACAGAATTCCATGGTCAGTCTCCCAAATGTGCAAAAACAAAAACACCAGAACAGACTCAGAACCAAAGAAGTAGACGAATTTTGAAAGAGAAACATCCGTCAGTCTAACCCAATGGAACATCTCCTTATAAGAGTAAAGTTGCTCATGCGCAGAGATATATCAGGATGACAGTTTCGCATTCATGAATAATAAACCTCAATTATCAATATTTAGATTACAACTTTTCTTTAAAAAATGAATTGTAATAATGTTGTATAAAATTGATTGGATAATTTCTTTTTATAGCTTCCTCTGCAAATTTTTACATTGGTAAATGCAGTCTTTCCTAAAAGTATTGTAATTTTGGTTTCTTCTAAAGTGACCAATTATTATATTTCTGAAGACATACTTTGTAAGGTTTGAATTCCAGTCGATTATATGATTTACCTTGATCCTGTATGATTCCCTTTTGTCGTGTAACTCTGTATATATTCCATATTTCTGGTGTTTTTTGATAGCTAAATCCAAGAATTTCACCGATCCGTCTTCACACTCTGGATTTTCAATAAGGTCCAATTCGCTTGGGTAGAATGAAAAGTCAAAGCAAGGGGTGTTTTCATAGCCCCCAATTAACACATCATCGACGTAACGGAAGTAAGGCATTTCCGATAGGATATGGGTGCCTCTTTCGTATTTAGATAGATATATATCTGCTAGTATTGACGAGCAACTCCCTCCCATAGGTATGCCCTTGATTTGCTTGTATGAATTGCTTCCGTCGTGAAGTATGTTTTCCTTTAATACCAATTCCACCCAGTCCATGTATTTTCTATAGGTTATAAATTGTTTTAAATCGAATTCTTCATGTAGATCTTTCAGAATTAATTGTAAATTAGTAAAATCAATATTGTTAAAAAGATCATGAAAGTCGTAACTTTTAAATTTGATATCATAATGGCAAAATTTCAGCCGGTATATCAGTTCCTGTCCGTTTTTTATCATGATAGAGTTATGTCTTTTAATATCATGCATAACTATTTTGAGTAAATCCAAAAGTTTTTTGTTTGCTTTTTCCAAATATGAACCACATCCCACCGTCACAGTTCGAAACTTGACAGATATTTTGTGTAATTTGGGGATAAGGACCAAATATGGATATTTTATTGTTTTAATATCTATTCCTATTCTTTTGTAAAGTGCCTTTATTCTTTTTGTCAGTATCAATACGTTACTGGGTATTAAAGCATACATTTCACTGTCCCTGTATTTTTTTTTAATCCTTTTAGAATTTTATAAGGCAATGATTTTTAGAGCTGCAACTGCGCCTAATTACTATATGCTTTTATATTTACTATTTTCATTGCAATTAGGTTGTTTTCACTATATATATATATATATATATATATATATATATATTAAAGTAGTTTATAATAATCCAGACACATATGTATAAATACAGGGTAATTATAATTAAAGTTGCGGTTTTAAAACGCTGTAAAGTAAGAACTACTTGTCAGAATGACCTGAAATTTGACCTGAGTATACATGAAGCAATCGAATTTTGTTTGGCGAAAAAAATTACTTCAAAAATGTACCAAAAAATTGCAATGTATGAATCCAACATTGAATTTGCTTGACGAAGAACAAAAAAATTAGCCACTAGGTTGCACGTGGAAGCACACCTCTAATCTAGAGGTATGCTAATTAAGACTAGGCATGCGCATCCCACATTACAGTTGTGATAAAAACGAGGATCACATGCAATTCTCATTGAGAGCCTTGTCAGGACTCTGTCACTGAAGGATCGTGCTTTGCTCGTAAAACTTTTCTACCAGAACGGTGACTGTGCGTTAACTGCTCTTAGGAGGTTCGACGAACTTAGCTGACTTAAAAGCACGCATTACGCACCACATCTACAGCATCACTTCTGATACACTTCGATCTGTTGTGGAGCATGCTGTTTTGCGCTTCCAACTCGCAGCCGAGTACGTAGGACAGCATATTGAACATTTCTTGCGCATTAGGTGTTTGTTTCATGTTTTCATGATGTTTCAATCAATTATTAAATTAAGTGATGTTGATTAAATTGTCGTTTCCTTTAGTTGACTATTGGTTTCTTTTGGTTAACAACACCCCGTGTTTGGAAAATACAGCGCCGTCTATCGGTGCATTTTTGAAGTATTTGTTTTTCTTTGTCAAACAAAATTCCATTGCTTCACGTATACTTAAATCAATTTTCAGATCTTTTTGACCTGTGGTTCTTACTTTACAGCGTTTTAAAATCGCAACATTAATTATAATCACCCTGTAGATTTTCCCCATATATTAGTGAAAATATTTAGTGAAAATAAAGTCATTTACACGAAAATAACCTTAACATAACATTGCACTTTGCATTATGATACAACACAAAATATACTCCATCCTTTAGTATGACACAATTTATGGAAATATATTTTTGATCATGGAAATATAGAATGCATTTCTAATTTATCATATATTTATAATTTTCGATAACTTTAGTTAATGTACGTACAATATCTTTGAGTATAATATAAAATATTCTATAATATCTTTAAGTATATACGTTCATCAATCAAACCAAATGTTATTACCAGACAAAAGAAATAATAGAACTTAAGAGAAAGAAAATCATTCCTGTCATTTCGAAACTATAGTATAGATATATTTCTTGAGATTATCGATCTCAAGCGTCAGTCGGAACAGGTGTCTGCTTTTTTATGTTTTACTTGAAATGTCTTCTTACTTTAACGAAAAACATCAATCAAGTGATATAAAGGACTGATTAACAATGTGTAGTGGAAAACGATTGAGCTTAAGACGATTCTCGTAGTAGTAATTTATCTAAAATATGACTTTAGAAAATAGGTTAAAATATACCATGGAAACATTTTCTTTTTTATTTCCACCTACTGGATACAGATATCTCGTATTATATGCATCATTTATTAAAATAATTTTAGTATTATTCAATGTTGAGTGTAGTTTTATTCTGAAGTCGTATAAATTGATGTATAAAGTATCGGTTTCAGAATATGTCTTGTTTTGTCAAAATTTTAGATTGAATCACCTAGATATATTGAATATCATACTGTAATATATATGAACTGAATGATTGGCAGTAGCTCCATGGTTCTAATCTTTTTAAAAAATGTTTTATTTAATGTAGATTATCTTCTTATGTAAACACATACGTATCACCTGATAGTTTTAGAAAGAAGTATACATTATAACGTTTTATTTGGGGTTTATAGAAAATATTTTAATACGAAAAATATATTGCATGGTTCAATTAGTCAAACAAAAATATGTTTCAGTGTCATACGATCAAAATTATGAGATATCATTGATTACATATTTTTGGAGCGTAATGGGAAATTGCATAAATAATTTTGTTAGAAATAGATACGAATGTCAATTTTTGAATGCAAAATTTTTTCTTGCAAAATTAAAAATTTATTGTTCCCGAAGTCTGTGTTTTCGCCTTTTCCTTTGATTGAGTAAAAGCAGTATGTTTTTTATATCTCTGACAGTTTTTATGGCCAATTTTGTGTATTAAAGACTCGTATTGTTTCAAAATATCTTTAAATAAATAAAGACACATTTATTAATGTCTAATTCTGTTGTAGAGGTGCTCCATAAAAATGTAATTTTGTATGTGTTAACCAAAATGAGCACGTAATCCAAACCTTTATGGCTTGAAATTATGCCTTATTTGGTGCCTTATTTGTGCAATCATTTTGAAACAACCTATATATATTAGTTATGCTTCTAGATTTATAAATTATTCATATAATGTATTCTTCAAGGTATATGTAAACTACTATATTTGCGTCTGTTAGATATTTTAGTTTAAACACTTGCAGTTTACGTAGTTCGCTAAAATAAAATAAGAGTTCTGCTTGGGAAACATGAAATTGGTCCTCCTGGTGGGTGAACAATTAATCAAATATGTTAATATTTATACAAATGTATAAACAATGCAATTGGTGTCAAGAGTTTTCTTACAACAGTACTTTTAGCCACAAATTGAAATAAACAAATCCCTATGAATTGTTTTACTTGCAGAAATTAAATAATCATCATCAATGGCTAAGCCGATCACTGTGGACTTTGACCTTCCTCAGAAAATTCTTTCTAACGGTCCCCCATTTCTGCAAATTTAATCTTTAACGCCTCACTGCCCCTGATTACACACACACAAGTGCTCCATCTCAACTTCTGCCGTCCTTTAATTATTTTTTCAGTAGGTGCAGACATAAACATTTTCTTAGTTATTCATTTCTAGAAAATGCCCTGTCCATTGCATTATGTTTTTTTATAATGGGAGAATCTTTGTATAAGGTGTATAGTTTAAAATTGTATCATCTTCTCAAAAAATTTCCCGAATTTCACTAAAAGTACTGCGTAAAAATTTTCGCACAAATATAATTTAAAATATTTTTATACTAAACTCACTTTTTTTTCCAACGATAAGATTTTATTTCATGACAATGAAGTATTTTAGAGGAAATAAGTTTTACTACTCAAAGACAATACAGATTGTTCTGTAATATGCATTTCCAATGTTGTTTTCAATTGTCTATAGTCTTTTTTCAGCACGAACTTAGTGAAACTTTAAAGCTAGAAATTGTTTAGGAGAAACAAAACTATACTATTTTTATCAGAAAGAGTATCCTAATGTAAAAATATATTTTCGATAATGTAAAATGAAAACCTAACAATACAGTTTTTCTGATTAATGTTGAGTCTGGTTAGTGTTAAGTATATATAGATATGTATTAATACGTCTGAAATAGTGCATTATAGTATTGCTTTTTATTTTATTAAAAATTGGCGACAAAATAATATGCATTAAATAATAAAGAATTAGATCGCTATAAATCGTCTTAACAATTCCTTTGTCACCAATGCATCTGTCAAGATACCTTTTCAAATTGAAAAGAATACATTTGTAATTAAATATATATATTTTTTATGGTATGGCAACTGACTAAGTTTTTTTTTCCAATTTTTATGACATAACTTTGAACAAAAAAGAAAAGAATAAAAAATATATGCTTGGTACCAAATGTCATTTTCAAGAAAGTTTTGTTTCAGAAGTTCTAAAACTTTTAACGACTTTAGTTTTCCCTAAAGGGATTTTGCGTCCGAAATTAGTATATAAGTACCATTGCTCGCCAGAAATAATAAAAGAAAATGGTAAATGAGAAAATAGTTTTTCATGTCCTTTATGTGTAAAATTTTCGTTTTGAATGCGATTGTGAGAATTTGAAGTCATGTCTCTATGCCGCCGATAATGATAATATATATATTAATACATTTTATGTCTATGCATGCCTGTAAACATACATACCATTAAAATCTAAGCAACTTAGAGATGTTTGCTTAATTGACCTATTGCCCATACATGTTAATATAATTTGCCTTTCAGTGATATTTCTGGATTTGAAAGTTAATTCAAGAGATATATATATAATTGTTAAAGAATAGAAAATGTACCTGCCGTTATATGGAATTTAAGATTCAAACGTCTGATTAAAACTGGCATACAGCGACTTGTTTGGTAAATCTAACAGCAGAAAAAAGAGTAAATTCCCGAAAACCAAACAAATCTTTTACGATACACTTGCTCGGAATGAAAGATAAATAGCTTACTACGTGGCCGTAATATGTTCTAAATAACGGAAGAACGCTCGTTGATCTCTGTTGGAACGCTCATAGATTGCTCACAAAAATTATTTGCAGCTCCAATGAATAATGTTATCTAACGAAATGATATAAGATAATTGATTTTGAGTTTTAAAAGTTCACAATGTTTTAACGAATTCGATTTAAAAGCGAAACTTGGCGGGTTCTGTCATTCCGATAGTTTAGCTATCTCTGTACAAAGTTTTGCGGCTGTTCAAATCTTTGATTTTTCCACTACAGACGACATAAATATTTATGACCTCTTTCTCCTTCATGTATGTGAGGAGGCATCCTGTTAACAATAAAAACCTATACCGTACACTTTGACTTACGTTGAGTTATTACTCCTCCCCCTTTTATTTACAACTCGAGAATGAACAGTATTTGCACTTCGTGCAAACATTGTGTTATGCATTATAACAGAGCTTTCTGTTAATATGTAGATATTTTCTTACAAGTTTGTAAATTTACTTCCATCTCGGCATAAATATTTCATTTTACAGTGGATATACTGTATGCAATTTAGAAATACAACTTTTTGAAATGTTTTTATCATAGTTAAACACATACGTTGAATCAAAATCTAATTATACTCTACAGGAAAGCATTTTTCTTAACTTTCTTCAAACGGAAACATTTCAAAACCGTTGTTAAATTCAATTAGATGTGGATAGGGCTGTTTGAAATTCTTCCGAAAAATTTATTCTTTTTCTCTTTGAGTCTATTGGAATTTCCTTCTCACAAATAGACCTATTCGAACTTTTTTTATCGTTGAGAGCTGAATAATTGATTTTTTCGAGATGAATAGTCGAACGTTACTTTTGTGTTTACTCAAGGGCGCACAAAGCTTATTTTGCTTAAATAGGGGAGCATTTTAAATTTTAAACTGATATTTGCAATAGGATTTCTATTTTAAGATTAAGCATGCAAAAACACACCAAGAATACCGTCAACATTAATTATTATTATTAAGTTATTTATTAATTAATTAATACATGATTATTTTTTATAGAAATGAAAATATATAAATTGTTATACAAAGAAATTGCGTTCTTACCCGCTTGTTTTAGCGAATTATATTATTTAGGACTATGTAAAAATATTAAGATCAAGTAAAACTGCTATTTGTTATCTATATTATAAAATACTATTTACACTAAATATTTATTATCAAAAGAAATGTTTCGTAAGGTATCTCAGTTTTCACTGTATCTTATACAAATATACGCACTCAAGACTCTAAAAGAAGAAACAAAAATAAACTTACATAACTGTAAATTCCGATTCCACATTTTCCGTTCAATTGAGAGAAATTAAAAATACTATCGGTATATATATTTGTACATTATAACAAAATAACTTTGGTATTTTATTTTCATAATTAAGGTTTTAATACATAAATGTAGTTGGAATGGTGAAATGTATAACTTAGCACTCGTGCAAGATTGACTTGTTAAGTTGTCAAATATTTGGGGATATCATACATTATATAAAAATGTATGCAATGGGATAGAATATTGTTGCGAACACGCTATATCATCTCTGTCCATGATGTCAGCATGGCGTGAAGATGACATGAACCTATGGTTCCCAGGATTTCCCAGTTAGAAAAAGGGTTGAAAGAATTAGCGATTTATAACCAATTTGGCGATATTTGGCGACTTATGGAAACTTCGAGAAACTGCATGAAATAACGATTAGTTTAGCAGATATGAAGATATTTCTAAAAATTGCTTTAGAGGCTATAAAAGGGCTCACCCATTCATTGCATTGAAGTGGACGTATTGATATGACACGAGCTACATTGGACTGTGATATTTGCCAATGATTTGAGAACAGTAGCCGCTGATTTGTAAAATTATTTTTATCAGTATTTTCAGAATAATATCACTGATTGTATGAAATTAGTGGGACATTTAAGTGCTGTCTGATTGTTTGAAATTAGTGGCACATTTAAGTGCTGTCTGATTGTTTATTTTTCCTGTTCACTTCATGCTTGTGAATATGGTATGTTATTCAGAAACTTTTTCTTGTATCCCGCGTATATGCACACGATTCTGGAGGATACGTTCGTAACAATACACAGTGTTTTATATGATATAATGTTCTTGTTCCATTTTTCAATAAGTAAGCGGTTAAAGTATATGTGCTTACTGATCCCATACACTGCCCTACGACTTGAAATGGACAATTGTATTATGTTGAGGGTTATACTGAGAGAGGTAGAGTTATATAGTAATCATTATATTATACTGAAATATAAAATTATATAATACTGAGGATATTATACTGAGAGTGGTTAAATAGTTAATACAGTAGACCCCTCTGTAACACGGTGGATAAGTTCCGTGTTATATGAATCCGTGTTGTACGAGTCACTTAGGTTATACAAATATATGAGCCGTTCACAGCCCAAAGCGATTAACTTAGTTGTTATATTTAAAGTAAATTCCTTTAATAATCATGCTTAAGACACTACATGACAACAATCTTTATGGCTGTTGAATAATAAATGTTTTTTTTCGCAAGAAATGTATACAAATTTATCAATACATATTTTCTACCTTTTCTTTTATGGACTTAATCGTTTTGGCAAATGAGCGGCTCACATACAGCTTACTTATGCAAAAACATACACTTATACAGATACTTAAAAAAGATGTAAAATAAATATTTAATATGTAAGAGTTAAAATATTTTTTATTTCTCTTCAAAACAAACAAATATTGAAATAAAAAATGTTTTGTTGTTCATTTTGCGTTAAATAAAGAAGCAGTTACACTTTTTTTAACATTTATTCACTGTCGGAGCTATCCATAATTAGGTTCCAATGACATTCTCTTTTAAATGTCGGTTGTGCTATTTCATAGCTTGAAGATTCACATGTTTCTTCTCTGTTATTTTTGTTGTTTAAAAGGGTATCTCCTTGTGCTTTCAACAATTTATTATCGTTACTTTCTAAATCTTCTTTTACTTCAAAAGATGGAGCTAAATAATCTTTAATTTTTTTCTTAAATTCCTCAGAGCGCTTTGTTGATGGATCATTATTCGTAAAATGCTCTTCTAGATTTTTTTCCAATTCTAATCCTTCATGTAAGATTTCTAAAGTAGTAAAGTGTTGCTCTGGCTCACAGGAAATTCGTAATGATTTTTCTTTACTACTTGATTCGGACGACTCTGCCAGTTCCATAAGTTCTTGTTTATCTAAGTGTTGGTTACTAGTATTAATTACTACTTTCTCACCAGATTTTAACCTATCCAAAATTTTTTCTTCAAGGGATATATATTTTCTGCTCTTCTTAGAATTATTCTCCATGGCAGGAGTACAAAATTTTAGATAACGTAAAAATTATAAAAATATTAGACTTACCTAATTTATGAACGTATTATAATATCTTTTGAAATTTATTTAACACACTTGACTTTAAACACAGCTTAATTGATAGTATGTATACAGATAGTATGTATACAGAGATAACGTATAGGTGCTTCCTCTAGATGAAATCGGGTTTAATTTCGCAAGATCTATTTTCCTAAAACTGTTTATCCTCAAATTTAAGGTGAATGAAATAAATCATACAATATAAAATATTTTGCAGACACGTTTAATGTGCATCACAACTAGAAACAAACTGAGACAATCTCCTCTAAAAATGGAGTTTCCCCGAAATTTGAGAAGCACAATGTGATGTTCAGTGTTACCAGCAAAAAGTTATATTAATTATTGGAGCTAAAACGTAATAAAATCGAAACATATGTATCATTCTTTTATCGTGTTATACGAGCCTATTTTAGCGTGTTATACGAGCCTCTTTTAGCGTGTTATACGAACACAATCACAATTTTTCCGCCGTGTTATACGAATCCATTTTATATGAACCCGTGTTATTGGGGGGGGGGCTACTGTACATTCCAAATGTTTGCAAAAGAAAATATTGTTAATTTTTGTAGCCATTCACAGCTCAGATATTAAAACAATTTTTTAAACAATAAGGCTGTCATGAAATACCTAATTTCTCTAGTTTCATATATATTACGTAAAAGAAAATAATAGAAGAAACAAGGGGAATAAATTACGAGGCTGAAAAACACAGGTAATATTTTTAAAATTGAAGCTGAAACATTTAAAAGCATTAATTTATAATTGGTCAGATATCGAAAAGTTATCCGTCTCGGCGAGCTCATAGTTTTATGTTCAGTATTGACACATGGTATTAATTTTACGCAGCATATAATTGTTCTTGAAATCAAGATGTTGATATTTAATGTCACTCTTTAGTTTGATTATTGATGTCATACATTGTTAAATCGTATTCATTGGACATAAATATTCAAAAGTAAAAATGTAGAACAATGATTTTGTTCAATTATTTGATTATCATGCGAAATCATCAAGAACTCAAATTACTACCACAGCGAATTTAATCAAATTCGGAAACGTTTCTACCCATACCAATGACATAACGCATGGGAAAAGTTTCATAGTCAACATACAACAGAAATAATGGTGGAAATATTTATATAATACACCGCAATTATAATTAAACTATTCTTAGTTTTAAATCAATAAGCAAAACAAGTATCATGCAAAGGATATGGAAAACTTAAGCAACGTATTTAAGCAGAAATAAAATAACAATACAGCATATAACATTTTACAGACAATAACATTTTACCTGAGAGAGCCAATACAAATGCAGAATGAAGAATAGTCTAGCCAATCTGAAACGAGAAGTAACGTACAAGGTTGGCGTGGTCCGAAACACTACATAGATATTCCGAGAAGACAAGGGATTTCAAAGCAAGAGTCAAAGAGATCCAAACAGATAAAAAATAAACCAAAACGAAATTTAACAGCTCGAAAGGCTGAAAATTGAAACAAAGAAAATGGAAAAAAATATTACAGGACACACCGCTCAACCGAATACAAAAATGGAGTACTGGACAATTCATTAAATAAATTACTAAAATTCTTCTGGACATGGAAGGACATCAAAAAATTCAAGATATTAGATAAACGTGCGTTTTTGTATAATCCTTACTGAAGGAAACCCTAAACGGTTATCAAAATTATAGCAATGCACATCTCCGCAATTTTTTTTTATTCGTTCATAAATTCGTTCCCTATTGAAAGTTTCGATCAGAGACTACAATTAAGTGTATGACTAGATACATATTATAAACTATAAAACAATTCAATATATGACACTTTTTTAAAAAAAAATAACTTTTTCTGAAATGAATACGTTACCGCAAACTCGAGAGCCCAATTTCCAATTAATTAACCCTTAATCCCATATTTTAAAGATTACTATTGATTTTAATGAACTCAGCTACATTTTTAATTAAGTTACTCTGTAAATGACTAAAAATATCAAAAATATTATGTCATTAAAAATACCACAAACTTATTTATGAATTTGACAGATACATTGTGGCCGTATTTTTTATATTATTCGGTTTTCAACAAATGCTACTTTGTTGCATGTTATTATGGAATTCAAAAAGTACGTCAAATAAATGCATGTTTTGTGCATATCTGAAAATAAATATTGTCCTTATGATCGTAAAAGCGAATTTTATCGGTCCAAACTATACTCGTACTATATAAAATATTGCATCCCGGACAAGTGTTCCATAAGGAGGTATTGAGCAACATATAACAGCACAGATAACAATCAAAATGCCGCAGACAGCTGTTTCGAGGATATGCTGGATCCCCTTCGTCAGTGAAAGTGAACCGACAAACCCAAAGACCAAAGAAGATATGGGCCCCAAAGAATTAAACAGGATGGATTAAATACCCAATACCTAGACTAAGAGTTAGATAAGCAGAATTCAGCATGGAGTATAGTCCAATCAATCTTAAACAAGAGTAACAACACAAGATTAGCGTGCGCCAAAACAAAACAGGAATATCGCGACACAACACGTCAGAATAATAATAATGGAGACCCAACAAGACGAAAAAATGTTTAAAAAACGACAGATAGAAATAGAACTAATAAAGTGTGTATGTGTGTGTGTGTGTGGGGGGGGGGGGGGGGTACGGATATTTGATATGTGTTAATATAAAAAAAACGTGTAAAATTGTTCTATTTGATTACGGTAAACGCGTATTCTTGGAAATATGATCGTAAACGCATATAAACATTAAATTTTATAATTATTATAGGATTTTTAATTTTTGAGTAATTTAATAATTAAAATAAAAACAGATGAAAACTCTAATGAAATATTTGTTCTATGGGCTAAAATTACATATTCTGTGCTCTAAAGGTTCTATGTGCTAACATTACATATTAATAACCTATAAAATGTGATGCAACAAGGTTTTTTCTGCATATTTTGCTATTCTTATAAATTATTCATACAGAAAACGATAAAATCATCTTCAGTATCATTTTCACCGTCTTCAGAAGGTTTTATGGGTGATAGTTTTAACATAATATTTCTTAAAGATCTTCAAAATCAAATTTTGCAGAATATTTTTTGTGATATCGTGAATCTGGTCGTGGTTTACACAACGTATTGGTGATTGAAAGTTCAAAAGATTTTATTAGCATAATATTAACGTAAATAATACGCGTCAATATTAAGACACTCTGCACGGAATAAACGTTTCACTATTTTTTGTTTACATCTCTATCAAAAATTTTTAGAAATAGCATATTCTACTTTTGAATTTTTTTTTAAATCACCTGCATTTCATTTAGATGCTTGTCTCCTCAAAATATAACAAACATTAGTTGCTTACAATGTTTCTTAAGTAATAAAAACCTATTTAATCTCAATTAGATATCGATATTTCAAACTATTCAAGAAACTTTATGGTTCAAATATAATTTTTTTGATTTTAAGCTTCAAATTGTTATTTAAATCCATGGGCTTCTTATTTTCTGGAATTATGTAGATTATATTACTCTTTAAGTGCTACATAATTAATGTTAACAATATTTTGATCTTATTGACTTTTGAAAGGAGCTTTCGTTCATTTCAATACAATATTGAAACATGTTTAAAATTTAAACTGTACCGAAGATATATTATCCGGTTCCAAATTTAAATGTGAAATAGCTCATATCTATTGGAATCTGATTAAACCTTACTCACTAGCATTTACATAAAAATTGATTGAAGCAAGTATGCAAAATTATGCTTCTATAACAAAATTGTTATGTAATTATCAACGTAAAATAAACAAGAAAGATCAATCATGCATAAGCATTGATTATGAAACACTTTCCAACTGAAATGCAATTTCATTTAAAAATTTCTAAAATGTGATATATTCAGTGGTGATATCTTTTACATTATCACAGTATTACAGTAATTTATTATACTTAAATATTTAAAACTGTATCGAAATATAAATCATCTGATTCTTTATGCAAAATCAATGAATATTTCATTCATATAACTTGTATTCCAGACTCCAGAGCTAAATAATTTTGTGTGAAAAAAATTCAGCAATTCTTATGTAATTCATCTTACAATCGCTTGAGTTATTTGCATTCTGCATATGTTAAAATTAGGCTTCGTTGAAGAAATAATAAAAGTTTAGGGATCATTTAAAATCACAACTATTGTAATCGCATAGCCACGGAAATTAGATACACAGATAATACACAGATGCACAGATAATATATGTGTGTATGTGTATGTACTCAAAGTATTGGAATCGTGCCGAAGATCGGAACTCGAATTTTCAAAGGATCTACACGTTTTGGGACTTCTAGAACACGGGAAAACTATTTTTAGGAAGACGGCTGTGTGTGCAAGGGTGTATCTGTGTATGTTTCTGTGTGTCTGTGTGGATATTACATCCACTCTAATTGAAAAACTAATGGACCGAATTTCATACAAATTGGTAGGTATGTTTTTTGGGGGAAATCCTGATGTTCATTAGATTATAGTACGATTCGTAATAAAAGAATCTGCCTTCTTTGCGAAATGGCCGCACAAATTGCCTTTACCCACTCTAGCTAAAAACTAATGGAACAAATTTAACAAAATTTGGTGTATAATATTTCAATAACCTACAAGTGATTTATATACCAAATTTAACAAAATTTTGTATATAAATCATTTGTAGGTTATTCTAGTACGATTCGGGAAAAAGGAACGGGCTATTTTTGCGAAATGGCCAGCAAAAATCGTTATATAGAAAAATAAAAGACTACGTGTGCTCAATTATATCAATTAAATTCCTATTTTATAGGTGATTTTTGACAACAAAAGAATAAAACTAACCGCATTACTCTAGGACTAGCCGTTCTTGAGATATTCTAGTTTTTTTGCGTTTTCGCTATGCCACCTTTGACAATAAGTCCAGTTATTAAATGAGAACCAAATTTAAGTTTAACGTGTAAATTCAATGTCATTTAAAATACTTATGGTTGTTATTTTGTGCAGATAAACTCAAATTATTATTGAAGAAATAAAGAGAACGAATATCAGTCTGCAGGGAAAGACATGTGCTGTCCACATCAGAATTTTTAACAATATCACAACAATGATTTATAGAAGTGAACGGGGATTATTTTCAAGTCATTTCGAAAAAAAATGTATGATCTATATTTAAAGGTCCATCAAATTTTTGTCGAATAAAATGTTCAACAAATTTAAGCTGTGTACCAAATTTTAACTCTCTAGGACGTAGGAAGGTGCATTAAAAATGCCATCAAATAAGTATATCATGAAGAGTTATATAAAATTAAAAAAAATGAAAAATTGCTATCTACCAAATTTATTTTAAAATGCGAAGCCTTTCTCATATGCAAAAGATTAAACACTCGAAAAGATATTTATTATATAATATATTTGTCTTTTCTTTCTGGAGGATATCCCAAAGTCAGAATTTAATTGAATTTGTTTTTTTCCCTATATTAAATAATTTTTAATTAAAAAACTACTTAACATATTTTACTAATTTTTTATTATATATTCTGTGGGATAATGTGAATATTTCCTTAAGACTTCGAAGCAATTCGTGAATTTTAAGTTTACTTAAAAAGTGTTTGAAAAATTAGGTCCCATAGGGTTCAATGTATTTCATTTTTTCAACCCGGGCTCAATAAAAAACTAATTGGGTGATATTATTTATTTATATTCCCATAGGTTTCACAGACCGTCTGAAAAACATACTAAAATTTAATTTTGATAAAGTCATTTTTACGGCAGTTATCGTGCTAACGGACAGACAGACAGACAGAATGAACAAAGTCATAAACACTTTTCAACTATGTTGTAAAGTGTTAAAAAGTCTAAAATTTTGTCTAAACTAAATAACGATAAGGTGATATTTTATTCTTGACAGTGATGTAGTTTCATTTTATTGTAATATATAAAAGTAGTGACTCCGCTACATTTTACTTTGTAAAAGCTAACACCTTAATATAGAGTGTTCTCTCATAAGTTCTTATGTATTTCTGTAACTTTCGATAAAAGTTCTGGAGAGCTGCAGAACTAGTATATGTTAAAAGAAAATCATCATTGTTGTACACGAGCCACTGATGGCTATCGATTGAGAAAGTTTGCAGCACCTCCAGTGGCCAATAGAATAATATTGAAAAAATTTATAATTACAATCACGCAAATGAAGTGAAATAATCAAAATATTTCAATTATCAAGTTGGAGAGGATATTTAATATGGAAAGACGCACGGTTGACAAATAGCATGTACATAAATGATAAAAATGAGTTTAACGAAAACTGATAATTTTGCAAACGCCTAGTTTAATACTAAAGTACTTCTTAAGGAAATGACAAGAAATGCGCATGGTAAAATAGCAATATGTATAATAAGCTAGTTTCAAATTATTTACAATTATCCTTTCTGCGATAAATATACATATTGTAAAAAATGCAAATATATGATGTAGTACAAATGTATATAACTTCGCCGGCCTCATTTTTAAATGACTCCGTCCATAGGGCCCACATTTCAATTTAGAACAACCATTGCTCTGGCTGCTGTTTATATCTTGTGTGGAAACCGCTTGTATTTCCATACCAACAAGGAAAAGTTTTACAACTTTGTAATTGACAATTGTCGCCTATAGTTGATTCTATGTTTTTAAGATTGGAGTTCTAACTTCTTTAATAAGCCCCCTACAGGCCCAGGAACTTTTCTCAATTGTTGGATCACAATTTTTTTCTTGTTAGTAGACCCTGTTTCTAGATCTTTAGAAAATTTCAATCGAAAATTAAAGGGTAGTATTAAGACTTAGAAGGTATCTCTGTATATAATTACGTATGCATTTCTGGCATTAGCGACTCCGCGTGCCGTTCAGAATACTTCGACCATGGTTAAAATAGGTAGCATTATTATAAATTCGAACCATAAGTTAGCTCCAGCATAACGCTATAATGTCGGGTTTGAAGCTCGTTGTCCGGAGTTCAGAACTGGCAGGAATGTAATCATCACTACAGTGGCAAACAGGATGAAATAATTAAGTATGCAACAAATACGAGATGGCTGCACAAGCCCACAACACAGAGTACAGAACGAATTCCAATCTCCTCTACTGGCTGACAGTGACTGGCATCAAGCAGCTATGCCATTCAAGTACGCATTACAAAGTGACATGTGGTCAACTTTTTCTTAAATTCTAAGAATATGTTTAATTTGAGATGTATTTCGATCAATGTTTGCTACTTTAGATTTTAGACAAACAGGCAAAAAACAGTTTCTTACCAACTTTAATTTTATTTTTTCAAAGTGCATTTAGTTTTCCTTAATTACTAAATTTCCTACATATATCCAAACTTTTACTTTATTTTATTTTCACACTTTAATTATTGTGCTTTCAAATACTATTTTCTCTAGATAATTACGATTTATGCAAAACATTTTAAATGTACCAATTAAATCAATATATGTCAAATATTTACATCTATAATAATGCAAGTATATTTTATTATTTCCTTTATACATATTGATTTCCATTGTAATCTAATACTTTTGATCTGAAAGGGTGTGCATTTCCATATAAATAATAAATATAAAAAAATAATAACATTTTGCGGTTGGGAATTTATCTTTAAAGATCGATATAATCAATTTCCCATTGTATGAGCAAATGTGAATAGAGACGGTTTTTGAAAAGCTTTTGGTGTCATAATAATAAATACCATAAATATGAAAAAATTCTTTAAAAGAATGATTGATAATTATTATTATATAATGGAAAAATATAGCAGTAGTTAATTGCTCTTAATGCAGCACTATCTAAATCCAATACATTATACTGAAATTGACAATGGTTCATTTGATTGGCAATCAGTTCAATTGACAATCATTTTGTAGACAAGTATTAACAATCACTGTATGTAACGAGAAGATAAATAATATCTTGATTTCGAATATTTAATCATTTTATGTAATTTTATATGCCCAATGTCTTTAAGAGTATCATAATTAGAATATATCTATGGTTTATGAGTTTTCCCACTAAACATTATTTTCCCCTTTAAAACGTAATTAAGTATTAATTTTACGTCATATTGAAAGAGAATCACTAATACAAATCAATTGGATGCATTTGATTGATTTCATTCTCATTGGAATTGACATAATGCTATTGAAATTATCACTTTCCCATAGATAAACACAACTTCTACTCCAACCTCTATTTCAGAAATTTTCGTATTTCATCATAGAAAATAATTTAACAAAAATTTGATTAATTTAAGCGTAATTAATTATTATTTTACGTATTGGTTACACTAAAATACGCCAATTTTTTTAGACAAAAATATTACTACTGTAATGCTTTGAAATGGTGTCGGTACAAATATCATGCATTTACATAAATAAATGCAATAATTCATTACTAAAAATTATCAACATTTATTTTTAAATAAATTACCATTGCTTCTACATCAAATTACATTATCACACGAATTACATGCAACCCTAATAATTTAACAGTTTGAGTAAAATATAAATATTCTACGGGACTTCAGGATGCTTCGTCATGGAGATCAGAATATGTTATCAAAGTTTGGAAATAAAGCTTTAAAAAAAATCTAGTTGGTGCAGAGTTCAATATGAATACAAATCCTTATGCAAATTAGTTGCTCATTTATTTATTCCGGGCATTATTATGTGTCTAATAATTCATTTGGTTTTACTGTACTCTCCGCAGAGCCGGAATAGCGTGATATGGTCGGATTTTTTTTAACCGACTGTACATGCATTTTCTTTTTAAACTAGAAATTGGATTTGATTTAAAATTTAAAAATACAAAAAAATATGCATAATAGCGGCTTGGCGATAGATTCTATATATGACATTCATTGTTGGGCAATAACGTTGATAAATATGTTTACAGACATTATTGAAATCTCACAAAAACACCTATTTATGGAATAAAAATCCCCACGAAAGACATCTCGTAACGAAATCTCAAAATGATTCGTGCGAAATTTCCAGAGAACCGAAGCTGTACATTCCTGTTTAGGAACCCTGCCGAAGAACTCTATTCCCCCCCCCACACACACACACTCTGTAAATCACACGCGTTTCCTTTTGGTCGTAATCAATTAAAAAATGATAATGATTAAACAGCTCTACGTGTAATTATATGTCTCAGAATCAGATATATGGCAACGTGTTCTCAAGAAAATGTATGACGAGTGTGTTCAACGCCATATTATCGGTATCATAAAAATGACAACGGTAAGCGTCAGGTAATAAAAGTTAATACATGGAAAACAATATATACAAGATCTACGGTGACAATGTTTGACTATATTTATGAAAATGGGGTTGCAACAATCACCATTTAGGCTGACGATTACACTAGTCTTCGTGATGAAATAAACCAATTTAAAGAATACAAGAAATTTAACTCACTGAAAAGATAGTCAATAACAAAAATAATTCAAAAATGTGGAAATTGACCACGGACGATGGGGTGAGTATAGAACTTTAACTAAACTTCGAAGTACTATGTTCACATTCACTTACAGATACAGGTATATTCATAAATGCTGAAAATTCGCATTCACGAATGTGCTACAGACTTGTCTTGTACGATGCTCAAGAAATGTACTAAAAATATGTATGAAAATAGCCCAACATGGAGGGAGGGGATCTTGACAGTATTAAAAGGTGATATTAAAAAAAAATGTAACAGGATGTTGATTTTTCCTCACAATTTCTAACAATTTCTAAAGATTTCAATAACGATACGGTTGGTACCTAGTCTGTTTTCTCAGAGACTGGGTGCTAACCCAATTATTTTCAAAGTCACTTTGTGCGTGGTCATTATATGTGAAGAATATCATGATCGAAATTAAGAAATTTAATTACATTTGATATCAGCATGAAAGTTCTAGGCAGATGTCATTTTACTCCATTTCCGAAGCTTCCATATTTTTTGTTCAATAATATGCAGCACTTAAGTTTCTATGTCAATGATAATCAATAACGGTTATGTCTGTAAAATGATAAAAATACTTATTGCTTGAAAAGTGTTAAACGAATAAATAAGGTTTTTAAATTTAACAAATTGACTTATGAATATTTTAGACCACTTTATTGCGTATTTATTTCTCACAATTCTTATTTTAGATGCAATAAGCAACAACTGTTTTGAGAAGGTGTTCCTTGTGGAATAAGAATAAATGCAGGTATTATTACTTTTTAACCTCTCTAATTATATTGCCTTATTTGAGATTTGAAATATTCAATCAATAAATGTATTTAATTACTACAGTAAAAAAAATAATGCAACATATAATTTCATTTCCACACCATGAACTGATATTTTGTGAAATTGTTGAAGCTACATCCATCAAGATAGAGACTTAGTCAAAGTCTGACATATAGTGATCATGAAACTTACAACGTTGCCCACCTTTAGTGGAAGCTCCAACTATACCTCGGAGCTGTATTTGACTTATCCTTATTATTGGTTTGGAGTCCCGCTTCACTTTCACGCCAACTTATTTGTTGAGGAAATTGCCTGTTTTATTTCTCCACGCTGAAGTTTCGCCATATTTTCCGACTGCGCGTGTCATAACTTATAATGCCCCTAATTAATTTGAAAATAATACAATGCCATATCAGACGACATATCGTCTTCTGAAATTGTTGAATATTTTGCATGGCTTTGTCTGATGCCCAGTCATCAGCTTCATATTATATGCTTTATTTGCAGAATTTTACCTTTTGTCCTGATCTTGCATATTGACCATAAAACTATAATCTTGCAATCACATCACCCACTGTAATTGGAAATTATAGTTTTTTTTTATCAAGTTTTAGCTTCTTACATATTGAATGTTGACATATCGTTTCGCAGCGGCAATTCGTTAATGAGTTTCCATGTTCACACTGAGCAAACATGCACATATACGCATACATGCACAACGAAAAGTGTTTCCAAATGAGCACGAAATGTGTTCAGGTCTTAAAGTAGGATTTTGATTCAGCAATCAGCATCCCAAATTTAGAAATAATATATCTTTATGAGAAAGAAAAGTAATTTAAACACATCAATAAGTTGAAGTGACAAATATATATTTTCATATTTATTAATTTATTTTTTTATATTTAAGGCACGTGTCTTCAATCCGCAGCTCGCGGGGCGCTTGCTGCCCGCCAGCTGACAAAAATATAAAATCGAATCTCTATTGAATTGATTATCTGAATGAGACGTATAGATGTCATCTTAAAAATATTCCCTGCATTCAGTTTTTCTATAATAACATAAAATTTGTAGGAAATAGTACACATACATATTTTAGCAAAACGGGGTATGCATTTTGAATCCAAATGCGTCAAGTCATATAAATGTGTATCAAAATTTCGCCATGGGTGGCATTTTCTTGAAAATACACTTTGAATTCAGAATTATTGTATATATTTTTAAATAACCTGAGGATATATTTAGAAATTAATGCGCACATTTGTTCATATTAAACAGTTAAATCAATATAATGTGAAATCGGAAGAAAAAATTAAAAAGTTGTCCGCAAGAAGCATTTTAAT
Source organism: Amaurobius ferox (assembly GCA_951213105.1). NCBI lineage: Eukaryota > Metazoa > Arthropoda > Arachnida > Araneae > Amaurobiidae > Amaurobius > Amaurobius ferox. Next base: position 121,148,047 of record OX578134.1, read on the forward strand.
TTATTTGTAATTTATTTATTTTTTTATTTTTATTTAAAGAAATTAAACTATCTCAATTGTGTTTTTATACACTTGGTTTAGGATACATGATAAAAAACTAAACATTTGAATTTCAAAGTCCACTATACCCTTATTAAAAATATCTCCTGCTTTGCAGAAAAAAATGGAACGATAGTTTATTTTATGGCTTCTGCATTTAGTTAATATACAAGCCGAATACCCGTTGAAAATCAACAGTTTTCGCTATAAGCAATCCCTGAATATTGTCATTTTTTTAAATAATTCGCTTTTCACATTTATTCGGCAAATTGAATATTGTAGTGTGCGGAACCCCCTAAAGAAGAAAATATTGTAAATTTTTAATTGCGTACGTCTTCCCTTCAAACTATCTACCGGTACACAAAATTAAAGTCTCTATTTCATCCCGAAGCATACTATTTTATCATCTCCCCTTTCGAACGTTTTTCTGTGGAGCACACCCAGAAATGAACAATTTTGAAAAACTCTATTCGCCTTGGGTTTCTTATCAAATGATTGGCCCATATACCAAATATCAAGCATCTATCATATTTAAAAGGAAGCGTGTCTTTTTTTATAAAATCGAACATATTGGTATTCGGCACCCCCTAAAGATGCAAATATTAGAAATCTGAATTTGCACACCTTATTCCTTTCAAACTATCTACCAGTCCACCAAATTTGATGTTTCTATCCTATCGCGAAGCATGTTTTTCTATCGCTATATATTTCGAACGTTTTTCTGTGTTGCACCCCTTTAAATGATCATTTTTGAAAAACCGTAATAATCTTAAGGGTTTTTTATCAAGTGATTACCCCATATACTGAATTTCAAGCCTCTATCACATTGTAAAGGAGGCGTTTTTCATTTGTTCGTCAAATCGAACAATTTAGTGTGCGGCACCCCCTTTAATAGCAAATGTTGGAAAACTGAAATTGCACACTTTCTTCCTTTCTAACTATCTACACTTATACCAAATTTGAAGTCTCTATCTTGTCGCGAAGCATGCTTTTTCTATCATTTCACCTTTCGAATGTTTTCCTGTAGAGTACCCACCCCCCCTTAAATATACATTATTGAAAAACTCCATTCTTTTTGGGTTTTCTATTAAATGATTCGTCCATATACCAAACATCAAGCCTCTATGACGTTCTAAAAGGGGTGTTTCTACTTCATTCCAAAAATCGAACATTTTTGTGTGCGACACACCCTAAAGAAGAAAATATTGGAAAACTGAAATTGTGCACTTTCTTTGTTCCAAACTATATACTCCACACCAACTTTCAAATCTCTATCTCATCCTGAAGTATTTTTTCTTATCAATTCACCTTTCGAACGTTTTCCTCTGGAGTACCCCCCCATGAACTATTATTTTTGAAAAACTATATTCGTCTTGGGTGTTTTCATCAAATGAGTAGTCCATATACCTAATTTCAAGCCTCTATCAAATTTTAAAGGAACCGTTTCTCATTTATTCGGTTTACCGAAAATTTTGGGTTGCGGCACCCCCTTAATTAAAAAATATTGGGAATCTGAAATTGCACACTTTTTTCCTTTCGTACGATTTACCCATACACCAAATTTGAAGTCCCTATCTTATGGCAAAGTATGATTTCCTATCATTTCACTTTTTGAACGTTTTGATGCGGAGCACCCCCCTCTACAGAACGTTTTCGAAAAATTCGATTTTTCCAGGGGGTTTTATCGAACGACCAAATTGCAAGTCTCTATCCATTCGGGAAGTGCCTAAAAAAGCGTGACAGACAGACAGACGGACAGACAGAGCGACAGACGGACACTTGGCAATTAGTATATATCGATTCTATATTACGCGCATTCTGATTCTTGACTAAATACTTTAGAAGTGACTGGACCTGTCCATCACTCATCAGCGATTAATGGGAAGAATCTTGACAACAATATCTTATGTCGAGTATATGTCACTTTGGCTATTTTCTGTCATTAAGGATTTATTAACGGAACATACAATACTTTTATTAACATAAAAGATATTTTAACAGCATTTTTACAGGATGGAGATAAATAAAATATAAATAGATCTAATGTGGTTTTGTTGACTAAGAGTGTCAGATAATTTGTGTTTTTATGTGAATTGAAAAATTCTTCATTCACATTTAATTTTAAGAAAGCACTCTATTAACACATCTGCATTAAATCAAAAAATGCTGACTGTTATAGGCGGAATGAATATTCTAAAAATACATTATCATCTCTATATAAAATATTGATAGCATACGAGAATAAAGCACATTCAGACTCATTCTATACAACAGCGACATTAAAAGCAGTCCGGCAAAATATTTGTTGAATTTGTAACCATTTCCATGTATATCGATTTCCGTTTTTGTCGTTACGGTAAGCGATGATAATTACCGTTGTGTAGAAATAATGTTTGGCTTCAGAAAATTACAGGTTCGTGTGACGTATTATAACAGCAGTCATTATTTGTAAATGATTGCTACCTACCAGTTGTTTACCGTACATGTCGTTGGGATAGTACACTTGATTCATGTAAAAATATCGAGAAATTTTCAAAGGTTTTCTAGAACTCTACCTGAGTCACAGACCCACCCATCCACAAACACATATGCATGCATATATACATACACACACACGCTCACACACACATATATATATATATATATATATATATATATATATATATATATATAAATATATATATGTATATATACATATATATATATATATATATATATATATATATATATATATATATATATATATATATGTATATATATGTATATATATATATATATATATATATATATATATATATATATACATATATTTATATATATATATATATATATATATATATATATATATATATATATATATATATATATACGTATATATATATATATACGTATATATATATGTATGTATATGTATATATATATATGTATATATTATTTTATTATATTATATATTATATTGTTATATTATATTATTTTATTATTATTTTATTTATTTATTTTTTAAAACAATATTGTCACTGATTAAAAAACGTACTTTGAAGCATTTTATTTCAAAAGCAAGAGTTATGAGCTTTGTATTAAGATACCATGCAGATTGTTTTACTTAAGAGAAGTTTTCCATTATTAGAAAATTGATAGTTAAGCTCAGCCCATAAAAATAGTGAATTATTTGAATTTATTCATGACTTTATATTGATTATTAAATGTGTTAACTATTTCATTAACAAATCGATAGCTATTATATGAATGCTGTAAAATGTAGTGACAGCATTGTCGTGACAAGGAAAATATAACTGCCACATTATGTTTTATGCATTGTCTTGCTTAAAGAATTTTGGATGTATGCTTGTTGATATGGGTCTTTTTTTAGAAACATGTGGAAATAAAATAGATAATACCTTTGTCTAATGAGAGAGGCTAATTTCCGATCCGAAAAACTAATGTGAAACTTTATAAAAATAACGTTTACGTCGTCATATATAATTAAAGTTTTTATTTTTAAGTCATTGTTGCCAAGTATAATTTTGTATTTATCGATATTATAAATGTAATCGATATTATAAATGTATATTTTAATGGTAAAGACGTTAGTATTTGAATGGTTTTGAATAGATTAAAATTACTTTCTACACGAGAAGAATATTTTTTTATTAGTAGTAAATATTTTAGCCATTTTACTCCGTAAAAGAGCATAAGCTTTTTGTATGAATGTGAAACAATAACTGCTTTCAAAGACGTCATTTTTTATTAAAAAATAACAGTCGTTTCTCTTCTAAATGCCGAGAAAATAGTTCAGTAAGTGGTAACCATTTTTATTTTTACGGAAATTAAACATAATTATTTACCTGCTAAATAGCTTAAAATGGCTTTTCATATGCGGCCAATATTTCTTGGTTATTTTGTAACATTTATTCTGAACCCCTTTACTTACTAAAACAATATAATGAGATTCGTGTATAATGGTAGAATCCTGTTTCCCTTGGCTTTTTCTTTCTTTGTTTTTTTTTTGCCTGTGTTCTTGGTGTTACATTATATTTGAAAACCGTTATTAATCAATAATCTAGAGAAAACGTACGCAAGTCATGTCCAAATTTGTTTTCGTCGGGATGTAAGAATAACTACCCATTTAAACATGATATGCTAAATGTGTTATTTGCATATTTTATTATATAAGTAAAAACATAATGTTTATAGATATTTTGATTTACTAGGTACGCAAAATTGAAAATGAAGCATTTTGATATATCTTTAGAACATTTTAATATTTTTTACTTTTATTGTTACGAATGAGAAATTTCAAATGATCAGATTTTTTCGCAAATAAAAGTTTCCATTCCGTCAGGTTAATTTTATATTTTGTGGTTCAAAAATGATACAATTTCTTATCTCTTATGAAAGGCATTTTGTTTAGTTAAGAGGTTAAGAAATAACAATCGCGTTTGAGAAATCCATGATTGGACTATATCACCCAACTTTCAAAACTCTTAACTACGTATTATTTCTATTGCAATACCTCAAACGGTTTTTTTTTGGCACAGTTATAAAGTTTTATTTTTCAGTTGGTGTGGATGAGGTGAGACAACAGACATTTGGATTTCGTCTGCTACACTGATAAATCGATGCAACTAACTGAGAATGTGAATCAATTATGTTAGCTAAATGATTTTCGATCTTTTAACTCTGGATTTTATGATATTTGTAAGGAAAAAAATACTGGTTTCTACAATTTATTACATTTCAATCAATATATCTCTGTTTATTTTTCTAATGAGGGAATTACAAACATTATATTTGGCATCTACAGTAACTGTAGGCATCTGTAGTAAGTCAAACGAATTATCTCATCTAAAAGTGGAGAATTATTTTATAAATAGTATTTTTTAATATAGTAATTGTATACGTAACTGTTTATACTAATATATAAATAAATAAAAATATGACATAACAGTAGCATTTCAAATACCCCTGTAGCTATTATTTTTAATTATTGCTTTTTTATTTAATTCCATATACAATTTACAGTTATTTTTGCATGTGTGTTATGTAAATTGATGTAAAAATTAACGATTTCTGCCGTTAAGTGTATCTAATGATATTGTTTTTAAAATAATTTGGTTTAAAATAATTTGGTCAATTTGGAAACAGACATTAACATTTGACAGAATTTTAATAAGTAAAATAAATAGACTTTGCAATATCCTTTCTCTGCAAGGGCTTCAGACATAATATTTTTTTAATGTCCTATTGATCGCATTCCATTCAATAATATTAAAATTATAGAGAAAGAATTGCCATTAATATTTACCAATAAACACTATAAAGGAACTTAAGTACAAAGAAAGTACATACACAGAATATAATTTAGTAGAATAATTATTTATGAAGACAAATCTCGATTCAGTTATTCAAATTTTGTAATTCAGTGCTAATGAAATGATGTCACCATTTCCCTGCAGTATTATGCATAACTAACACTTCTATTTTGTGCATAAATCTTGAGTTAATCTTTAAATACACATTATATGAATCTTACACTTTTCCTATGTATAATACATGAGTGGAAACGTAATTAAGCTTTGTTACAGGAAGATTCCACATTAATTTTATTTCTCATTTGTATTCTCTTTTATAAAATTAATGTATTTTATATGGTGATTAATGTTGTGTCAGATATTTTATTAATTAATAAAGCATATTTTTGTTTTGCGAAATATATTTAAAGAAATACATTTTTATATTAATAACAGTGAAATTATCAACTACATTCTAAAAGTAATATTGAACAATGTCCTAATGGAACAAACAGTACTTTAAAAGCTGATTTTTGATTATTAATGCAAATTTCTAATTTTTCATATTTCTCATCAAATGGATGTATTTTATCTGTATACTTTATCTGTCATATATACCAATTCCCGAATCTCTGTCCAAATGTATGTGTGTCTATCCACGATTCCGTCCGCCACGCTGAGTTAGGCATTTTTCAAATAGACATATACTTGGAATTTTGTACACGGATCGATAGTTCGATAAAATGCCTGATAAAAATCAATGTTTTTCAAAAATATTCAGTTGAGTGAGTTTTCTACAATACATTACTCAGTATGCAAAATGATAAAGATATGCACATTACGATGAGATAGACTAAATGATAGATTAGTTTCTAAAATTTGCAATAATAAAAATATCAAACACTTTTCTTTTATGGTTTAATCAAGTTTAAAACGATAATTATTAAAAATAGATTTGATTAGAGCTCCAATGTTTTTATTGTTTATAATCATCTTCTCTATTATTTGAAATTTTCATCCAATGATAACAAATAAGCGAGGAAAAGGTAAAAGTAAATTCGTAAAATTAGATCAATTAGTACAATAGTTTTTTCAATAGTAAAGTCAGTAAAATAGTAAAATTGTTTCCATGTTAACTATTTAGATTCAAATTTAATCTTGGATTCCCATAATAATAGTTCCATTACCATTTTATACGATAAAAATATCATTATAACGATCTGCAAAATGGACTAGAATTTTTTTTATAAATCTTAGTTATTTAAAAATAAATTATGAAAATTTTGCTTTGTCTGTGGGGGAAAATATTTAATAGATATAATCGATTTCCTACCTACATTAATGGCCGTTGGCAGAAGTATCATAAAGGTTCAATGATATGTTTTCATTGACTGTAATAAATCGAGCGTTTCACAACTATTATTGTCATAAACAATTACAATTAAAATACAATTATTATTGCAGTTAAAATGCTGTGTGGCCTATGAAATACATTACAAAAATCAATATGAAAATAAATTCTTCCTGATTACGATTATGATAACTTCTAGCATGACTGCATGTTTAATTGAAGTAATTTAATTTGCTTACATTTTAAACTATGTGTGTTGTACAATCAGTTAAATCTCTAATTAAATATACACCTGGTCATTACAGATCAGTTTCGGTTCCTTGCATTATTATAAATTCTGTAAAAGCGAAAATGATTTTATTTGTCGAGGATTTAAAATCGACAGTAGTGCGCTAGTAGGCTTAGGTATGGGGTGCGGGCATAAACGCTGCTACATATGTTCATATGTTGTAACACATGCATTTTTATATAATTATATGTACACACCAAAATCAGGATTGGTGAATGTAGCAAACCGGGGTCAGACCCCCAAGTTTATTAAAATAAAACACATTTATTGAAGGAATCAAGTATAAATTAGAACATTCAATGAAGCAAAAATATAAAATGTATAAATGTATATAAAAACATGCCAGCTTCATGGAAGTACTTCTTTGTTAAGTCAAACAATTTAATTCTTTAATGTTGTTCAGGTTAAGATAATGAATGTATTACTTTTTTAGGAAAAGAAATCAAAGTATAAACAAAAACAATCTTAAAAAAGAAGCAAAATAAAAAATCAATTTTGAAATTCCTCTTAAAGTTAACTTCAAGCGATAAAAATTATCGAGAGCTTTTGATTTCGAACTTGGAAAACACTTTAAAAAACAGTTAATTTTTTATTTTTAAATCCAGTTAAAACATAAAAAGGGAAAGGTATTTATTAATCGGATTTGAAGAGCTTTTAAAACACTCTGGTATAAAAGTATTGAGAATAATTATGGGGTTAGTTTTTTAACATCTTGTTCATTTTGCAAAGTAGTGTATATTAAGTAAAATAAGTCAATATCTGTATTTAAATATATATTTTTAATTATAAATGTTAATGTAATTTTTTATTGATGTTCTCGATAAAAATAATCTGATTAAATATAGTTATTTACATTAAAGGTTATTTGCCTAAGGATATATTTTTGATATTGTATTTCTATTCAATATTTGCAACTGATTACATGTTACGCCTTATAAAGTTGCTCCCAACTGATACCTCTCAGTCGATTCCTTCCATGAAACTAGAAAATATTTTTACAACCAGGACGCTCAAATTAAGGAAATATTTTAAATTCCTCAAAGGTTTTTGATGTTTGGAATACAGAAAATTTTAAAAGCAAACATATGCAACATTTAAAAAAAATAAAATAAGCTGCAAAAATAGCCGATATATACATAATGTTTTATTATGGTAAGGACAGCATACTTTAAAGCCGTCTTTGACATATTTACTAGTTTTTTAGACACAAAATTCTTAAAGAATACGAAAATTACAAATAGGAGGATATGATTCCATGTATTATTTCTTGAACAAAATGGAGCATAATAGATAATATAAGACTATGAGATCAATTTAGCAACCGAATTTAATTTCCTTAATCAAAAAGTAAAATGCAATAATGAAGTTCTTTGAAAATCATAGTTTGTTAGAACAGTGAAGTGTATTTTCTAATTTTTACCCAAATACCGATTGTTTTTCAGAATTATTTAAAATATGTGAATCGTTGCTTTTTTTATATTTCTACCCATAATGCAAACGGTGAGAGAGTTCTTCCACTGATGAATGTCCCGTGGAGAAAGGAGAGGAATGAATTGACGTTACATTAGATTAGATTTCTTATGATAAAAAAAAAAAAATGGAAGTGTCCAACGATGGCGCTGTAGTGAAAAATTTAAGGCAAGTTAGTCCATTAAGGGAGTCGCCAATTTATATTATGTGGACTTTTCTGTCATTTCTTGCATTTGGAAATAATACCAAGCAAGTGGGACTGTTAACAGTAAACGCGTTCTAGTTCGTCCTATGTCTACAATATTCTCTGATTACCAGTGAATTATATTACTGGACAAACGCAGTCGCCGGCCGACCGCATCATCTCTCGGATAAATGGATACCACGACAATAAGAATTATATATCCTCCAGTACTGTAAGGTAAAATATGTATGTCAAAGAACTATATAACCTGTACGGCTAGTTTGTGTCCATATCAGCCCTAAGAAGAGAGAAGAATGATTAAAGTGGTGTCATAAGTATAAGTCTTGGACAGAAGCACATTGTTCCAATGCACTCTTCACGGATACGTTACAATCACGATCTACCCCAGTTTCAGACAATTCATGTATAAGGATCTGAAGAGAACACCATAGTTTTAGTCGCGGTAGTATTAAGGTATGGACAGGATTTTCTTCGGGATATCACATCGACCTGCACGTGTTCACAGAGGATACAGTGACAGCGGAAAGGGGAGTTTAAGTCCTTGGTTTCTTCCTAAGACTTTATTTTGCCCATATTTGTTCTTTTGTACGTTAACGTTTGTTCATATAGAGCAGAGCTGGGGACGATTGGCTTGAGAGCTAATATATTGCTCGTATACAGTGAACAGTGTACTCCTTGGACCATAATCCCATTGAAAACTTTTGGTATTTTCTTAGAAAAGCTGCTTCTGTTCTTCAAATTCCACGAACTGTTCTCCAAGAGCTGAAAACTGCTTTTTTATAGGAATGTCAGATTTTGCCTTCTGCTACGCTGAATCAACTGATTGAAGAGATGCGATGCAAAGTTTGCGTCAAAAGTCAGAGGAAGTCACATTCTACATTAAGGCATACTTGGTTCGCTAACATAGCATAGTTTCTGAGTTCTGTACTTAACTTTTATCAGACAGAGTTATCTTGCAGTGATATATATTTTAGGAACTTCCTTTGAAAAAATATTTTTTTTCAAGTTGCTTCAGTAAGATGTGCAATTACCCATTGACAAATATTAAAATGGAACCCTTACCTTGAAAACTTGCACAATAAGCCGCATTGCTGCCTAAATGATGTATATGTTACTCTACCTTGATGAGTTCAATCAAGTTTTTATTGCAAAAATGTGGATCTGTGAAATATCTGCAGTTATATTTTACTGCTATCTGAATATTATTTTTCATTTTACGTGATTTGCGGATTCAAATGTAAAATCCTAATGTGGGCATCACATGTCATTCCTTAAATACGTAATTCCTTACGTTAAATTCCTTACCGTTAAATTCCTTACCGTTAAATTCCTAAAACGTTAAATTCCTTAAATACGTCATTCCTGGATACGTAAGAGAAATTATATCCAGTTTGCAGTTTCATGAAGTTTTTCTTCTCATTGGGCATTTTTGAAAGTCGTCATCTCATCAAAATTCTAATTTTTTTTCCGAAAAACGGTTTACCAAAGGGTAATGCCGTTGGTCTTATTAATTTCGTCGTTACAAATTACATATAAAACCAATATTTAAAAATACATTTCAGTATAATTTAGTCTTATATTTCATATTTTAGTAATTTTTTTGCAAACCATTTTGCAAAAAAGGGCATGTTATGTTTTCTAACTCGTAACACAATTTAATCAGCTCTAGAACAACCCCCAAAAGCCTTAATTTTGAAATTTTGTAAAATTTCATCGAGTTAGAGTGGATATATGCGTGGCACAGACATACACATACAAACACACATAATTGGGATTTTCATGTTCTAGTAGTATAGTTGTGTATAGTCATGACGTGTTCGAGTAGTATAGTTATGTAGATTAAAGTGTATTCAGATTGCTGTCTCGATACCAATACTTTCTACACAGGCTGTCCCAAAAAGATTGAAACGAGCTTTAATTCTTTACCTGGTAGAGATAAGTGGGCAATATAAATTGCAAAAATGTTGAAAGTAAGGTAGGAAGTAAGACTATGTTAATGAAATAGTCCTCCCATCCATTTTCAAAAATTTACACTTTTAAAATTGTTATACGACCTCCTTATTTTTAATGCAACAAAATCATTAAAAAATCCCGCATATATGTATCTTTAAAATCAACTGAATTATGATAAAAGAAAAAATCTGACTTATGTCACTTTTCCGTACTATGTGAAAGGCTGTTTTATCAGTGAAAAGAGGGATCATAAACAAATTGAAAATGGAAATTGTTTAGATCAAAAATACGCTAATATGTGTCAAAAAATTTATCACAAATGCATCTAGATAAAACATTACACAGACAGAGATCATATAAAGCAGTGATACTCAATACGCTGTTGGGTATCGCATGTATTATCTTCCAGTTTCATATTTTTCGTGATATGTCACAAATTTACATTTTCAATTAGATATATGGTCCCCATTCACAATGTTCAATATTCAATAAAATATAACTCGCTCAATTTTAAAGATACAGATATGCGTTTTTTTGTAATGAACTTGTTGCGTTAAAAATAAATTTTTTCTGATTGACTAAATTTGTCTAAGGGGGTCGTATAAAAATTTAAAAAATGTAACTTTTTGAAAATTAATGGGATGACTATTTCATTAATGCATTCTTATTTCCTACCCTACTTTCAACATTTTTGCAATTTACATTGCTCACTTATCTCCAACTGGTAAATAATTAAAGCGCGTTTAAATATTTTTGGGACATCATGTATACATTAACATGTATTGTGAGGAAAGTAACACATAAAAAGGCAAAATGTGCGTCCATTTAATTTAAAAAATTAACAACTGACAGATAAATTACATCAAAATCTGTTGCAAACTTATCGTGAGACCAGGAGGCAACATATACAGTTTTTTATGTTTACGATGAAACAGAGAGAGAGAGAAAGAGAGAGAGAGTCCTGTTTTCAGACAGTGTTGTTCAGAGAAAATCGCTATTCATTTAAATATGAGAATGTTATATAAAAAGATTGAATGTCTGACTATAATGACTAAATATCTGACTATAATGACTATAATGACTATAATGACTAAATGTCTGACTATAATGACTATAATGACTAAATGTCTGATTATAATGACTATAATGTCGGACTATAATGACTATAATGTCGGAATATAATTACTATACTGTCTGTTCTCCCAATGTCAGATAAAGAATCAGAACATATTCCAGTCATGCTGAGCTCCAGATCCGAAATACAGAGGTACGTGCCAGTCTTCAGATATTGCTGGTCGATTTTTGATCTTTGGAATACGATTCAAAAGACCTGGTCTCACACGAAGCTTTTCTCTTCCTAAGTTTTTGTTAAAATTGATGTTATTTTAATTCTAACAATAATAGAGGTGCGAACAAATGATAATTTATTTTTAAAGCCATAAATGCGGATTTTAATATGTAGCGTTTACATTTAATGATTATGTTAAGGAACTCGTGCAAATTAGTAATGGTGAATTATTGCGAGGGTTATTCCTCTGTTATTTCCAATTATGTGCATTGAATGCCAATCACCACACAATATATATTGCAAATTTATATATTGGAAACTTATACATTGCAAACTATATTTTAGATGCAAATCATATTGCGGTTTTTAACCTTCGTAAAATCGATAATTTACTGCAAAAATGTATTTTATTTTATAAAAATAGCATTGATGTTTATCTTGCCAATTAATTATTGGCATTCTTTTATCCTCCATACTCTATTTACTTTTCACAATCGGTTTCATTTCCGCCCTTTCGGTTTTCTTTGACAGAGGGATTTCCAATAATTGGAATGAAACGCCTAACTCGTGTTTCCATTCTCCGACGACCAAAAAATTATCGGTATGTTACTCCATGCATTCGTTTGTTTGAAATTTGGTAGACTGGAAAAATTGTTCCTTTCTTTATAATCTTTAAATAAGCAAAGAGAAAAGAACATTATCGATTTCTGGAACACCGAAATTATCTAATTATAAATTCAATTGGAAAGTTTTACTATATATGTTGTGCAGTGTATCTGTTGTCCAGTGTATATGTTGTGCAGTGTATTTGTTGTGCTATGCATTTGTTGTGAAGTGTATTGAGAATTTTAGAGCACCAAACCCTTATGTTTACCTTTTAAAATAATTGCACCATATTTAATTTAATCATTCAATTTATCGGTATAGTTTGATATAGCACCCAGAGAATAACTGGCACGAGTAAAGTATTAATGAAGATTCAAAATATCCATCTATCAAATCCTACAGCCCTATTTGGCGACACAAATAATACAACAGTTGTTCTCACAGCAGTTTACCACAGCAGTTGGTTACATATGCTATGTATATATATATATATATATATATATATATATATATATATAAGATTCATATGAAAAAGAGAGGGGAAATGACCAAATGCAAGGCATAAAATGGTAGAGGGGGATGGCGACCCCTCTTTCCCGTTTAAAAGACTGCTTTTATGCCCGGGCAACACTCACGGTACTAATGCCATGCAGAAGCCATACTTCCGTAAATGTGTCAAATCAAAAACACTCGAAAAAGTGCAAAGAAAACAAATAGGAATCGACCAGGATCGCAAGGGAAAGAATGGAAATGCAGCAAATTCCCCTGTCGGTTACGATGGAGTGCATCATATATAACAGAAGTCCACGCATGCGCTATTCGTTATTTTCACTTTCATCGTTCTATACCTCTGCCATATCCTTTAAGTAAGCATTTTCTCCCTTTTTTGTATTAAATAGGGAATTATAATAACATTTCAGGAAGCCAATTGGATAATTCCGTTTTATTGCCTCCTTCATAATATTCCTATTATGCATGATGCAATCAGACTTGAAAGTATTAATGCGTTGATTTCTATTGAGGTGACCAATGACGACATTTCTGAAAATGTTTTTGGTCAAATAGGACCTCCAATCAATAATGCGGTTGATTTTTATATTGATATTGTTTCTCTTGTCATATAAGACGGTATAAGTACCATATCTACTGTCATGTTTTAGTGTGATATCTAGAAAATCAACACTATCTTCCTCCTTACTTATATTCTCAATCAATTCCAGTTCTTTTGGATAAAAAGTAAAATCAAATTGGGGTGTATTCTTATATTGCCCAATAAGGACATCGTCAACGAAACGAAAATATGGCATTTCATGTAATATATGAGTGCCATTTTCAAATTTACACAAGTATAGATCGGCGAGCAGGGATGAACATCCCCCTCCCATCGGAATACCCTTAACCTGTTTAAAATAGTTGGTGCCATCAAATAAGATGTTTTCAAACAACACAATGCGAATCAAGTCCTCGTATTTTCTGAATGTAATATGCTCTTTTAAGTCATATATTTCATGTAGTTCCTTCAAAATTTCATATAGATTTTCCAGATTGATGTTGTTGAATAAATCACGGAAATCGTAACTTTTGAAACGTATATCCCTGCTATAAAATGGAAGTCGGTTGATGACATCGTAACTATTATTTATCATTACTGTTCCTTGTTTCTTGAGTATAATCATAACATTTTTAAGTATAGTTAAAAGTTTTTCATTTGCAATTGTTAAATAGGATCCACATCCCACTGTCACCGGCCGGAACTTGACTGGATTTTTATGAAGTTTTGGTATGAGTACCAAATATGGAAAGTTAACTGCTTTAAGTTCGATACCAATGCTTTCATACAGAGTTTTAATTTTATTTACCAGACATGTTCCATTTTGTTGTAAAGGGGAGTACATTTGTTTATCAAGATAACTATTTTTTAAAGTATCAACGTAGTATTTTCTGCATGTGAAAGCGTAATTTGATACAACTTTATCCGTATAAGTTATAACATATTTATCTTCATATTTATTGACTGCATTTTGAAGAGAAGGATAATACGTTTTTTACACAATGTTTTGTAGTGGAGATTGAACATTTTGATAAGGTTGTATTGCCATTCTTTGAAGGCTTGTATTGGCATGCTGTATTTTACGGCGAGTTTATATGTAAATTTCTTCAAATCTTGTTCAAAGTCCTTTTTAATATTTGTGAAATCTTGTATACGAAATTTCGTACCAAGTTGAAGCATAGATTTTAACTTGTGATTATCCAATAGATCCAGGTTTCCAGTGATAATGTGCGCATGAAGGGTATCTATATAAGGGCTGTTTTTACAATTACACTCTTCACTTTTATATACATTGATGTTTCTACTTATGCGGTTATAATTAAATATTTTTCTACCATTGGTTTGCACAAATTTATAAATCAGTTTTACTTCTATGTTAGGTATTGGTAAGAGATGTGCCAAGTTTTTTATATATGTCTTGATTGGTAAACCATCATAATTTTTATTTTTGTAGGTTGTAACAAAAGGCTCTGTTGTAGTAGTTTTCTTCTGTGGAGAGGATTTCAATACTATGCTTAATGTACTGGCTTTTAGTTTAAGTAAATCCATCATTATAGCGTAGTTTGTACATGCATTTTCATTATTATTAACAGTTAGTTGTTTTTCGAGTTGATACACTTTCAAATAACACCAGATGCGTTGAATATAACGTTTTCTTATACTAAATATAAGATTTTTGATCCAGCCGGGTTTTATTATTATTCCTGTACACACTGTTTTCATGAACGTTTCGATCTTATCAAGAGTTTCTTTATAACTGAAATTTTTCCTTTTTCTTGTTCCCCTTTGCCATCTCTTTTTTATAGCAGGATGGATATCTTGTAATACAGGGTTACGTTTTTCATTTTTACAAGATTCCAAATTATAATTGTCATTAAATATGATCGTATTGAGTCCATACGGAAAAGCTGTTCCATATTGTTGGATGTGTGTATTTTCCCACCAAAGTCTTTCTGACAGTTTGGGTACAACATCGATGATTGCAACAATTATTTGTGAAAAATCATGGTATCTATAATGACGGAGTTCCAAATTGGTGATAGTTGCATCAGTGAGAAGAGATTTGCCAATTTGACTTCGATGTAAGTTGATTCGCAAATGCAAACGATTTTTGGTTTGGCCGATATATTTGGCATGGCATGTTTGGCAAGTAATACAGTAGATGACATTATAGGTTTTGCAGAATGTACCGTAACTGGGATCTTGAGTAGATATTTGGAGAGGGTCTGCCACTGGGCAGAGTTTACATCGATGAGATTGGTATTTTTTAAACTTGAAATTACGTATTCTATTAAAATAATGACGATATGAAAATTTAAAAAAGGGTGATCCATTTAGATTAAGGATCGAGTCGCTAACACCGACGGTCGGTATACCGACTCGATCCTTAATCTAAATGGATCACCCTTTTTTTAAATATTCATATCGTCATTATTTTAATAGAATACGTAATTTCAAGTTTAAAAATGCCAATCTCATCGATGTAAACTCTGCCCAGTGGCAGACCCTCTCCAAATATCTACTCAAGATCCCAGTTACGGTACATTCTGCAAAACCTATAATGTCATCTACTGTATTACTTGCCAAACATGCCATGCCAAATATATCGGCCAAACCAAAAATCGTTTGCATTTGCGAATCAACTTACATCGAAGTCAAATTGGCAAATCTCTTCTCACTGATGCAACTATCACCAATTTGGAACTCCGTCATTATAGATACCATGATTTTTCACAAATAATTGTTGCAATCATCGATGTTGTACCCAAACTGTCAGAAAGACTTTGGTGGGAAAATACACACATCCAACAATATGGAACAGCTTTTCCGTATGTACTCAATACGATCATATTTAATGACAATTATAATTTGGAATCTTGTAAAAATGAAAAACGTAACCCTGTATTACAAGATATCCATCCTGCTATAAAAAAGAGATGGCAAAGGGGAACAAGAAAAAGGAAAAATTTCAGTTATAAAGAAACTCTTGATAAGATCGAAACGTTCATGAAAACAGTGTGTACAGGAATAATAATAAAACCCGGCTGGATCAAAAATCTTATATTTAGTATAAGAAAACGTTATATTCAACGCATCTGGTGTTATTTGAAAGTGTATCAACTCGAAAAACAACTAACTGTTAATAATAATGAAAATGCATGTACAAACTACGCTATAATGATGGATTTACTTAAACTAAAAGCCAGTACATTAAGCATAGTATTGAAATCCTCTCCACAGAAGAAAACTACTACAACAGAGCCTTTTGTTACAACCTACAAAAATAAAAATTATGATGGTTTACCAATCAAGACATATATAAAAAACTTGGCACATCTCTTACCAATACCTAACATAGAAGTAAAACTGATTTATAAATTTGTGCAAACCAATGGTAGAAAAATATTTAATTATAACCGCATAAGTAGAAACATCAATGTATATAAAAGTGAAGAGTGTAATTGTAAAAACAGCCCTTATATAGATACCCATCATGCGCACATTATCACTGGAAACCTGGATCTATTGGATAATCACAAGTTAAAATCTATGCTTCAACCTGGTACGAAATTTCGTATACAAGATTTCACAAATATTGAAAAGGACTTTGAACAAGATTTGAAGAAATTTACATATAAACTCGCCGTAAAATACAGCATGCCAATACAAGCCTTCAAAGAATGGCAATACAACCTTATCAAAGTGTTCAATCTCCACTACAAAACATTGTGTAAAAAAACGTATTATCCTTCTCTTCAAAATGCAGTCAATAAATATGAAGATAAATATGTTATAACTTATACGGATAAAGTTGTATCAAATTACGCTTTCACATGCAGAAAATACTACGTTGATACTTTAAAAAATAGTTATCTTGATAAACAAATGTACTCCCCTTTACAACAAAATGGAACATGTCTGGTAAATAAAATTAAAACTCTGTATGAAAGCATTGGTATCGAACTTAAAGCAGTTAACTTTCCATATTTGGTACTCATACCAAAACTTCATAAAAATCCAGTCAAGTTCCGGCCGGTGACAGTGGGATGTGGATCCTATTTAACAATTGCAAATGAAAAACTTTTAACTATACTTAAAAATGTTATGATTATACTCAAGAAACAAGGAACAGTAATGATAAATAATAGTTACGATGTCATCAACCGACTTCCATTTTATAGCAGGGATATACGTTTCAAAAGTTACGATTTCCGTGATTTATTCAACAACATCAATCTGGAAAATCTATATGAAA
Source organism: Amaurobius ferox (assembly GCA_951213105.1). Classification (NCBI taxonomy): domain Eukaryota; kingdom Metazoa; phylum Arthropoda; class Arachnida; order Araneae; family Amaurobiidae; genus Amaurobius; species Amaurobius ferox. The sequence goes on from OX578134.1 coordinate 121,165,845, forward strand.
TTTTGAAGGAACTACATGAAATATATGACTTAAAAGAGCATATTACATTCAGAAAATACGAGGACTTGATTCGCATTGTGTTGTTTGAAAACATCTTATTTGATGGCACCAACTATTTTAAACAGGTTAAGGGTATTCCGATGGGAGGGGGATGTTCATCCCTGCTCGCCGATCTATACTTGTGTAAATTTGAAAATGGCACTCATATATTACATGAAATGCCATATTTTCGTTTCGTTGACGATGTCCTTATTGGGCAATATAAGAATACACCCCAATTTGATTTTACTTTTTATCCAAAAGAACTGGAATTGATTGAGAATATAAGTAAGGAGGAAGATAGTGTTGATTTTCTAGATATCACACTAAAACATGACAGTAGATATGGTACTTATACCGTCTTATATGACAAGAGAAACAATATCAATATAAAAATCAACCGCATTATTGATTGGAGGTCCTATTTGACCAAAAACATTTTCAGAAATGTCGTCATTGGTCACCTCAATAGAAATCAACGCATTAATACTTTCAAGTCTGATTGCATCATGCATAATAGGAATATTATGAAGGAGGCAATAAAACGGAATTATCCAATTGGCTGTCTGAAATGTTATTATAATTCCCTATTTAATACAAAAAAGGGAGAAAATGCTTAATTAAAGGATATGGCAGAGGTATAGAACGATGAAAGTGAAAATAACGAATAGCGCATGCGTGGACTTCTGTTATATATGATGCACTCCATCGTAACCGACAGGGGAATTTGCTGCATTTCCATTCTTTCCCTTGCGATCCTGGTCGATTCCTATTTGTTTTCTTTGCACTTTTTCGAGTGTTTTTGATTTGACACATTTACGGAAGTATGGCTTCTGCATGGCATTGGTACCGTGAGTGTTGCCCGGGCATAAAAGCAGTCTTTTAAACGGGAAAGAGGGGTCGCCATCCCCCTCTACCATTTTATGCTTTGCATTTGGTCATTTCCCCTCTCTTTTTCATATGAATCTTGTATGTTACTTTAGGAGAATGTGCTGCATTGCGCCAACTTCTGGAGAAAAATTGGATAACTGTGAAATAATTTTATTTTAATATGTTTACTATGCTATATATATATATATATATATATATATATATATATATATATATATACTTATATATAATATATTAGTAAGAAGTATTAAAAGTAATTAATTCAAGTAATAGTGAAATATTAATATCACCATGGTGAAGTATTCTATAACTCTGGCGATGTAAAGAACATGCTTGAACACACACTTTTCTGTAAAGTTTCGGTGACTTGTGCATTTAGGGGATCACCAAGATATTGAAAAGGGGAAACATGTATTTGATCACCCTGTATCATAAAAAGCTGGAAATGATTTGTGACTTTTACAAAATAGTTAAAAAGCTTTGTTCAATGTGTATAAACATTTCTGTAAAAAGCATTTTTGTATAAACATGTTTGAACAAAGATAGTTAACCATTTTGTGAAAGTTACAAATAATTTCCAGCTTTTTACGATACAGGGTGATCAAATATACGTATATTTCTCCTTTTTTAATATCTTATAGGTCCCCTAAATGCACAAGTCACCGAAACTTTACTAGAAAGTGTGCACTCAAGCATGTTCTTCACATCCCTAAAGTTACAAAACACTTCACCAAGTATTTGTTTAGGGATTTAAAAAACATTGTAACATCCAATGTGTCCAGTATATATATATATATATATATATATATATATATATATATATATATATATATATATATATATATATATATATATATATATATATATATATAAGGATATAAACAAGAAGAAAAAATAAGCGAGAACAGGAGTGACCATATGATTTGCATAGAATGGCTGGGGTGGATTGCGACACCCCTTTCCCGCTTAAAGCAGCTTTTACGACCCGGGCAACGCTCACGGCACCAATGTAACTCAATGGTCAATCTCCCACATGTGCAAAGACAGAAGCAACCGAACGGACAAAAGAGCAAAGATGGAACCAACGACAGACATATTTCCCATTTGTAAACGTCGGTAAAATTATATATATATATATATATATATATATATATATATATATATATATATATATATATATATATATATATCTATATATATATATATATCTATCTATATATATATATATATATATATATATATATATATATATATATATATGTATGTATATATATATATATATATATATACATATATGTATATATATATATATGTATATGTATACATATATGTATATATATATATATATATATATATATATATATATATATATGTGTATATATATATATAATTTTTGCTGAATGTCGCAGCACTCAAACATCTACTTAGTAGTGATTATAGATACATCTGAGATTAATGACAGGGTTTCAACAATTCACGTCTATGCTATATTATGTCTGATTTTTAATAAAATATATTATTTAACATTGATAAATTTAATAGATGGAAAATTTTATAGTATTGCCAGATTTATATTAATAAAAGCTGCTCAAAATGTGTAACTCAACTATAAACACATATTTTATATAATAGCTTTTATATATTTTTTAGGAAATAATAGATTACGTACGAAGCAAATGTCACATTCTAAGAATCCATGTGCAAAAAGGATATAAGAAGCTTATAAACAAAGTCATGAATTCCTGTCTCTGCACAGAAAATAATACAATAAAAAAGAAATGTAGAGAAAATGCAAAAAAAAAAAAAATTAATCTCGTGGTTTCTCTTGTGTTATTTGCAGATTAATAAAAGTTTCATCCTTTGAAAATACATTTGTGTTCATGGAGATGTCGAATATTTTCTTATGAAAATAAATTCAATTTTATATAAAAGTATTATATTTTACGTTTCTGTTATTCTTTTATTTTATATATTTAAATTTCCTTTTTCTAATGTTCAAAAAAGTTTCTTTCTTAATACATATATATATATATTGGAAATGATTATTTTATTTATTTTTGTTCAGAAATTTTAATTATATTCTATATTATTTTATGCAGTTGTATTTTTTATTCACCACACTAAAATCCTATATAATGCGATTTAAAATCACGTATAATCGTAATTCTTTTTGCGTAACAAATCCATATGTCTTTTTAAATATTTTTAAGATGCTTATATTTACTAGAAATGATATTCTTTCGTTCAAAAGTGAATATTATGTTGAAGTACTCATAAAAAACCCGATAATCTAATTATTCTATAAATACAAAAGCAGCTTGTTCTTAATATTTTATTTTTCCTTAAAATATGCAATAATAATTTAAAAAATCAGATATGGGCAGCGCATGACCTTTTCTACATAATGTAATGAATCCACTTCTTTCACAGTGAACAAATGATGGATAAGATCCATGGTACAATGTTTTGACGTTGAATTGAGCATTCAGCGTCTTTTCTGGGTGATAACATAAAATTGTTTCGAAGTACTCTATTAATTTATTTCAATCAGATCTCACGTGACCTTAATCAGAAGTTATAGCGTTCATATCTTTAAATAGCAAGAAAGATCAATCACGCATAAGGCATTGATTAACAAACTCCTTCCAACTGAAATGCAATTTTATTTAAACATTTCAAAAATGCGAAACATTCAGCTCTGATATATTTTAAATTATCACATTATTACAATTTATTATATTTGAAAACTTAAAACTTCATAAAAAATGAACTTTATTCAAATGACGTCATCGAAATATACATCGTCTTACTCTCTATCTAAAAGCAGTAAATGGAGTGAATATTTCCAGAGTTAAATAATTTTACGTGAAAAAAATCAGCAATTCTTATACAACTGATTTTACAATCACTTGTTTACAGTCTGCATCCATTAAAATAAGGCTTCGTTGCAAAAATAATCAAAGTTTGACGATCATTTAAACTCTAATATTGTAATTGCGTTGGCGCAGAGTATAGATGCATAAAAATACGCAAAAATAAATCGGTTTTAGGATGGATGTAACGCTATATATATAGATTTAAAAGAACTTTAAAAATCAATATTTATACACTGGAAAAAAATATGGATGCCATATTTTATTTTGAAGTGGGGTACGTGATATTTTTATATTATATGGATGTAATTATTATTTTAATTTTTATTTAAAAAATTATGTAACATATATTGCTGATTTTTTTTATATATGTTATGGGATAATTTGAATATTTCCTAACATTCTCGAAGCATTTTTTGAATTTAAACTTCGCTTAAAATGTGTTTGAAAAATTAGGTCCCATAGGGTTCAATTTATTTATTTTTAAACCCGGGTTCAATCCAAAATTAATTGTGTGATATTATTAATTTGCATTCCCATATGTCCTACAGACCGTCTCAATAGCATCCAAAAATTTTAGTTTTATACAGTCATTTTTACGCTAGTTATCGTGAGAACGGACAGACAGACAGACAGAATTAACAAAGTCATAAACAATTTTCAACCATGTGTTAATAAAGGACATTATTTAATCCGACAATAATAAAAGCAAACACTGCCTAGTCCAGCAAGATGAAATAAAGAACTTATACCTTAGTTCGAAAATATTGCCACAATAAGATGAAATTGTATCATCATGAAAGTTTAATTCTTGAATAAACTAAACGGAAAACCGTATCTCATGGAGATGAGACTGTCCATTTGTCTTCATGATAGAGCTGGATATTAAACTTGATATTAATGTCGTCTCAATTTAAAAAGGTATAATTTAAATATATAAACCATATAGTTAGAGAGAGAGACTTGCTGCCTTCTTTATCTTAAAATTCATGTTTCAAATAATAAAATGAATAAAAAATTGATTTATAGATATATTAGTTTGACCTGAATCGTATGACCCATCAAGTTTTTAGTCCCTTAGCCTCCGTGGCATGATCAGTAATTGAAAAAGTCGAGGGAATTAGACTTGATAAACTCATTGTTATTCGGTGTCTAATGGAGAGTAGATGAATTGCTTTATATTACCCAATGGTATAGTATGTGTCTTTTGGTAAGGAGGCGTAAGATAAATAATGCTATTGAATGAATGGGATGTCTTTCTCGTAAACGTAAGCGCGCGTTGGACGGGTGAATATTTTTTTTTTGCAACTTTATTTCATCTTATGACGGACTTATCATTCTAGTATTAAAATATATGTATTCATTCATTAATTTGGTAATATTTTTGTTGATTTAGCGACATTTCTGCAATTTTTGCGATATTTTTGTTAATTTAACATCAATAAAAAATAGCGAAGTTAGCGATATTACATCAAATTAATCATCAAGTTCACAAAATTTAGCACCTATCATTACAAACAGACGCATAGAAAGTATTTTATTATATTTGAATAAGTGTCTAGTTATGTATTGGGCACTAAAATACAAAAATTATTGCACAACATATCTCCTCTCGTGAATGGAAGGAACTAAATGTAAGTGAATGCTGTTAACAACTGTGTCGCATAATACTGCATATGAAACGTTTACATAATTCACTATGGTTAATGCAATTTTTTTTATTTTATGTAATTATTTTATATATATTTTTTAAAAAACGTGAAATATCTTGAAAACAGTTCATGCTATAGAACAATTCATGTCTCTGGACCCCTGGTATTCCTGCCATCCGTCACACAACATATACATCGCTTCCTTTTAGTGGTATCTTCAGATTATTTGTTTGCATCTGGTATAGTAATTTTAGATATCAATCTAACCTCTATATCGACTCCTGAAAGTCGACGTTCTTTGGCCCAGTCATTTACTTTTTTATTATTTATAACTCTTATTGTCAATTGAATTCGTCATTTTCCTTATTTTACAAATGCATCATATATCCGGTATAATTTTCACATTATTAATTATTCTTAAAGTTATTTAAATAATTTTGAAAATATTAGTTTTGCATCATAACACTCGTTATCTATAATAAGTGAGTATAGTAATGTTCCATTTGATTCACACTTAAGAAATAATATCAAAATATACCTGAATTCCGTTAATAACAATATATTATACAACTTAGTTAAATTAAAAAAAATTCCAACTATATAATTATCGTTAACATTACCCTCAGTATTTGAAATCCTCAACATGTCCTTGACAATTTATTGCATGAACTAGCCGTCATGAAATATTGTATCAGTAAATTTCTGATATATTACTATACGATTTTTGATATAAAACTACTGCATTCACTACTACGAATTTTCTGAAACAATGAAGATTTCAGATGTAATCCTGTGTTTTCATAAATGTATTTAAAATTTATTTGAGAATTATTATTTCTGTATTCATTTAAATGTGCATTAATTTATCTATTTTATATAATTTTTACGACGAACTCTATTGCATATAAATATTTTAAAATAATATCTTCTTCGAATATAAATGTCATTGGTGTATGCAATTGTGAATAAATACCTTAAAATAAAATTGGAAGAAAAAATTAATTAACTCTTTGACAAGTCAGTTGAAGGTTTAATGGAATTCGGGATAAAAAAGTATTTGTTATTTTTCGAGATTATCAGTTTTTTTTTCAAATAATCACTCGCTATAAAAAGATTTTGTGTAATGATTAATTAATATTTATTAAAGTATTAGTTTCTTATAAGTATCACATAGAAAATTTTTAATAACCTTGGTGAAATATTCTTCAAAGAATAAAATAGTGTAATTGAAACAAATAAAGAAGGTTTTCTAGAATAGTTCTTTTAAGATTAGATAGCATGACTAATGAAAGCAAATTAAGTAAATTGCCTTTAATTTAGTTATGAAATCATTGAACTGTTTTTATGAAAGTCGTGTAAGCAAAAACATCAAAATATATTTAAAGTTTACTTGGTAATAAAAATGTTATTTTCCTATTAATATTTTGTAAGAGTAACTAACTGTAATCGATGATAAAAGGAAAAAAAATAAAAAATAAAAATGTGAGTAGTGGATATGGAATTTCATAAAATATATCAGGAGAATTACATCACATAGTAGATTCACATCTATGTGATGAGAATTATGTTAAAAGAAATCTTTTACCTTTGTCTACTTTACCTTTATAATTTGTGTATGTGTAACAATTGTGCACTTATAATATAATATATTTCTTGTGCATACCAGCATGTTTACTACATCTCGCACAGAGTAAAATCAAAACTTGTTTTTTACATCTTATACCGCCTATTTTTTGATAAGTCAGAAATTATTTCCTTAAATTCCTTAATTGGTATGTGGATTCTATCACTTTCCTTATATACATAATTTATAAAGAAAGTATTGTGACAAGGTCGAATATTCTAATTCGAGTTTTCGACAGGAGAGCACGTTTCAAGCATCCCTGATCACGAATCAAACATTTTTGAAGTGATGTCTGTGTGTGTGTGTGTGAAAGAATGTGTGTGTGTATGTGTATGTATGTGTGTGTGTATGTATGTGTGTGTGTGTGTGTGTATGTATGTGTGTGTGTGTGTCAGTGAACCTGTGGAGACAATAACTGACGAACGAATGGACCGATTCGAACGAAATTTGGCACAAAAATCACAATCCGTAAACACCGGCAGCCTATTGTTTTTAAATGTAATCGAATATTCAGAACCTCCCTAAATTTTCGAGTGAAATTTTGAAAAAATCGTCAAAAAATCAAAACCGCTAATAAAGTTACGCAAATAGACATTTTTCATGTAATATTTCATTATAAAACGATTAACATAAATTTTAGAACGCTGACTTGAACCGCTTTCAAAATATTGCACATTTTTCAAAAAAATTATCAAAAAGTCATATAAAATAAAAAAAGTATATTTCCTATTGAGATACATGGTCACTTTTCAGATGTAATACCATGCGATAAATTGGGTGACATCATTCTCGTGGATCTAGCTCGTTCCATTCATGAGAAACGATACTTGGAGTAATACTTTTGTATTTGAACGCCAATAGTCATTTATCTGCTATAAGAATAAATTTCTTCTCCGTCAGTAAAGCTTGGCGAGATTTTGGCAACGAATTTGGCAGAATGTAGCCAACTTGGCGGCTTTCTGAAATGTCGTCAAATTAACGAAAATCTCGCCAACTGGATTAAAATGACGCTAAATCAATGAAAATGACGACTAATTGTCGAAAATTCAATAACTTGGAAAGACTATAAGTATCTATTATAAGAAAAACCCATTTTTTACTGTAGAATTAGTAAATTCTTTGCATTATATAAGGAAAGTCATGTGTTGCCCACATAAGATTTTTTTAATTTACGACGAGATATACGAAATGAATGTTAATCTATATAACTTAATCAATAAGTAAATTTGAGATCAAATTTTTGACATAAGGATATTACATTTTTGAGAATAAAGAAGAAAATTAATTTTCAATATGAAATACAGTTTGGAACATTTGGATGATTTATCTTAATCTGCATTAAAAGTTCAAAATATACTGTATTAATATATGCAGAAATATTTGGCTATAATGAATTTTTAATTTTAGTTTTTGTTTGCTGTATGTTATTCAATATCCTCAGTGAATTTCTAATCAAATTATTTCGAACTGCGCTGATATCGATCTCTGCATTTCTTTATAAAGATTTTAAGACATGGTGAGAGCTGTCCTCAATAAAACTCAATTTTCCAGGGATTTCACTGCTAGAACTAAAGCATGGATGAAATATCAGACGCCGATATTCTCCGTGAAGTTCAGAAGAGAAACATGGCTTAGGCGTTTCATTGTAGTTTCTGAAAATTTCTTTGACAAACAAAACCGTGTAATAGTGTTGAGTGGGAAAGCATGAAAGTCTATGAAAACTGACATACGTATGAAATTTATCTGTAACCGAAAAAGAAAATATATGCATTAGGATTAATTTCTATTATATGTTAGTGAGAGTAGTTGTTAGTTGCATGGACATTTTCCCTTACCTAAATTGTAAAGTAAGTTCCTTTAAACATTTTAGAGCTCTGAATAAATTAAAATTTAATGGTTAGAGATCGCACCTCCTATCCTTTCTGCTCTTCCAGTATTTAGATAATATTTATTCTGTTCCAATATTTACATAATATTGGTTTCCATTACATTTAAAGTAATGGAAACTTTTCCAATGTAACAAAATCCTTAGAGGGACATTGTAATATCAGTATCTATACAATAATGGTGGTCAATGCGTCCTTAATAGTGACGTAGCAGTACAAATAAGTCCAATGAAACTCCAAGATATACATGCAATAGTGACCGAATATGGGATCATTATATGCATCTTCCAAAGGCTGAGACTGTATCCAAACCCTGTAACTTATGGTGCCAATTTTAATCCATTGAATGCTATTACGAGTTCCATACTAACAAAATGCTAACAATATGCTATGTATAAGTAGAGGAAAAGGGGAGGAATGCTTAAAATACATTCCGAGCAGGCATTCTGTTGAACTTTTATTGTCGAAAAATTACTGATTTTCAAATTCTTTTCATTTTTTTAATTTTACATATTCCTTGTTTTTGAAACTGAATGATTTGTATTTCAATCTGAAAGACTAACACATATGCAATCTAAAGAGTAATTCCACTTAAAATGAAGAGGGAAAACTGTGGGGAAGCTTTATGAAAACTATTTATGGTGAAGCTGAAAAACTGGAGCGTCTACTGGAGAAATTTTATTCATAGATTTGTGGATCAATTCCCCTCCGAAGATACTTCACAGTGCATTAAATTCATTTTAGGTTTCAGAACTTTTTATTGCAATTTCCTTTATTAGAGTTTGTTGCAATATTCATATTCAATGTATATTATTATTCCAGGATCACTATTTTCTTTCTTCAAATATTTGTTTGACATGAGCGAACTGCCTTCAATATAACTCGATTTTCTTTAATGAAATTACAGAGTTAAAATAAAAACGTGCATAAAGTATCAGTCATGCATAATTTCAGTATATTTAGCTAGAGAACCATTTCAGTGAAACGGATGAAAATTCCTTTGGCAAAAGCAAAACACTACAAGTGATTAGAATGAATATGATCAATAATTTATGGAGTTCGAAATGAGTATAAAAATTTACTAAAACTCGAATTGAATAGTAATAAAGATTTAGAAACAAATTTTAATATTTAGAAGATGAAAATATAATTTTTAAACGTCTGCATTATTATAAATATTTAAATGGAAAAAGTGCTATAGGTTATATTTTTTTATGAAATGGCCCTATGAGTATGGCAATAATGATCCAATTTTGCATGTCTTGGAGTTTCATCGGAAATATTTGTAATTTAACACCAATATATTATCGGTCGCGAATATTTGCTAGACATTGGCATTACAATATTGGTGTTAAATTAAAATATTTCCAATATTTAGGATATATTGGGAGCTAATACTAGCTAAATATTGTACATATATATATATATATATATATATATATATATATATATATATATATATATATATATAAGATTCATATGAAAAAGAGGGGAAATGACCAAATGCAAGGCATAAAATGGTAGAGGGGGATGGCGACCCCTCTTTCCCGTTTAAAAGACTGCGTTTATGCCCGGGCAACACTCACGGTACCAATGCCATGCAGAAGCCATACTTCCGTAAATGTGTCAAATCAAAAACACTCGAAAAAGTGCAAAGAAAACAAATAGGAATCGACCAGGATCGCAAGGGAAAGAATGGAAATGCAGCCAATGCCCCTGTCGGTTAAGATGGAGTGCATCATATATAACAGAAGTCCACGCATGCGCTATTCGTTATTTTCACTTTCATCGTTCTATACCTCTGCCATATCCTTTAAGTAAGCATTTTCTCTGGGAGGGGGATGTTCATCCCTGCTCGCCGATCTATACTTGTGTAAATTTGAAAATGGCACTCATATATTACATGAAATGCCATATTTTCGTTTCGTTGACGATGTACTTATTGGGCAATATAAGAATACACCCCAATTTGATTTTACTTTTTATCCAAAAGAACTGGAATTGATTGAGAATATAAGTAAGGAGGAAGATAGTGTTGATTTTCTAGATATCACACTAAAACATGACAGTAGATATGGTACTTATACCGTCTTATATGACAAGAGAAACAATTTCAATATAAAAATCAACCGCATTATTGATTGGAGGTCCAATTTGACCAAAAACATTTTCAGAAATGTCGTCATTGGTCACCTCAAAAGAAATCAACGCATTAATACTTTCAAGTCTGATTGCATCATGCATAATAGGAATATTATGAAGGAGGCAATAAAACGTAATTATCCAATTGGCTTCCTGAAATGTTATTATAATTCCCTATTTAATACAAAAAAGGGAGAAAATGCTTACTTAAAGGATATGGCAGAGGTATAGTACGATGAAAGTGAAAATAACGAATAGCGCATGCGTGGACTTCTGTTATATATGATGCACTCCATCTTAACCGACAGGGGCATTGGCTGCATTTCCATTCTTTCCCTTGCGATCCTGGTCGATTCCTATTTGTTTTCTTTGCACTTTTTCGAGTGTTTTTGATTTGACACATTTACGGAAGTATGGCTTCTGCATGGCATTGGTACCGTGAGTGTTGCCCGGGCATAAAAGCAGTCTTTTAAACGGGAAAGAGGGGTCGCCATCCCCCTCTACCATTTTATGCCTTGAATTTGGTCATTTCCCCTCTTTTTCATATGAATCGTGTATGTTACTTTAGGAGAATGTGCTGCAATGCGCCAACTTCTGGAGAAAAATTGGATAACTGTGAAATAATTTTATTTTAATATATTTACTATGCTATATATATATATATATATATATATATATATATATTGATATGTAAATATTGGCTATAAATGGTTACCTCAATATTAGCTCAATATTTTGAGCCATCAATTCTATATTGACCCAATTATGGATCAATACTGGCATGTTATTAGGCATTATTTATGAATGAATTTAATCTTATGATATATAAAAATGTAAATTGTGTTATGTACAGAGCTATACAAATACGATAACAATACAATGTGATTTTGATATAATTTTTCAAAATACATTCAGTGAAGTAGGTTAATATTTCGTATAAATACCATTGTAAAGAGTATAGAATAAATCCTCTTGAAACGGGTGGATGAAAATTAATAAAAAAAAAATAATGTTTATTTTTCAATTTTCCAATTTACACGTATTCTCTACGTACTTTAAGTATTGTGAGTATTCAAAGAAGTGTACTTGAAACAGTAGAATTATTTTGAAATTTCTTCAGATGTCTGAATCAATTTTACTGTCTACTATTTATTATATAGCATTCTAGTATTTAAGTTTGTCAATGCCATGGAAATTAACACTAATAAAAAAGCTATACATTTTTATAAATTATTATTTTTTAACAATATACTTTGCTTAGCTACAAAAAGAGTCGTTTTAATAAAAATTGGCATAATTAAGTTATTTTCAATTGTCTAGTTTCAGTCTTTTATGTCAGGGGTTCTGAGAGACATCACTCCCTCTCCCTATTGCAACTAATCTCGGAGATAAATAGAAAATCAGTTTCGGTTAGTTTTGGTTCAGTGGTCGATACTATTAGTGTGCAAAATTTCAGCTTTCTACACAGCCTCCAGAGAGATACTCAATAAAATACAATTACATCTAAGACTTCACATTTTCAGTAACATGCCTTTAATAACGCACCGTTTAAGACGTACAAAAAGTTACAAAAAACCTAAAGCTCTTTTAGACTTCACAACGCCCTTCATCAGTAGCAATGCAAATAAAATATGAAATACATGAACTTCAACACAGCCTTAAACACCAAAACAAAATGTTCATATGAATGGCTAGATTACCTGATTCCAATTATAATTGTAAAATTACAAAATAAAAATATAAAACATATATAACTGCAATCCAGAAGTACTCAAACCAACTATTTAAATGTGTCATTAAAAGCAAAGATAAGGTGAACTAGACTCACATGAATTCAAACAAGGCTATCCCGTGAGCTACTTAATAGTCTGGAAAGACTAAACCCCCAGAATATCAACAATTGGGGGATATATCGAACATCTAATTACGTTAGTTTCAGTGTTATAGTTAATACTTCAGGTGTGCAAATATTCTGCCTTTTATGTGAGCCGGAGGATTTTGAAGGGTTTCGAAAGGATTAAAAAAATTCTATATGCTCTAGTGAAGGGGGTCGAAAGTCCGGCTCCATTATATTATCTGCCTAGTTGATACTATATGTGTAATCATCCTGACTTTTTAGTCGCTTTGGGTCTTCTGGAAAGACAAAATTACGTTAAATATGTTAGAAAATTTTATATAGTAATGTAAAATTTAATGGAATAAGTTTAAAAAACTAATTCTCGAATTTTGATTCTGCTTTACGTTAGGTGCGTCCCATAATAAACATCGAATCTTCTATCTATGAGTACAATTTCAATGTCACCTGCAATGTTTATTTCAGGCATACTCATCCATGCGTTCACTGAGGTGATCAACCATCGCAGGTGTGAGCAATGGCCATTCCTCCAATAGGGCAGTTCCATACTCTCTGGGATTGGTTGGAAGAGGTAAACGTGCAGAGACATCGTGCCCGAGGGCATCCCAAAGGTTTTCAATGGGATTAAGGTCGGGGGAATACGCCGGTCATTCTATTCGAAAAATGCTCTCACTTTCCAAGTATTCGTCAACTATGTTAGCTCGATGGGAGCTAGCATTGTTCATGAGGAGGAAATCAGGACCAACTGCTGCAGCGTAGAGTCTCGCAATGTGGTCTAGCACTTCATCCTGATACCGCGCAGCCGTTACAGAGCCGCCTTTAAAGTTGTTCAGCTGTGTATGATATCCCATTGAAATTCCAGCTCACACCCTGACTCTGCCACCTCTGAAAGCGTGATGTTCGATGATGTTCTTGACCTGCCTCGTTCTTTCCAGACTCTTATTGGCTTATCATCTGATTCCAGGGAAAATCTGGACTCATCTGGAGACAGTCCAATTGACATGTTAACGATACCACTTTAATATTTCCCCTCTTGCTTGGACGATTAGTGGAACACAAAACGTGTTACTCGGGAGTACAGTCCCTTTACGTGGAGTCTTCGGTGCACAGTACTGGCAGATTTTTCTTACCAAGTGTCCCTGCAACCATGAATGTAACAGTTGTGAAGGCAGCACTTCGATTCCGCTTGGCTACTATAGCAATATGCTGACCATTAGAGGGGGTGATAACTCTTGAACGACCGGTCACAGGTGTCCGAACAACTTTTTGACTTATTTAGAATTGTTTCCATAATCGAGAAATTACCGAATGATCAGCGCCAAAGAAAATGGCGTCATCTTTGACTGACTGTCCTGCTCCGATGCGTCCGACAGCGCTCACTATCTATCATTCGTTTTCTTTCAGCCGTAAAAATAAGAATATTATCAAAAATAATCTTACAAATGTTATAAACACTTCGTATCCTCACTTAAATGCATCTCCTCAAACCCTTCAGAATGTTGCATACTGCCATCTACATACGCAGCGATTCTCAGCCACTCAAATTCAAATACGTTTTCGAAAAATGAAAATTTGCTTTACCTCCTTAACTTTTGGAATTCAGTGTATTTATGCAGATCAAATAGAAAGCTTGTATCCTTAAATCTCCCTTCGCTCCCCAGCCAAAAAATTCAGAAAGAACACTAGTAACCTCTGTGAGTACAATTTCAATGCAACCGCTCTAAGAGAACAATTTCAATGTAACCTCTCTATGAGCAGAATTTCAGTGTAACCTCTCTATGAATACAATACTTCCTAATTTTATGAACTCGAAATATGAGCTAATCTAAAAAAAATTGTTCTTAAGGTTGACATACTCTAAAAATTAACTAGAAGCAATATTTCATGCAATTTACAAGAACAATGTCAAAAACATAGTTCTTTCAATTACATGCCATATAGAAGCTGGTATTGCTCATATAGAAGCTGTTTTACACGATACTAAAATATAAAAAAAAAATTTCCTATAACACTGCAAATTTCAGTTATCTACTGAAACACGAGTAATATGTGAGATAAATATAATGTCAATATTATGATTATTATTTTTTTTTTGCTGTTCCAAATTTCAGAAACAGTAGTTATATATATATAATGTTCACATTGTAGTTAATGAATCTTACAGAACCTGTATATATTATTTAAAATAAAAATCATATACATTTACAGAGAGATTTAAAATGATTATTGATATTTTTTAACACAGGCATTATATGCTGAAACTATTTATACATCCAGCGTTCTGCTCTAAATCATTTTCAGTTCCCATTGCCTTAAACTTTCTTACTATTAGTTATATATTTCTGCATTAATCTTAATCAGTTAACTAAAAGGTATATATGGTTTAATGTGCCCTTATTTCTAAAGTCATCTTATCTACTTAATATTCACAACTCCATTCTGCTTATCAATTATACACCATTAATCATATTATTCTAAATGAATGCTATAATCTTGTAAACAATGCATTTCAAAATGCATAGCTAACATTTATTTTCACTTTTATTAGTTTGATCAATAAAATAGTTTTACTCGTGCTGTTTTATAATAAAATATCTGGAATATAAAAGGTTCTTTATTGATTTAAAATGATAGGCAATAAATGGCTTCTGTTTTTCGAAATCATCTTGTGAACATAAATAGAATAATACGGTATCCAATAAACTATAAATTTCTGATTTTTCTCCTTATACCACAAAACACAAGAGACGGAGGGAACAATAAAATTTCTTATTGAATATTTCCAGAATTCTGCTCTTTGTCCAAATCATCACAGGAGGTAATGATCCAATAATTTTCTGCCCACTTAGGAGCAAACGAAATGGCTTTTTCGTTGATGGTATGATCAATGTATATCCTTACAAGAAAAAGTATACATAAGAGTAATATAAACACTGTACAGTACATGTTTCTATCTGATTGAGGGCATTATTTGTGTACAATGCAATGAGATTTTTACTAAGTACGTTATTTTTTCCGAAACATTGATGGTGTATTTATTTTGATATAACTGTCTCAGATATTGGGAAAATTTTCAGGTGTGGCTTTAAAATGGGGAAATGTGTAGTAATAAAGACATATTTCCTTTATAACTCTATATTATGTTATTTTAAAGACTCGCCTGAAAATTTGGTAAAAATATGTTGATTTATACACCAGCTATCATTGCATAGTTTGGCAGTGTTGGAAGCACAGTTCGAGTAATTTAATTCCAATCACTCTCAGCCAAGACTTGTAAACGATATGATGTATAAAATAGAAATCTAGATTAAAATGGAAAATTTCTGTGATATGGTTATGATAGGATTTGTCATACATTGTTGATGGCATCAGTTGCCATGCATTCTTGATAGCAGTTTTTATCATACATTGTTAACAGACAGGCGAAAACAAATATAATAAAAAAAAGCATATAATTAACTTATATCCGCATAATTTTGGAACTTCTATCTGTACAACGATTTTTGATTCACAAATTACGGAACTCTAATACGAGTAAACCCATCAATGTCAATATCTCATCTTCCTGTAAACATTTAAATACACATTACTTTTCTCAAAATCTATCAACCAGTTATCATCGGATAATATATTTTTATCAACACAGCTGACTCATCTGCCATCCGATTATGCTCAGTGAAGAACTCGGCCTATATAAAATTAATCTACATCGCAAAGCCAACTAAGAAGAGATGTGGTAATGGTTTAGACGATTTATTGTCTGGAACAGTCATACACATATTTAAGTAAAGGACGTATTCCAGCTGTAAATCGTGATGAATCTGGTCAGGTGACTACCTCTGAGTCATTAGGATTGAATTAGCAATTATCACCAGTGGAGTAGAGGAGGATGGAATGGAACTCGGGAAGGAAGGAATTATTACCGGACGAAAATGATAACCTGGTCCATCACTTCTGTTCACCGTCTATTTAGTGCAAAATATATTTTATATTCATGGACGCCCATAGAATATCTACCAATGGGGGTGGTATATTTAAAGATATGGTGTACAGCATCTATTAGCTTGATTTGTGACCTCGAATGCCTACATAAAGTGAGTAACCTCCCTTGCTCTAGGATACTGACAAAAAGTCACTTCGCTTCTAATATATTAATATTATTATAATGCAGAAGATGTATGAAGAAAATTGCATCTGTTGTGGTTTGCAAATTACCCAAAAGTTTTATCAGAAGAATCTGAATAGAGTTACCCCATGTATATAAATAACAAACATATACACTTGTCGTTGTCCGTGTGTTAAAGTATGGACACATTCTTGTAGTATTCTGAAGAATGCTGTTGTTCTAAAAATTATATCCAAATATTTAATTTAATTCCCCTATATCGAAGCATAATAATCTCCAATTGCGATCAAAAATTTAATTTTTAAGCAGATCGGAAGAACAAAATATTCAAATCCCGCTGGAAAACAAATTTATAAACAACAAAAAAAATGCTTTGTTATAAACTTTTGTTAACATATATGCCAAAATAAAGACGTTTAAATGGCAGGTAGGTCCCATCGATTTGAACTCAAAATTATGATTCTATTCAAATCATTTTTTAGTTTTTACGAATTAATAGCCTTTAATTTATGAAGAATATTCCTCAGCCGAGTTCGGTTGCTTGTGGTATATAGTATATCTGTTTCCAAATACTATGTCGGAAATAAAATGAAAACAAATTCGAAATGCAGTAAAATGAGATGGCAGTTATAATAATTTGGTCCACATTTTATGCTCAAATAAATAAATAAATAAGCATGGCGATGTTCCGAAAACAGATATTCGATATTTGAAACATAATAACCTAGTTTAACTATTAAATATTAATGAAGGCTACGAGTGGGCAAGATTACATATTGCTAGACTACCAGGGTATTTGAAATTATAGTGAGTGTGGAAGCCTATTTATTATAAGTTTTCTTATCAGAGAAAAATGAGAGTGCGTGACTGTTCGAATTCGATATGTGATAGTATTTTTTCAAAAACTGACCATTGGTATTATGTTGTGTATGATTGCTTTAAGGGTGGTAAACAAAAAAAGCTATGTAATTATTTGCTTCGAGATCGATAGAAATATTCAGTAGATCAATATAGGAAAGCTTTAAGAATAATATTGTAAGTTAATAATACACAACTGTAAGTTATTTAAAAAATTCCTTGCATGCCTTTGGTTGAATAATTTTAATCATGCATGTAATATCTATTCCAGTATGAAGATTATCGATCTGTTAGTTCAAACAACTCTTAAGTTCAATGTTCAAACAACTATATAGATATTCATTGTTTAGGCTTCGGCAAGGGAAACCTGCGGTTTTAATGTGATGGTTTTATCTATTAGTACAGTAGTAGTTGAAAGGAATTCTTGTCCATCCCATTGCTTATAGTATGTTATTTTGTCTTCGTGGAGAGTTAAAATCTTCAGATTATCTGGTTTTAACAGGATTTAGCTACTCCTCCTATTGCAAGGGTCTATAAATTCGGAGATGCGAAAAATATCTGCACGTGAATGAATATCTCTAAAATGACAGGTAAACATGATCGCAGCAATTACATTGCCACAACTAACAATGGAAAATTTTAGAAAAAATTTAAAACACTAATAGTAAATATTTTTTATGTATTTCTAACAGTAGCATTTATTACAACGAACATTTGCAAACCAACCTGCATTATCGTGGACCATTGTGCCTTCACATGACGTTACCCCGGCGCTCAAGTGGTGGTCAAATACATTGCGGTCAACAATACAACATTGATGCCCGCAGATGAGACTCGAACACACAACCCGACAGCCGAGGGAGCAAGAGGAAATCAGTGCCTTGACCGTTCATCCACCGCGTCTGCTTAACCTTTTGCTTACGGATATGACAGGATCAATTTCAAACGAAGAACGTCTTAAAGAGACAAGTATTTGACTTACCCTATTCCAAACAGTTCGATCAAACTCTGCAGGCATTGACGTCCATAGACACCAATGCCTGCAGAGTTTGATCGTACTGTTTAGGATAGGGTAAGTCAAATACTTGTTATTTTACAGGTTTATTGTTTGGAATTGATCCTGTGCCATCCGTAAACAAAAGGTTAATAATAGAAAATATAGCATTCTGAGCATTGCATTTACACATGGCCTTATTTTCATTCTAATTTTGCTAACATCAATATCTACCTTCAGCATGAAAGAACAGTTAATTTACTTATGGTTTTGCATTGATACTGTAGAATATAATTTCATACGCACACGGGTAATTTTATTTAGCACTCTCTGGATTCATAAATATTTATAATAGTCATTGACGTAATAAACCACTGCACCGGTTACAAACATTCTGCTTATTTCACTGGTATATTTCCAGAATTGTTTAGATTTCATTTTCGACTCAGTTTCATTTTACTCATAGACCAACTGATCCTGAACTTGGTACAGATATTTTTAGGGATGTTTTGCCTCCACAGATTAACGTTGGTGAGAAGCAACCGTCGATGTTTGGTTGCATAGTCAAGCCGCAAAATGGCGCTTGGTGTAACATTATGCTCTTTTATAGCTTAATTTTTCATTATCTATCTTGTATAGGAAAGTAAATTCTACCAGTAATATTTTATACAGACTACGTACATTGCAAAATATTTATTTCTCTACTTAAAGACTCCATTGATTATAACGTTCATCATCATTACATTTGTTCCCTCTATAAAATCTTGCCTACTGCTAATAGTTTGTTTCGAATATCGTCTGATTGTATTTATATTTCAGAATATTCAGTGTAATCAGTATGTCAAAATATTTTTTGTAAATTTCAACGATCATAATCGAAATAGAAACTAATTATTACCCCTTATATATATTTTTATCATCAATTTTGCAGCATCTTTTCCACATATTTTAAATTAATAAGTAATGAAAATAGTTACCAATGAAAATGCTTAAAACTATGTATCTTATCAAATTGATCGTATGTTAATTTATTTTATTTTGATACTTTATTCTCCACTACATTGTTTCCAGGATATTTGTAATGCATTTTGCCCTGATATTGGTTGTTGATCTTTTGATAACATGCTGCCAGTTTGGATAGGCACTGCAGACACACATGGTTTATTTATAGAGTCCTTTTCCGCCGGGCTTTTCTACCGTCCTTGCCACACTGTTGTTTACTCAATTATAAGTATATAAGTATTTTTATTTTGTGGTAAAAGACATATTATAATTATTATTATTATTGTTGTTGTTATTCTTCTTCTTCTTCTTATTATTATTATTATTATTATTATTATCATTATTACCGTCCTTGCCACACTGTTGTTTACTCAATTATAAGTATATAAGTATTTTTATTTTGTGGTAAAAGACATATTATTATTATTAATATTATTGTTGTTGTTATTATTATTCTTCTTATTATTATTATCATTATTGTTGTTGTTATTACTGTTATTGTTATTATTGTTATTATTATTATTATTGTTATTATTATTATTATTAATATTATTATTATTATTATTATTATCATTAAATGTAGTTATATTTCATTAGCCTTCACTTGCCTTGTGTAATAGTTACATATGAGTGTAATCATTTTGTCTAACAACTACCGTATCATAAATGTTTCAACTTTATACACCAATATTGTCTCCCGTCTGGTAATTAATTATTTTGTCCAAATTTACTATATGCAATTACTGTAGCGTTTCTCATTTTTACTTTCAATATTTTGAATCATTGTTACTCAAGAGAGACCATCTTCAAATCAAAATCACATTCTATGTAGTTATAAACAATATAATAAAGATTGACAATATATATTAGTTTCAATTATCAAATAAGAATATAATTTAAGTAAACTATTTTCAGTCAATAATAATGTATTTAAATCGTCTATATCTCTGCTGGATCCAAACATTCATTTCAACTAAGTAAAAATCCATGAAAATTAAAATGATAAATATCTGTGTATTCAAGCATGCTGTTTTATTTTAATGGGGCAAAATAAGTGTAGGTTTGAGTGCATGAAATTATCATGCTCTAGATAGCACTTTCTGCTCAAGGTTTTATACATATTTAAATAACTGGCTACGTCCATCTAAATAGGAATTGTAGTAAAATAATAATGCATTGCTTGTATTTTCATATTTCTTATAAAAAGTTTTAACATATAAAAGTTATAACATATAAAACGTTTTTATTAAAAGAATATTTTTGATGCTGCTTTCTAAGGGAAATGCCAATTTTTAACACTTTACCACATAGTTGAAAAGTGTTCATGATTTGTTCATTCTACATGTCTGTCTGTATGTCTCTCTGTCTGTCTGTTAGCACGATAACTGCCGTAAAAATGACTTTATCAAATAAAAGTTTAGAATGTTGTTAAGACAGACTGTGGGACCTATGGGAATATAAATGAATACTATCACCTAATTAGTTTAGGATTTAACCTAGGTTGAAAAGAAGAAATGCATTGAACCCTAAGGGACCAATGAAATATTTTATGAAACATTCAAATTATCCTATAAAATACATAAAAAAAATCAGCAAAATAAATTCAGAAGCTTTATAAATAAAAATTAAAATAATAATTACACCCTTTATATAGAAAGATCACGTAACCATTATATAAAGAGATCACGTGATCCGCTTCAAAATAAAATATGACATCCATCTTGTATCAAAATCGTGATTTTAAAGTTCTTTTTAATTCATATTTAGTGTTGTATCCGTCCTAATACTCCTTTATTTTTGCTTAAATTATGTGCATCAATGTCCTGCAACAACGCAATTACAATATATTTGAGTTTAAATGATCATCAAATTTTGATTATTTCTACAGCGAAGCCTAATTTTCACTTATGGAAAATGTAAACACCAAAATATGTAGAATGAGTTGTATAAGAATTGCTGCATTTCTTTAACACAAAATTATTTAGCTCATGGAGTCTGCAATATAACTGATATAAATGAAACATTCATTGATTTTACACAAAGAAGACTATTTTTTGGATGAAGTTTTAAGCATAGAGTTAAATTACACACACAAATAAACTATTATATTATTGTGATGAATGAAAGGAATTTAAAAAATTCATGAATGAAATGCTGTTTTTATATAGAAGATATTTATTTTTCGATGACGTCATTTGAATAAAGTTCATTCGTTTTCTAAGAAATTTTAAAATATAATAAATTACTGTAGTATAATGATAATTTTAAAAATATTACCAATGAATCTATCGCATTTTAGAGATGTTTAAACCAGACAAGGTATATTTAAATGCCGTCATTTGAATGAAGATAATTTTTTTTCGATGAAGTTTTAAATTTTGAAATATAATAAATTAATGTAGTATTGTGATAATTTTTAACATTTCACAACAAAGTTGAAAAGTGTTTATGACTTTTATCATTCTGTCCGTCTGTCAGTCTGTCTGTCTGTCCGTTAGCACGATAACTGCCGTAAAAATGACTTAATCAAAATGAAATTTTAATATGTTGTTCAGACGGCCAGTAGGACCTATGGGACTGTAAATGAATAATATCACCCAATTAGTTTTGGATTGAACCCGGGTTGAAAAAATGAAATACATTGAGCCCTATGGGACGTAATTTTTCAAACATTTTTTAAGCGGATTTATAATTCACAAATTGCTTCGAAAATTTTAGGTAATATACACATTGTTCCCTAAAATATTTTAAAAAAATTCATCGAAATATATTCAGTAGTTTTTTAAATAAAAATTAAAATAATAATTACACCTCTTATATGAAGCGATCACGTGACCATGATACGAAAAGATCACATGACCCACTTCAAAATGATATATGGCATCCATCTTGTCTCAAAATCGTCATTTTTTAAGTTCTTTATAATTCATATTGAATGTTGTATCCGTCCTAAAACCACTTAATTTTTGATTAAACTCTGTGCATCTACATTCTGAAAGAGTGCAATTACAATATATTTGAGTTTAAATGATTATCCAAATTTAATTATTTCTACAACCAAGCCAATTTTACACCTATGTAAAATGTAAACAGCAAAATATGTAGAATGAGTTGTATTAGAATTGCTGTATTTCTTTAACACAAAATTATTTAGCAGATGGAGTCTGCATAGCTGATATGAATGAAATATTTATTAATTTTACATAGAGAAGAACGATTTTTTTCGATGAAGTTTTAAGCATAGATTTAAATTATTTGTAGCTCCATGGTCTTAATTTTTAAATAAAATGAATTATTATACTATTGTGATGAATGAAATGAATGGGAAAATATTATGAATGAAATTCTGTTTTTATAGAGACATCCAGGCGTGTTATTTTTTCTATGGCGACATTTGAATGAATTTCAGTTGTT
Source organism: Amaurobius ferox (assembly GCA_951213105.1). Lineage (NCBI taxonomy): Eukaryota > Metazoa > Arthropoda > Arachnida > Araneae > Amaurobiidae > Amaurobius > Amaurobius ferox. The sequence continues at coordinate 121,189,201 of OX578134.1, forward strand.
TTCGATGAAGTTTTTAAATATAATAAATTATCGCAGTATTATGATAGTTTTAAAAATATTACCGAGAGATGTATCGCATTTGTTTAAACCAGGCAATTTATATTTCAATGCCGTCATTTGAATTAAGTTCATTTTTGTTGTTAAAATTTTAAATTTTCTAATATAATACATTAATGTAGTATTGGGATAAAATTTAAAATATTACTGAAGAATGTATTGCACTTTAGACTTGTTTAAATAAAATTGCATTGAAGTTGGAAAGTGTTTCATAATGAATGCTTTAAGCATGATTCATCTTTCTTGTTTAAATATTACCGAGAAATATACCGCATTTTAGAGATGTTTATATCAAATTGCATTGAAGTTGGAAAGTGTTTTATAATCAATTCTTTATGCATGTTCGATCTTTGTTTTATTTATGATACAGATAAATTTTTTTAATATAAATGTTGATGCTAAAGAACTAAATTTCAAATAAACATACTGTTCTGATGTACCTTTTTATAATTCAAGTGTTGGAGTACCTAAGTTAATTTATAAATATACATTTAAAATGTGTAAATAAATGTTGTATTAGCGCACTTTAGAAAATGTTATGTGCCAAACTTCCCAATGGTCTTCCTTACTATGTATATTTGAGATAAAAATAGACAAAATTGAATAATTAATAACTCCATAAATACTAAATAGTAAAATACACTATTAGAAGAAATTAAATTATACATGTACAATCCGCTTCATAATTATATTTGTCTGTTTTCTTGTCATATAATTAAAACGTTGCAGCCCTATGTCCTGTTGAGTATATGTATATATATTGCCGTACATGTATTCGAAGATTAACCTGATTTAAATTCTTCCTTAGGGCTGAGTATTTAATTCTAATTAACCCAAATAAATGCATGTTTCAGATTTGACAATAGTACATTGGTATTAATGCGTAAACCCAGACTACAGGCACTAAAAAGGGAAAAACTGAAAATAAGATTAATTATGAATTATAGTATTACCAAGAAGAAAAAACCCTTCATCTTTCACCACGTGTAAGTACAATCACCTGCAACACTATGAAAAATATCAAGCAGCACCGGAATGAACATGACTAAATACTACCTCGGAGGTAGAACAAACGTTCACAGCGACCCTCACAGACCCGTTCAGTGAGTCAGTTCAGGAGACTGGACAATTACCCATATAAGTAGAACAGAATATGAAAATGAAGCATAGATGAAAATTTTTCTTAAATAAGTGATTCATAGAAGAAATGAAGAAACACCATTATACGGGCGCTCACATCGTAGTATCAAACTGTCTAAAATTACAATTTTTTAACGAAAATAAAATTCAAAACGTTAATACTAATGTATCTTATTTTCTGATTTTATTATTTTTCTAATTTTTAAAGTATTTTACTATTTATTTTTATTAACACTTTACAACAAATTTTAAAATGTTTATGACTTTGTTCATTCTCTCTGTCTGTCTGTCCGTAAGCACAATAACTGCCGTAAAAATGACTTGACCAAAATGAAATTTTAGTTTGTTATTCAAACGGTCTGTAAATGAATAATATCACCAATTAGTTTTGGATTGAACCCGGGTTGAAAAAATGAAATACATTGAGCCCTATGGGACCTAATTTTTCAAAAAAAATTTAAGCGGATTTAAAATTCACAAATTGCTTCGAAAATTTTAGGTAATATTCAAATTGTTCCATAAAATATATAAAAAAAAATTCAGCGAAATATATTCAGTAGTTTTTTAAATAAAAATTAAATTAATAATAACACTTCTTATATGAAGCGATCACGTGAACATGATATGAAAAGATCACATGATCCATTTCAAAATCATATATGGCATCCATCTTGTCTCCAAATCCTGATTTTTAAAGTTCTTTTTAATTCATATTGAGTGTTGTATCCGTCTTAAAACCACTTTATTTTTGCTTAAATTATGTGCATCTACATACTGAAGCAACGCAATTACAATATATTTGAGTTTAAATTGAGTCATCCAAATTTGATTATTTCTACAAGGAAGTCTATTTGTCATCTTTGTAAAATGTAAACAGCAAAATGTGTAAAATGAGTTGTATTAGAATTGCTGTATCTCTTTAACATAAAATCATTTAGTTCATAGAATCTGCATAGCTGATATGAATGAAATATCCATTGCTTTTACAAAGAGAAGGACGATTTTTTTCGATGAAGTTTTACGCATAGAGTTTAATTACTTGTAACTCCATGGTCTTAATATTTGAATAAAATAAATTATTATAGTATTATGATGAATGACATAAATGGGAAATAATTATGAATAAAATGCTGCTTTTATAGAGAGAGCCAGGCGTGTTATTTTTTCTATGACGTCATTTGAATGAATTTCAGTTGTTTTGGATGAAGTTTTCAAATATAATAAATTATCATAGTATTATGTTAACTATAAAATTATTACCGATGTATGTATCCCATTGTAGAGATGTTTAAACCAGGCAATTTATATTTCAATGCCGTCATTTGAATAAAGTTCATTTTTTTCGATGAAGATTTAAGTTTTCAAATATAATAAATTAATGTAGTACTGTGCTAAGTTTCAAAATATTACAGAGGAATGTATTGCATTTTAGACATGTTTAAATAAAATTGCATTGAAGTTGGAAAGTGTTTCATAAACAGAGCTTTAAGCATGATTGATCTTTCTTGTTCATTATGAACCCTTTGGAGAATTAATGTAATTTTTCAGCAATTGGGGTATATGACCTCCACCTGCTCACGTCTATGCGTCCAGGCGCTTCTCCTAAAGATATTTAACGCATTAAAAATTATTTTTATTGTGCCATTTTTAACACTTTACAACATAGTTGAAGGTGTTTATGACTTTGTTCATTCATTCATTCTGTCTGTCTGTCTGTCTGCCCGTTAGCAACATAACTGCCGTACAAATGGCTTTATCAAAATGAAATCTTAGTATGTTTTTCAGACAGTCTGTGGGACGTATGGGAATATAAATGAATAATATCACCCAAATAGTATTTTATTGAACCCGGATTGAAAAAATGAAATACATCGAATCCTATGGGACCTAATGTTTCAAACACATTTTAAGCAAATTTGAATTCACAAATTGCTTCGAAAATTTCAGGAAATATTCAAATTATCCCATAAAACATATAAAACAAATTTCAGCTAAATATGTTAGGTAGTTTTATAAATAAAAATTATTTGGTGTAGGGAAAAAAATTCAATTAAATTCTTACTCTCGTTATATCCTCCAGAAACAAAAAAGAGATATATTATATAATATATATCTTTCCAAGAGTTTAATTATTTTATATATAAGAAAAGTTTCTCATTTTAAAATAAATATGGTAGATAACAATTTTTCAAATTTTTAAATAAAAAAATAAATTATTATAGTATTGTGATGAATCAATCGACTGGAAAAATGATTATGAATGAAATGCAGCTTTTATATAGACGCGATTTATATTTCGATGACGTCATTTGAATAAAGTTCATTTGTGTTCGATGAAGTTTTCAAATGTAATAAATTATTGTAGTGCTATGATAATTTTAAAAATATTACTGAGGAATGTATCGCAATTTAAAGATGTTTAAACCAGGCAATTTATATTTCAATGCCGTCATTTGATTGAAGTTCATTTTCTTCAATGAAGTTTTCAAATATATTAAATTAATGTAGTATTGTGATAATTTTAAAATTGTTACCGATGAATGTATCGCATTTGAGAGAAATTTTTATATAAAATTGCATTGACGTTGGCAAATGTTTCATAATCAATGCTTTATGTATGATTGATTTTCTTGTTTAATTATATAATTAATAAATAATTATATATATATTAATATATATATATATAAATATACACATACAAATAAATGAGATAGAAAAAATTAATTTCTTAATATTCAGTAATTTATTTCATCTGCAAACCAACAAATATGATAATTGCCAGAAAACACATGTTACATTTCAGTGTCAGGGGTGTCGGAAATGAAAAATTAAGACTTTCTGTTTCTTTTCAAAAGTCTCAATTAGTTTCATTCGACTCATGCATTAAACATTGAATAAATTACTGCTGTCTGAGATACTGATTGCGTGACTAATGCTTTTCCACAGATTTTTTAATGATATGATAGTCATTAATGACTCGAATATATATCAGACAGAACGTATGTGTTAATTCACATGAAAATAATCATGTCAAACAACTTTTTGTTGATGAATCTTTGAGTTTTCTAATCCGATATAAAAATATTTACAGTCGGAAATGCGATCCATTGCTTACACTGCCAATGCAAAGTATCATTCCATGAAAGAGATAATTAAAACTGATGAGAAGTCCTAAACAATTTTGTATACCTTATCATAATTAATTTATATTGACTTGTTTTTCATTTGAAATTGGAAACTTTAAATTTCTCAAGAATCGCCTATGTCAGTGTAAATTGTATCATTTGTCATTATATAAAATATATAAAAAACAGTGACCATTTAAGATAAATATTTTCTAATGCTTTCTACATTAAAAAATTTTTCAAAATATATGGTCTTCCCATTGGCCATTTTTTTAAAAATCCGTAAGTTTCTTATATACACCGTAGGTTTCTTATATACACCGTACGTTTCTTATATTAATTGGACTGAACTTCATTGCATTTCATTAGTACGAAAGAGTCCTTGTCCACAGAAATCGATGATAGGCAGATAAACGTATAGATCATCAAGATTAATTGTAAAATGATCTCGTGGGATTCCCAAAATATGTAAATATATCCAATTCAGACAGTCGAGTTTTCGACAATCTTAAAACATTCAATTTACACACATTATTTATAGAATTACCGGTAAAGATCAAAATGTTTTGAATAAATGACTTATTTACAAATTGAACTCAAATTAGTTTATATTTAAATTATTTTTTCATTAAAATGCTTTTACTTTCCTTACATACATATTATGTTGTATAAGGAAAGTATTGTGATATGGTCTAAAATTTGAATTTTGGAAGGAAGAGCATGCTTCAAGTATGTGTGAACTGGAATTGAACATTGTTGATCTGATGCGTGTGTGTATATGTATAAGATATCCTTATATATGTGGTTGTGTATGTGTCTATGCATATATGGTTGTGTACGTGTGCATGTATGCATGAGTGTATTGTGCATGTATGTATGTGCATGTGATACTTTGTATGAGATATATCACGAACAAAATAAGCGATTTGAACGTTATTTAGTACGATTGCTATAATCGGTGAAAACTAGAATCCTGTTGGTTTTAAACAGAATTGAATTCGGAAAATCCCGATGCTTTCGATTGGATTTGGGAAAAAGAATGAATTTGGGAAAAAATCATAAAAGACGCATATCATTAAATAACGTTAAAAAATGCAATCATTGTATAAGACATTTTTCATCCAAACTAATGATACACACTTTAGAACCCTAGATTGAACCGTTCTTGAGACGTTGCATATAAATTAATTTGAAAATATGCCTTTGTGCGTTTGTTTAGCTTAACATCATAAGAGGACGGCAGCAACTAATTATGGGAGATTTTGTAGGTAGCCTTGAAAAAGTTTCACCTTAAATTTTGACTTTATTTCCAGTTTCTAGAATTTGGGATTGTCTAGATATTAATATAACGCAGACCTTCCATACACATAATAATATTACGCAGACAATATTTTTTCGACAAATTTTCTAAAGTAAAATATATCACATTGCTGAGCATCAGAATTAAATCCAATGTGTTTATAAAACAACGACTGTTATCAAATACTGAATGTTCAGTATTTGATAACAGTCTGAATGTTTTTTCTATATTGTGAATTTTAAGTTTCTTCTGTATTCCGTACGAAGAATGGGTATACTGCTAGTACTACATTATATTTAAAAGTAGTACCACCAAATATGTATCGTCAAAATATGCTTAGCATTCAATTTAACGAGTTTGATAACTAATTTGGAAAAATATCACCTACTTGACAACACTTAAATATTGTGGCAAATTGATTAAAATTAGCAAAAATGGCGCTAACTTTTCAAAATAATGCCTAATTGATGAATTGATTATTATTTTATTTTATTATATGGACTATGTCGCTTAGCGGATTTTAGAAATGTTTCTAACAGTTACACTAAGATTGCTCGAAATGTGACTTAATTTGTCTCTTTAAAATAGTTTTACAAGTTACCAGCCAGAAAAGTTTCCAATTCTAATGTGCAATTCCAAAAGGAAAACATTCTGTTGTTTCTCATGTACATAATTATTTCGCTTTGAAAAAAGTGAAGCTATTGTATTATTGAGGGAAAGCCATATGCTGCCCATATCATATTTCTTTATAGATAAAAGTTAGTTTAATAATTCAGGTTATTTATTACATAAAACCACAATATATAATTAACAAAAAATAACAGCAATACTCTTCTAAATAATCGTGTTCTATATTTGAGAATAAATCCATGAAAAAAGGTAAAATTAAATCTCCAACCATTCATTTAGCTAAAATATTTAATATTCCAATATTATCTGTAATTACCAAGCAATTTCACGTTACATAAAAAACTATTCTGAAAACAAACAACATTTTCAGATCTTCAACAATACCAATCCCAAATTATAACAGGAATTTTTACCAAGTGCAGTTATTTTCTTTGTTTTAAACATCAAGAATAAAACGAATATATTAACCTAAATTGTCCTTCTTTGGCATTTTTTGTTACGAGCGAGGTTATGTAAGTGCAATTCCGGGAACATATAATATTTGCGCTCCAGTTATTAACGTCCTGCTGTTCTTTCATTTCTTGTTTTTTATCTAAGAAAATACCCCGCTGTGGTACTTTTAATAGTACATTAAACTTAGCCCTAAAATGACGTTGGGTTTTTTCCGATTGCGAAGAAAGAACGCATAATCCGAAGAAAAGCATCTTCAAAGCGACATTTGTGAAGCTCTTTGCATTATATCAAAACTGAAGTAGGATATAATTGGCATTTTTGCATTAGATTTATATCTTATCTTTCAATACTGGATTTAAGAGATAATTATAGAAAAATTATTATCAAAAATGCTTATATGTAGTATTGGACTTAATTTGTATGTATTAAAATTTGCTACATATATCATAAGATGCGGCAGATGCTACTGATATGTATAGTAAAAGTTGATGTTAATAATTAGTAGCTGAAATAAAGAATATAATGTGTATTCACCCGCCTGTAGCATTTACGCTCCTAATTTTCCTGGATACATGTGGACCATGATTCATTCTTATTGGTTTATATACGAGTACAACCCGAAACGAAACATAATTTATCTACCCTTTTCAAACTAAACATAATTTTTCTACCACGTTCAAACAAAATATAATTTATACACCACACAATTAAACACATTTAAGTTTGATAATCTGGAACTTCTAATAAAAAAGCACATATATATGAGATTATATATACGAGAATTATGACTTATATATACGAGAATTATGATGCGAGAAAATATGAAATACATTATTCGCATAAAACGAATTATTATGAAAGAATGAAACGGTACTTCCCAAAATATTGAATTATCCTCAATTTAAAGCCGATTTCCAAAATTTGCCAAATTGACATAATTGCAATGCATTATGTCACTAAGTAGGACAACCAAACTGAGAAAATGGGTTCTTTATAGAATCTATATATTTCAATACTATTTACATCAGTATATTTCATCAGTTGGTGTAATGTTGATTACTGTTGTAACATAAGCAATTATAAATAAAATGACTATGACAAGATCAGTTTCTTAAAGAATACATGGCAGATAGATAATATCACGGTAACGGACTTGAGCAATGTGTATAAGCACAAATAACCCAATAATGCGGAATACAGCTATTTCCATGCGAAATACAGCTGTTTATATATATGCTGGTTTCCATCTATTTTTCTTTTTGTGCCATCTTCTTCTTTTGGAATTTATCGGTTTTTTGCACTGATGAAGAACATGCATAGCAGCTTCAAAACTGCTGAATGCAGAATTGTGTTATTTATGCATATATACGTTGTCCAAGTTCATCATTCCTTGCATAAAATGTATTTTACTTATTTATTAGTGCATTTGAAATAATATACCGATACATGCAGGGTGTACGCTATCTCTTGCAACAAAAGAGAACGGTGATAGTACACAGCAAGACGAACAATTTTTGCCATAGAACCTTGGGCTGTAATCCACTCATAATGGCAGAAAAAAAGAAACGTGATTTGTCCACATTGATCCTTTATTAGAGAAATCTCAAGTGCGGTCCTTTGGCCCAATGCCATTCGCACCAGAGAAATTAAATGAGCTGTTCAACGTGGCGTCCGTGGGCTTCGTTACACTACACAGACGAAGGAAGGGTTTTCGCCCCTTGTCCAAGACCCCTGGTGTGGTGTTGATCTTGTCCGCTGCAACATAGATTCGCGGAACGAGATCTTGAACAGAGTTCTCATGTGTTTCATATACCAACTCTTTCAAGTGTCCCCGGAAGAAATCCAGTGGATTCAGGTCCAGAGAGGTCCATCATACATAAACCACATGCCAAGTTGTGTGGTGAGTGGAACACTCTGCAGCAGACAGGGTAGCACATACTCCAGAAACACACTGTACACGGCACCCGTTAGGCGTTCTGGTAAGTGGTAAGGTCCTACCAGTCGATCACCAAAAATACCTGCCCAGACGTGGATGGCAAATATTGGATAACATAGTTGAGTGATATATATTAATTTTCAAATTGTTTTTGATCTTAGCATCATCATAAATATAAAAAAAACTCCCCATATTACGATCTTTGAATCGCATGCGTTTGATAATTACTACCATATATATTTATTTATTGTTAAATATATCGAAATATGGATGCCGCATTGTAGCATAAAATGTTTCTTCCCGTTTCTTTCCCGATCTCCCGATTTTATATTTATTTTCAACTAAACACATAAAAATCTGAATTTTGGTTCCTGCTCTCTCACCGATTTACTGGACGTCGCAATAAGGAGATGCTGATTTTGTGCGATTGCGGAGCAGAGAGTTGTCTGTCACTTTGCGGTGAAACTAAATGATCTGATTGAAATTGAAGTAGGGAAGGTTTTTTCTTTAAAGCATGCCTCTTGTAATTGGATTGGTCCTACCGATATCTGTAATATTTAAGTAGCAGGTGCTCATTTTGAACCAGGGCAACGGTGGGTAATTCAGCCTAATTTCATATAAAATTTCCGTGTCTCAACTTCCAATGTATTTAAATGACATATTGTCTCATTTTAAACATCAATCAAATGTTTATCCATTCTTTTTATTTTTCACCCTATTTCGTTACAATGAGATAAAAATTGGTACTTTTTATTTCGGATAAAGTTTTACTTTAAGGCATCATTTAAATGTAATATTTATGTATCTTGTGTATAAAAAAATATCTTATATTAGACAAAAGAATTAAGTAAAATCCCTTACTTCAAATCATAAAATGCTTTAAATTATTTTATATCTCTTATCCTTTCAAATGCACAATCCCGTTGTTTGACCAATAGTATCATACATGCATAATTCTCGACAGAATGTTTCTATTTTTTAAATTTTGATTTTATAAAAAACAATGTTTTAACAGTAAATGTCTTTGTAAATTGTCAGTTTGAAGTATTAAGAAACATTTACAAATATATGAGATGAAGCTTTTAAAATACTGCGATAAATTTAAACTTCGAAAATAAACTGATTAAAAATACAATGGATTTTTTTTTACATATACACTATATTTTCGAGGTTTTAAAATATTGTGCTACTATTGCAGATATTTTTTAATGATTATTAGATTTTGAAATACGTTTGATAAGCAAAATATTAACATATTCAGAACTCAGCAATCATGACCTTTTCAGCCTTTTTACACAGTATTTAGAAATATTATAACTACACTGGTAATATTCCTTAATAAACAAAAGTTAAATAATACTTAAGGATTATAACAGGTCAGAGAAGCAGCACTCTATTAGTCACTTCTTAAAATCCCTTGTCACAAATGAAAAAATATATGCATATCTAAATGTTTTCTCCGGAATATTTTTCAGGTTTGAATCGTAAACGCATTAATTAGTTCCTCTAATAATAGAAATTGCCTGACTAATTTTTTGCAACATGTTGTTTTTGGCGTCAATAATTGCTGAAGGAGCTGCTTAGGAGAAATACTGAGCAATATACAACCACGATCTTTGGTATTTGTATGAATATTTTTTTTTTACATTCTTCAGATAAATTTTAAGATAGATGATTTTCATTTAAATAAAATGAAGTTCTAATATAATAAAATTGTGAAATATAATTTCTTTTATGAAAGTGCAATATTTGAAAGTGATTTTTTAAATTTTAATACTCATAAAAGCAAATAGCATCTCCATTTTATCATATAGATACAAAAATACAAATTTCCATATTATACAACACACGTTATAAGTATAGAACGGACATTTCTAAGTTAAACATGATATGAAAATCCTATTATATTTGAACATCCTGTTATTAGATGTTGCTTGTATAGTACGATATGATAAATAAAAATATATTAAAAATATATTAAATAAAGTTAGTTATGGCAAAATATAGTTCATTTGAGTAGAAAATTTGATACATTGTTCATATAAATTAATTATAAACATAACAGCTGTGAAACTGGCATATATAGATAATAAACAATTTTACCATTTAAAATATAAAGAATTAAATTAAAAAATACTTAATTAAACTCAAAAAAATAAAATAAATTGAAAATAAAAATATTTCAACCGATTAATGTTCTTTCATATAATAATTTTACATCTGTCTATATTAAAAAGAAGTATAGCTTACGCCACCGCTGCCGCTGTTTGACAACGTCCTTGTCCCTCAAGTTTCTCTGTCACGTACTGCAAAAATTGTAGCATACAGAAATATGAAATTTGGTACATTTGTCGAGAAGTATCAGGAAAAACACACTGAAATACACCATTTCCCGATTTAAAATTTTTGTTTAGGAAATATTCACTGTCAAAATTAAAAGGAGGTGTTTTCAGCTGCGAGTTCCTATTCTTGACAGACAAGCAACATTGAGATCTCGTTGTAGCCATATACCTACATAGAGGACATTTTGCAAGACTCAGCTATTTTTGTTAATTCAGCTTTATTTTATTAACTGTACTATATTGTTTGCACTTCTGAAGTAAAAATGAGTCTTCTGTGCGAGACAAATATTTAAATGGATCTGATTTTCTATCTCGCAGTGGCTAGTTTCAGGCAGAAACGTTACAAAATGGCAGATAGTAAAAACATTAAAAGTATAGATATTTAAATCTAAACATGACTACAATGTTAGTTAGTGCACTTTGAATAATGTGAAATGTTGACAATCGTATACCTTATCGTTTATTCTTACAAACAAACATAGCATTTTGCAACTATTTTTGTCAGGAATATAGCGATTGAATAAAATGTCTTATTACTGTAAATACTTCTCTACTAACCAAGAACACCGAGGATCTCCTCTCATAGACGGCAGATGAAGAATATATTAATCAGCAGTTCCTTATTTGTAATAATTATTGCTTCAAGCAGACGATGCGATACAAACTTCTATTTCAATAAGACATAATTTTGTATAAGGCAAAACAGAATAGCACATAAATTTATCGAAGTGAAGTTCAATTAAATTATCATTACTACAATGGGACTCTGTTGTTATACACACATTAAAATTTGAAAACATTTGAGAAAACTCAAAAAAAATTAAAGGGGGTCCAACGTACCCCTATGTCCGCCCTGTACCACTCTCCACTATTTCATGATTTTTCCGTACTCCGCGCCATAAAATGTGTTCCATCAATGATTAAAATAATGAAAAAATGCAATCAGGATGTATATACTTGTACACTACTTTATCCGAAATGTCGAAAGTGAAAACTGTTTTTTTTATCCTCTAGAAAATCCATTAAGTTTTGCTCGAGTCATGCATTAAGCACTGAATTAATTACTCTGTTTTTGATATACATTGCGTGACTAATGTTTCGGCACTTTTATTATTATTTTTATTTTAAAGGAATTAATTACTGAGACTTTGTGGATGAGAAATATTAAGCAATCAGTTGATTTTCAATAGAAATATTAATGACGCAATTATTTGATATTGCAATACATTGCATATGTTATGAAGCTTCTTGACCTTCATAATTCTTATCACATTATCTCTCATATGAATAAAAAATATATCGCTTTTAGATAATTGGTCTAAAAATTACATAACTGGTCTAAAAATTACAAAACTATGCTCATTCCTTAGCCCAATGAAGAAACTGACACTTCTGCGGGCAAACTTTTGACATCTTAGGGAGCAGAGCTGACGTAAATTGTGAAATAATTTTTAACATCCTAGGACGAAGGCCTGAAGTAAATCTTGAAAGCAATATGAAAGGGATGAAACGGAAGTGACATCATATTTTTACGAAACAATAACTGAAAACCGTTGTTATATTTGAAGATCTAGGTCACTTGACCTTGCCGAGGAATTTGGTGAAATATGGCCAACTTGTTCACATATAGTGAGTACTAAAACCTTTTCGAATTTTATGGATTGGACAAGAATTTCACTAGATATGTTCTTTTGTCGGAACTTTCCACCTAGGGTATGGCATATACACACGTCATCTTTCAGTGGAGTTGTAGGCGTGATAAGAGAAAATGTATCTGGTTATCTCAATACAATACATGTAAAAAATTTATTTGATTATACACACCTTTCCAACTGTTTTTCTATATTAAAAAAGTAGATGATTTTGCCACTGTCTGGCAAATTACGCGTTTCTCGAGTTTCTCTGTCACATACCTTAAAAACTGTAGCATACAAAAATAATAAGACATTATCTAGCATAAGAAATATTAAGGAAATACACTGAAATAAACATTTTTTCAGCATAAAAATTAGTTTAGGAAATATTTAATTTCAAAGAAGAGTATTTGAGCTGCGAGATCGCGTCCTGGATAAACTAGCAATACCAAGATCTCGAATTTTTGCAAGTTTTGAATTTTGGAGGCCGAAGCTTTTTTTTAAATTTCGATTTAGTATGTGAGTTATTATATTTTTATGCATTTTTCATTAACGGTGTTTCTTCTATATGGGGAAATATTTAATTAGTCGAAATGAATTTCAATCTCTGTGCGATTGCTTGCTGTTAGAAACGTCACAGTGGTGGTCGGTAACTTGTTATTGAAGCACTAAAAACATTACAAGTAAAGTTATTTAATTATAAACATGATTACAACATCAGTTAGTGTATTTGGGACAATGTGGAGTTTTGGCAATCATATGCTTTATTGTTTATTCATACAAACAAGCAGCGTCCATTGTCATGAACAGTACGATTAAACTGTTCAGACACAACAAATATGTCTGAATGTTGCAAATATCTCTGTACTACAAAGGTAACACGACATTTTGCCACTGCTGTACGAGCAAACGGCAAAACGCACAGTTATGGAATTTTGTCCCATGTTCGCATTAAAGTAAGTAGTCGTTCGTAAAAACAGGCCGTGTAAAAATTCCTCAAAGCAAGCTCAGCGAGCGCCAGCGAGTAGGAAGAATACGAAGCATCCCGTCTCAAAAAGTGAGTCCCATCTCAATAAGTCAGGATTGGCAAGAGTAGAGAGCCGTGAAGGCCGAACGAGGTGATATAGCTGGCGGATCCATTTTATAAATTTGAAGAGCGCCAGTTAATAAAGGGGGCGGATCTCCAGTGGTTGTATTACGCTTATGACCAGCTCTTTCGATTACTGAGAGGCAGGTTGAGCTCTGAGGGCTTGACGAGCATAGACCATGAAGTAGTTCGTGTTCGCCGCCGGATTTAAAGATCTTGCGCATTGATCTTCAGGTTGAGCGTCAGTTATCAAGGGGTCGTCTTCAACGAGGAAATTACGCTTGCGTAGCAGACGGCATGAAAATACCTGCGAAAAGAGCGTCAACTAGTAGGAAGTGAAGCCTATCGACTCTCGAAGCTAGTTACGGGGGTTCTCGAGCAGTGGGCGGTGTCCCCTAATATTGCAATATACTGGTATAAAAACGTTAAAAATTTGAATTTTAGATCTAAGGCATCTGTGCAACAATTACTGTGCTATAATACGTAAGAATGCGTTTATTGCATACTTACTTTATTGCATACCTATCGTCCCGACCTTTCTCTGCCCGGTAGGGTGACTACACACGTTACATTCGAATGTTTTATTGCCAATAACTGCGAAATTTGTGGTCCAATACAGACGAAATAAATTGTAATCTATTAATATATCAAAACTGTGTAATTCAAAAATAGTATAAAAATTTAAAACATAATAGCTTGAAAAATAGTATCAGAAATGTAAATCATAATCGAAACGTGTCAGAAATCTAAATCATAATCGCAACCTTTCCCGAGATTCCTTGTACCATCGTCCCCCAACATACATATTGACATTTTCCCATTTCATATATGGAATGGAGTGATATATCATGCCAATCTATAATGAGTTACGGAGTCACTCTTTATTTTTCTATTTTCTTATATATATAGTTCAGTGAAAATATTATTTTAGTTCAGGAAATATTAGAATTTGGGATTTCAAGAAAAGTATAACTGATTTAAAATTCCTGATTATTTCAAATGCTGTTGTATTAGTCCCCCGTCTGTGTGTAAATGTCTTCACATGTATGTACACATATATAATGCAATATATTTACGTTTGTACAGAAGAAAAATGGACATGGCATAATGAAATTATATTTTCGTATTGTTTATTTGGGAAATACAGAAACTGAAAAAATTTATGTTGCGCATTTAAAACAAACGTTATTATGATTGAAGTATTTGTAATAGTTTTACATATCAAGCAAAGATAACTTATGAAAAACAAAGTTTAATACAATATTTCGAGAACTTTAATTTATATTGGCAGTTTATATTTTGAGTATGTTATGAACAGTACAATAGTACTGAAGAACATCATAAATCTTAAATGAGTTTTATTTTTCCACATTTCCAAATTAAAAAACGTAAAATCCACAATTCAAATGATGCATTTGAGGAAAAAAATCTACTATATCATTTTACTTTTCTACATTGTATTACTCCACTCATTATAAAATGAAGAAACTGGAATTGGGATTAAGGTAATTCCGAAAAATCAGTTACTATCTTAATAATAGAAGTACAAATAGAAAAATAAACCAAAAGTTAGCACACACTTTTATTTAAGTAATTTTATTTAAGTAATTCAATAAACATCATTAAATTATATGTTTATATTACACACAATTGTATTTCCTTACATATTTCTGGTAGGTCGGGCGGTCTGGGTCTCAACACCACCAACAACAACATAATTTTGTGTAGTGTGACACAATTAACCATATCTATAATTGCTCTCAATTTGGTTTTCGTGAAACTCGCTAAAAGCCTAAGACTAAACGCTCACACTAAAGAATAAACACTGAACGCCTGATAATTCCCTAACAACATTTTTTTTCACAGTGATGTAGGATTTACGTCAGACTGTGATTTTGGGACATCACAGGACGTCGCAGTACGTCTCGGCAATGTCATATTGAGGTCACAGCGAAGTCATTTTGGTCATTTTCATGGTCGTTTGTGACGTCGCATATTAACTTGTTTGAGACGTCACATTGTAATTGCCATTGTAATGTCGAACCATTGTTATGTGTTAATAAAATTGCGCAAACCTCGCAGAATATAGTCACAATGAAATTACAAATTTACTAATACGTAACGTCGCATAGAAGTCACAAATATGATGTTACATTGAGACCCAGATGTCGCGTGGCTACAACGTCACTGTCACACATGTGACGATCTTTGCTGGGTGGGTTGTGACCCTGCTCACAGTAGAAGGTAATCGCTCTATAATAAATATATGTTTCTGTACGTAAACTAAAAATATAGTTTTTATTTTAGTTCTTTATTCTCATATAATTTTAATTTTCTGTTCTTAATTGTTCTTTGCTACTAAAAGAACTGAAATTTTAAGCAAAGTATTAGACAAACTTTAGATTTGTCTATATCCCAAGATAATAGAAATAAGATTTGTCTTAATTTTAAGTAGGTTTGAGGGGGGATGAAACAAAAATTTTAATAAAGAATGTTCAAATACGGGTTTGATAAAAAAAAATGAATGCGAATATATTTCGCCTAAAGTTCTTTCGAGCTTAAATTACTTTTGAGAGATATGTAAATTTCATGTTCAAAGAGTTTCGAGAACTTCGAACTTAAAATGTCAAAGATCTTATAGATTGCATTTCTTTTTTGCGTCAAATTTCAACTTACGTTTTAAACTTTCTCACGTATTTAATTAATTGCAGATTTTTAGTTTTTATGCATAAGGGAAAAGTTTGAACTTAATTATTTCTTTATATAGTTCACTGTTTATATAAATTTGATGAAAAATTCCAAATATTGAAATATATATATATATATATATATATATATATATATATATATATATATATATATATATATATATATATATATATATATATATATATATATATATATATTATATATTAAAAAAAATATGATGTGGGCAGCATATGACTTTCGCTATACAATGCATTGAAATTATTGATATCTTAGTGAAAAAATGATGTATAATATCTACGGCAAAATGTTTTTAAATCTAAATTGTACATTTTTGGATGAAAACTCAATTAACTACTGGATTATAGGCACTTAATCAATTTATATTTCCGGTAACTCTATATTGACAATTAACAATATTGATAGCATTCGCAGTGACGAATACAGGTGACACACTAAAACATTTTAATAATTAAGACATTAATTTGTGGTCTTTTGCATTAACTTCAAGGGCGTCATTTTTTCAATTTTAACAATATTTTCGTCAATCAGGAGGGCCTTGTGATCAAATTGGAGACAATTCGATTCATCGACAGGTATGAAAAATTTGTCGCCAAGCGTTACAAGCACATTGATCATTTATTATGTAGAGATTACTGTTACTGAATTGTGGGACATTGAAATACAAAACTATCACGCAAAGTATCTTCTTGCTTGAATATAAAAAACTAGATCCACAAGCATGAAGTTAGCAAGTGTACTCCACAATATATATGTTATAAAGTAAACATATTTGACTATTCTTAATATATATATTTTTAATTTTACGTAATTTTTTACAAATGTATTTGAAAAACGTGCAATGTCTCGCGAACGATTCACACTAGTGTTTTAAAGTTTGTGTTATTTTCTAATGGAAAATTACATAAAAACGATTATTTACGTAACATTACTGAAGGTTCAGCTTTTTTGATGATTTTCTTCAAAATTTTATTCGAAAATGTGAGGGTCTTCTGAACATTCGACTGCGTTTAAAATCAACAGGCTTCTAGTATGTACTGGTTTTAATTTCTGTACCTATATTTTTCTCCAAACGTCATTCATTCTTGAGATCTCATTTCCATAGTTTCGCGGACGCACATATACACACAACCATCATGTCAAAAACTTTTGATTTGAGTTCAAGTATGTTTGAAATATGCTCTTCCAGCTTAAACTCGAATTTGAATTTTCATCTTCGTCACTATACTCCCCCCATACATTATACTGCGTATATAGGGACAGTAATAAATAACATACGCAAAATACTTCATCTCTTTGATACATACACAATGTATTCAAAGTTCAAGTATTACGTTCAGGGAGACACTGGACTTTATGCAAAGTTAACTTACTGTAATGTTATATTGCAAAGTTACTTTATGCAACATTATTCTCAGATAATATTAAAATCCAAAATACATTTTATTATTGTTATTATTTGCAGAGGGCGTGTATCCAAAGTGTTTCATAAATAACATGGACAAAATACTTTAGCTGTTTACTACTGACACAGATTCCACAATGTACAGACATAAGTTTCTGCGACACTTTATATAGAGTCCCCCACTTTCAAAATGTATAGCAACAGTCTTCTCAGATACTTTAAAAATGCAGTTTATTATTTATAATCTTTTTGTGTGGGGCGTGTATACAGAGGGTTTCAAAAATATTATGCCTAATAAACAACATGCGCAAAATGCTTCACCTCTTTAATACTGATTCAACTTCCTCCATTTCAGACATCAGGTTCCGGAGACGTTATGCAAAGTCATCATTTTTTCTAAAGTAAAGCAATAAATAGGCTTATCAGTTGCTTTAAAAATACATTTTTTTATTTATTTTCCTTTGTAAGGGGCGTGTATACAGAGTGATTCATAAATGTCATATTTCAGCTTCGTCTTCAGTACTTCATCGTGTAAATACAAATCTGATTAAAAAAATTTTTAAAATTAAGAGAAAAACTCTGTCATGACAATTGAATATCCATAGGAAAGGGTATGTACTAGAAATATATTATCTATTTTTTAAGATAGCAATAATTAATTCCGATAGAAACTGTTTGGTCTCCCGATAATAAGTCGAACAGAATTGCTATGTTATGAATTATGTCGAATTTTTCTGTTGCATAAATTGCTAAGCTATGGCGGAATTAACTTTTAAAAATTTCTTACAGGAAAACTTGATTTTATATATCTTTATCTTGAATCAACAATAAAATTGGGGGACATTATTTCAGTCGAAGTATTTTACTACATTTGCATCGCTATATATTGACGAATTATGCAGCTAAAAATAGCTTGTTTTCTAATAATTAATGTGAGGCTCAGATTTTACTTATTGTATTTCTACGCTATAGAAACATGCCGAAGACCCAGATGGCCCGATTCGTCCTTGGACATGAGCAGCTGTTTGGACGGCTGGGAGAGTACCATAGAAACATGTGTAACTATAGAAACACGTGTAGAATTTGTATTTTCTATATTCTCTTACATCCCTATGGAACGATGGAACATACATGAGATGGAACACGATGGTGACATGAGAGAAGGAAGCGTTTGTGTAATATAAATGCGGTTTTTATCCTGCACAGATTCAATTACAATTAAAAAGTTCACTATTTAGAGACAGGTGGAAAGGTTTATACACTTTAAATTTTAAATTGGCAAAGCAAGATATCTAGAAATGATATATGCTAGAAATGATAGAAAGATATTCTAGAAAAGATATGCTAGAAATGATAATTTGCATATATTAGAAATAAGAGTTTTTATATTTTATTCCGTTGCATATCAATATAATGTCAATATTTTTTCCAATCAGCGAAAACAAGATAGCATGCATAATGTTATATATATGAGAGGCTTATTTTTATTAATTCTCGATAACTCCTAGATCTATCAGTTGAAAACGTGAACTAAATTTTAGGGGGGCTATTTCAAGTCTATCCAAAAAATTGGATGAAATTCGGTGGCGATGTTTTCCCGTGATAATGTAAAAATCGCCCTTACATACATGTAGGCATATTTTTAATTTTATTTATATATATTTATTTTAGGCGTGCATATATGTTGTTTAAAGGCGGCGATAATGATATCAAATATTATCATGATATTATCAAATATTATCAGATTTCAAATATTATCATGTATAACAAGTAAATATAACAAAATCTATTTTTGGATAAAAACATTTATTTATAATGTCCCATTGAGAGGGATCACATGTTGAAGAGTATAAGAGTATATATTTTGACTTTCGAGAATGAATTTTAAGATAATATTTGAAAATATGTTAAAACTGTGGTTATAAAGCATTATATTCTGAACATTTAAAACTTTAAAGGTCAGGCATTATAAAAGGCGTTGAAGTAAACACACATTCCCCTATTTATTTGCTAATTATTATTTAAAAAATATGAATTGTAGGCTGCGCATTTCTGGCAATATTTACAAAACCAACAATCAGGCGGAAAAAATTCAATACTATGAGTCACCTCTACATTGCTACGTAAAAGTTCTATGCCTCCACAATTTAAATAATAAGTTGAAACATTTTAAACACGTACTGTGGATTATTTCTGAATTGCACGCATTAATTCTAGCAAAACACTTTGAAGAGGGAGAGAAGCTAATGTAAATTCAAAGCAAACTTCATGTTTGTAACTATGAATCTATTTCAGATTTCTAATCACGCAAACGATATAAAAATAAAATGTGTGTATATTAATATGATGTATGTAAAAGTTGAGTACTCGTGTGCTTAGTTCCATGGCGAGGTGTATACTCTATTACTTCATTATGGATTCAGGCAACATAAGTATTTAATTAAAGTTTGGAGTCATATTTATATATAAAAAAAAATTACGTTCAATTGAATACATTTCTCTCTTATTATATGTGAAATATAGCAGTTGTTCCTTGGGTTTATAAAATTAGTATTTTCTACTTAATTCTAAAATAGTGCATATATATTAAATATACATTGCACATACATTGTACAGATATTTCATATACACTGTATTTTGCTGTATATTAGGTAAGTACGAGTATCTATATTTTCTTGTGTGGATTCTTATTCAAATAACATGAATATCTTATCAATCACATGCTGTTAAAAAATGTTGTATTACCTATAGAATGTAATATCACAGTTATTAGTTATAATTTAATATTATACGTTTAATATATTGAAAGTAAACTTTAAAAAAGTCTTACCATCCGATCAACAATGTTAAACTTGCTTTATATTTATCTTAATAGAATATACCTGACTGGTTATGACTGGTATCACTATCATACCACTATTAGAGACTGAATTTGGGACAGGTGTGTTTTGTGCGCAAATCAATTTGTCCCGAACAAAACACTAAGAGGTAAATATTGGCTTTTATGAGATAAATACTTTAATGGATGGCCACAAAAGGTTAGTTCCACTAATTCCAATTTGTGTCAAAACGTTTTTGTTATGTCTTAGTGAAACTATACGTATTAAAACTGCTCGTTTTATAATACATACAGTTAGTTGATTTAAAAAATATTATTTTATTAATCTATCTGGTTTGACGTCCGAATTGATATTTAATATTTTTAAACATGTTTTATAAAATCTTAATTAAAGTACATTAACTCCCAAGTAAAAAACATTTACATTAAAATTTGATCGTAAATCTACGAGGCAAAAAATATAATTAACAAATGACATCATAAAGAACTACAATTCATTCTTCTAATAATTATTCAAACACTAGTGGTTGCAAGAGTTTGTCACATAAAAAATGATAAATCTATAAAACGGTCGGAGGACTTCAAATATAAAACACGTAGAAGCTAAAAGCATTTGAATTTTTCTTCCCCGCATTTTACTTTATTTTTAAGCTTGTTATATTCCGTGTTCACTGGCTGAAATTTCCATTTGGTAAAGGCAGTCGAAGAACAGTTCACTAAATTATATTATCTTGATATTTCTTGTCGGTTTGTCGTTTCATCTATTTTATTTTAGCCACTAGAGAAAAGGTTGAATTTTTATAGGAGAAGCATTTTTTTTCTAAGATCAAAGGAATATTTTATATCATGTATTAATGTATCTTAGGACACATATAAAAATATATTCGACGCTTTAATTACTTCAATGGTAAAAATGATTCCAATTAATAGATTTTACGAAAATATGCATATATTTCTAGTATATCACATCATTTTACTAAAGTAATATTAAATTTTTTTTTCAAAGTTATTGAAAAATAAATTAAAAACGCTGGACCATGTTATTTGTATTGGTATGAGTTGGTATTATATTTGTCTATTTATATTTTATTGGTATTAGTTGGTATTCTATTGGTATTAATTCGTATTATTTGATATTCTTCTAGTAATAATTGGTATTCTATTGGTATTAGTTAGTATTCTATTAGTACTAATTGGTATTCTACTAGTATTAATTGGTATTGATTGGTATTCCACTTGTACTAATTGGTATAAAACGTAACAATCATTTTAGCATATTTCAATTGAAAATTGTTTGATATACTGTAAATAATACACGGATAGTAATAGAACTTTCAACACATTAAACCACTTGCGATTTCAAAAGAATAAAAAATTGTCATATTTCGTCAGTTTTAGCAAAACACACGCTGTACAAGATTCATCTGGCAGTCGATATAGAAATATTTTTTTTTATAAAAGTTTTTTCAGAAAATAGCTATTATCGTGGATATCTGGAAGAGTGACTGTAAAAATTAAACATTGCTAGCGTTTTTGAAGAAGTGACTTTTTTGAGAATGGCATGCCATGTTATCATTATTTCCATTTCTGCATTCTTATTCATTACGCCCAAAAATCGACCCCTTTCAATTGTTTCCAGGTGACTTCTCATATTAAGAAGACTTTGATCTCATGTAGAACTGGATTGAAACACAATTAACTGCATTGCTAGGTCTTCCAAATTCAGCCACTCGCAAATTTCAAAATTGAGTTTGTGTGCCGCAGATTTATTTCGATAAAAACGCATTTTGAAGTCTCTGCAAACCGCCTGACATGTGTAAATCTTGAAAATTCGTTGATTAAAGAATCAATTATTGCCGCCAAAAATCCATGTGTCGGTTCAACTTGGTCGGATTTTTCTGGAGATTTCAGATTTGCAAAGTTTTAATATATTAATAACTAATGCTAAATTTAGAATATATTTGTAGCCCGTTGTAAATGTTGTCATGGATATAAATTTGTAATTTTAAATGCCGGGATTAAATTATGATGCATGCCGATAAATGTTTTGTTTAATCAGTTTCTATGAAACAAAAGAATTTTTATTGCATTATATATATATATATATATATATATGTATATATATATATGTATATATATATATATATATATATATATATATATATATATATATATATATATATATAACTCAACAAGAGTTAGGTCTGCAACATATTACTTATGTGACAAGAAAATAGACTAAAGTAGTTATGTAACGGATTGCACATACATAATTTAATTCCTTCTAATACTGTATTTCATGAATTAGCTTTTATGGAAATGAAGTTCGCCATAAATTGTGTCTGTTAGTTTTTAGCTCCAAGATATACATAGTAAAAACGACCGTTTAGAAGCTTAGCATACAACAGTTTCTAAAGTGAATACTTTCTAAAGTAAATAC
Source organism: Amaurobius ferox (assembly GCA_951213105.1). Classification (NCBI taxonomy): domain Eukaryota; kingdom Metazoa; phylum Arthropoda; class Arachnida; order Araneae; family Amaurobiidae; genus Amaurobius; species Amaurobius ferox. The sequence continues at coordinate 121,212,316 of OX578134.1, forward strand.
TTTATTTAATTATACATTTTAAATGTATATTTAAAAATTTATATTAATTTCTGTTCAACATAAAAATACATCTTTTTTAATTTAGGCAGAGCAGTTATATATATATATATATTTATATATATATATATATATATATATATATATATATATATATATATATATATATATATATATATATATATATATATATATATATATATATGTATATATATATATATATACATATATATATATATATATATATATATATATATATATATATACATATATATATATATATATATATATATATATATATATACATATATGTATATATGTATATATATGTATATATATATATATATATATATATATATATATATATATATATATATATATATATATATATATATATATATATATATATATATATATATATATATATATATATATATATATATATATATATATATATATATATATATATATATATATATATATATATATATATATATATATATACTCGACGTGTAACGGACTAAAGCATGGAAGTCACCTGGAGAAATGTTCAGCCATGCTGTGTCGATAGCAGCCCATAATTGCTTGTTTATGGTAGGTGCTGGGATTTGAGCACGAATGGCTCTTTCGATCATATCCCAGATATGTTCCAAGAGATTCATGTCTGTCCATCTAGGTGTTCAAATCGTGTGCTGGAATTGTCCGGAATGATCCTCAAACTACTCTCGGATAATATGGGACAGGTGACACCGTAAGTATCATCTTCAAACATCCCACAGTTATTGGGGTATATAAGGTCCATAAACGATTGCAAATGGTCATAAAGCGACTGAACAGCGATTTCCTGTCAATGACTGGTTCAATTTGACCAGAGGACCCAATCCATGTTAAGTAAACCCTCCTCACACCTTTATGGAACCAGAACCAGCTTGAATAGTGCCTCGTTGACAAGTTGGATAAATAGCCTCATGGGGTTTGCGCCACACCCGGACGCCATCAACTGGAAACGTAACTCATCACACCACACAGCCTTCTTCCAGTAATCTAGGATGCATTGCACGTGTTCGCGAGCCCATGTGATGAGCTGAATCCGATGATGTGCTGCGAATAAAAGAATTTCGCTGCACAGACCGCACAGATGCGACCGTGCTCTGGTGAGTCCTTCATCGAATGGGGTAGTTGACGCAGTTCCGTTAGTTATGTTAGCACCGGCGGTTCTGCTCTGTCGTTGCTGGTTTCGATCACTCAGTAGGACTATACGCTGTCTCTTGCGGGAGGTAATGTTTTCCATGATGTACTCTCCATACACACTTGACACTGTCGAACGAGAAAATTTGAAAATCTCAACAACTTTCGAAATGCTATGCCCCATACGTCGAGCACAAACTGTCGTTCCACGTTCAAACTCGGTTAATTCCCATCGCGTAACCGTTATTACGTCATGAAACGTTTCGCAAGACATTCAAGATTCCAACTGACAACACTGACAAACATATGATTCTTTATACACTTTTAACGCGATGCGACCGCCAATTTTAAATATGCATACTGCTACCCCATGAATGCTGGCACTTGAATGTAGTTTCCTAACAAGCGTGCACGCTTCATGCACAAATATTAGTAATTTACATTTGCAAAAAATTTAAAAATTTACCTTCAGAAAGATCTTTCAAGCTCCTATTGATTTTCCTTATGCGAAAATAATGATTCATTATGTCACTGCAAAGACGAAAACCATTCATTGATTTTTGTCTTAATATATACTGAAAATAATATACCTCCGAATTATCCCAGTCAGTACATATTATTTCTACAAAATTAATTTATATATCTGCTTAAATTCAGGAGAGGTGGTTATATTATAAAAACTTAGATGTATTTTAAATCGTACAGCAGTGATATGTCTTATACAGGAATATATATACGCATCATTTAGTTAAAGTTCCTGTTATACGTTGGTCAAAAAACCATCTAACTTATGACTTTATGGCCAAAGAAAACTGCTAGATAATAATTTTCGACAATAATTTTGGAGGAACTCTGTAACTTTTCAGAAATACTAAATATTCATTCTGATAATTTAATTCTTCAAACATTTGTACAAGTTAAAATATTATAAGCATATAACAAAAAATACTTGAGAATAATTAATGACTATGATATACATTCAATGACATACATTTAATAATATACTCAGAAATCAGAGACAGTCAACAACTTGAACCAAAAAAGTATTTTATTTGTTTTACATTGATTAATTTAGAGCCCTTTTAATTATACTTTTAAAACAGCCTGTAAATCCTGTCCTTTTTCGTCAGTAGACAAAATTTGCATACCTCAGTACCGTAGAGGTTTGCATCCATCAGTATCTATTCTCCAATTGTATTATGTCACTACGTTTCGAATATGCTGCATTTTCTTTAAAATATCCTGTATATGCCTAATTTTGGGAGAAATGCACTTCCATCTGATTTGATATTTCTATTCAAACAAATCTCTTACTTTTTCTATACATTAAAAAAAACATATGTTATACTTAAATCAAAAATTCTTATAGACAAATCGCCAGTAATATATGTCATTAGTAATTATTGATTAATTAAATATTTTTAAGTGCCAATTATCAACTAAAATATTCCAAAATTTTGATTTTTGTATTGAATGAGATAAAGATGCGAATAAAATCAAGTATTTGGAGCTAAATATTCTCATATCCATATATCCTCGGGATGTAATTGGGCTATGTTCGACAGTGCCATATAATATACATTATCTCATTGTAAACAGTTACTAAATCCAGTGCATGGAGATGTCAGTAATTATACATGTTACCATAATGATGAGTTTGCTAAATTGATTCAATCACTTGAAGCTAATTAAGTGCGTACAAATACCTTGAAACGATGAGAATAATGCGAACGTTTCGTGAATACTTAATTTGTTCGATTGTTTTTACAAATAATTGTTTCTGAATTGTTAAGAATTGTGACAAATTAAATTTTGAATCTGATTTAAAAAATGATTTATAAAATAATAATTAAAACTATTGTAATAATATTTCCTGCATATAGGAATCTATATAGGAAAATATGTTTTACATATAGGAACTATTTTAAACTGCTTTATATGTATTTAATTATTTAAATATATGTGTATCATTAAGTTATACGATTATACATTTAAAGCTAAATTTAAAATTATAAATTTTATTAAGGGGAAAAGGATATAGAGAATCCTGAAAAGTGCTTTAAATTGAATTTACTTTTTATAATATTATTTTTAATCGACTGTTTTATCAACAATATATACCCGAGAAAACTATTAAAATAATGTTTTTGTTTCATATATGATATAAATTATTATTTTTTATTTCCAATGGCGGGGCACTTGAACAAAATACAAAAGCAACAAACAATGAGAAAAACAACATGCGTTCAAAAGATAACGGAAGATTATGGCCCCAATAATCCTCTCGCTTCCCACTATCTGGAAGCATCAGTAACACCATGAATGACTTCACAGCGAAGCAGGTGGTGTTTGTCTATAGGTTCAATAACATCACACAGCCTGCAGGCAACCTCAGTAAAAAGCCAATACGGTACAAATGTGCAGCAAGGCAGTCATACCCAGTTAGCAAGGGAAGAGCAGCCACTGCTTCCCGATATTAATTATAATATTAATTATTGATATTAATTATAGAACACACTAAATCGTCCGACCATGTATGTCAGAACAATATCTATGTATTTATGTATGTTTGTACCATTATTATAAATGTTAAATCATGGTTTGGAAATTCACGATTTTTAAAATTTTTAAATGGAAGATAATAATATGGGCATGGACACACGAAATTCGAAAATTTCGATGATTAAAAAAATATGTTTTATTATTTACAAAAAAACGCATAGAATATCCGAAAAGCGATGCTTATTTTAATACACTTATTAATACGCTAATACGTATATAATACGTTGTTGTATCAAGTGGGAGTTAAATATTTTGACATTTACAGATAACATTAAAAAACCATTTTCAATATATTTTACATATGTTTAATTATTCACAATATAATAACCTGCGATAAATTCTTTTCGTCACGTGAATTTAATTAAAACTGTGTACCGAGGTCTTTACATGAATAATCCAAACTTCATGCCTTCTCGCTAATTTACTATGTTTTATGATTTGTTGAAACCGCGAGTTTTAAATAAATCAATTATCTTTTTGAATCCTATAATTATTTCATTAAAAAGTATTGCATCAAAATGCAATATCTTGAATCGCACTGTAATCCAGATAAATAGCTTTTATTTCTTTAATTTCTCTTCCACAGCTATATAGAGTAAATTATCGTACACCTAGGGCTACTTAAATATTACTAAATGTGTAATTCTTAACTTTTATTTATATAATTTTATCGTATATATAGCTGCTCTAGAATCTATTTTGGCACTTACTTAGGGTATATTAGAGGGCCAAACGGATGTTAATACTTGTTATGAATATGTATTAATGTTTGTTATGAGTCCTTCTATTAGTCCTATATTCCAGTGTAATGGGTGCATATGTCGTTAGTGTCACGTATTCTTATTTAAGGTGCATTAGCTGTTCAATTGGGCTAGAAAGTCGACCTGTGCGTTCGTTATACCGGCTATACACGATCTATGCTCCCGCTTAGAAGTGCACTTATACTTGGTGCACTTAACAAAGAGACCTAATAACAATATATTGATATATATATTCAGTTCAAGTTTTATCATGCAAACTCGTTTTAATTTATCCAAGTTCATTGCAACAGGGAACTGTTTTACATTAATGTAGCGAATTTGACAAATTGACAACACTCACGATATTTATCTTCAAGTTATATCTATATATATTCCTAACACGTGGAATTCGTGTTCTTCTCGGCTGCCCGTCATCCTTCTATTCGTATGAATCAACGCTTTTTCTCAAGCTCAAGACCTTGCGCCATTGTGGCACTCTCATTTTTAGTTACTACCTACCTTACCTTTCTCTCACCCTACATGGTGCATGGTTGTAATCTAGTTCCTTCATTTTCTGAAACTTACATATGGCCACGAATTCTGTAGTAGATTCCCCGCAATCTAAATTGCTTACGAATGTAAATTTCTATCAAATAATAAAACCCCTTTTTATCGATCATTTTTTCTTCGCTTGAAGTTCTGAAGGTGGGATCACTCCCCACAACGGATCATTTTCTGAACATCAGTACTGGCGATCTTAAAGTAAGACATTCAATAAACCTTGCTATATTTTTTTCAATCATTTTCATGTCTGATATTTTTTGCAAAGCTGTAAAACTTACAAATTTGTATTTGATGGAATAACAATCCCTATTATACAATAGTTGTCCTCTCATCAGCGTACTTAAAGCAGTATGTATCGTACAGCTTGTGATCCATAATCAATCAAAATCCTTAATTGATGTTTTAGCAGTAATTTTAGGGATTGCTATAATTACCAGAGGGATATTGAAAGAAGCAAAGAAGAACTCATATTGGATTCATTTTCTAGGCAATTCTATTCGTTTCCTGGATAAATAGTAATTGGAGCAATCCCTACTTTTTTTGGATATCCTATAGAATACGCTAAGTTCCTCAAATTTATCGCTAAAATTACGTGCAAGAGTATTCTGATATGGGGATCAGCATATCGAAATTCAACTGTTTATTTTAATGATAATGTATCTAGAACATTGATTTTCAGTGACTCTACATTAGAAGAACTATAAATTAATTTAGACAGCCATTAGAATATCACATTGTTTTATTTAGGTTGGTTTCTCTATTTGTTTGAGTTAAGTCTTGAAAGCAATTTTTACCCCGTTTTATCAATCTGATTAACTTGAAATTTTAAGCACATACGTATTTACGATGATAATACAGCATTTCATCAAACTTAAGTTGAGGCCCTCCATGGATTCTGATCCTTCCCTAGAATCATGCCTTAAAGGCCATTTAAATCCCGTTATTGTAAGATAGTTTAAATATTTTTTTCTATAAATAATATTTATAAATATATTAAGACATTCATAATTTGTTACCACATTTGATTGTATACCATGCGAATAGTAAAGTCCATAGTTTAGTGATTTTATATGTTGAAATAAAATATGTTGTAACTATAGGACGTTGCAGACAGGAAATGACCGTAATAGATTGCAAACAAATTGATTCATAAGAAGCCTATTGACATGTTCATATTTTGCATAAAAATTAGTTTATGAATTATTTTATATATTTAGTGCTGACATCGAACTCTATTTACAGGCAAGTAGCTTTAGGTTACTTTTATATTAGTGAGAAAATGTAAATGAAAAATATTTATATGAGGTTATTTTAGTAAACTTTTAGTCGTAATATTTTTGTGTCCTTAAAATGATTTGAACATATTTTTAATTAGTAGAACATTTCATGTAATATATTATTATAATATTTTATGTAATATATTACTTGTTATTATTTGAATAACGTAAGCTATTATTTAAGTTTATCGTGTTAATTTTTTAAATAGATTTGACTAACATTTACTTAAAACAGACTCCATCACTGCCATTGATTAAGGAAATATAAATTAATTTTAGAAAATAAATAAGGTTTTCAAGTTCTATTATTTCCTATAACTTTCATTTTAATCACTAAAATTAAAATATATTTTCTTGGTTTTTGTATTTAATATTTGTACAACTATGGATTATGCATTCGATATGATACTTGTTTTTGTCCTTCGGTTTCCACATCTGGACATGAAATTCTTCATACACACACAGCCAAATAGAAAAAAATGAGTGCAGCTATACATCAAACATTTGATCCGATACTTTGTTTTTGTTCTTCAGTTGCCTGTATCAACATCAGAAAGACTTGCATATACGTATGCACAGACACACATAAAAAGTCTGTGCTCAGCAATATGAATTTCTTTATATGCGTGATGCTACACAATGAATTTACTTCTTATACAGTGAATAAAAGATGAAGAGATCCAAGGTACAGTGTTGAATTATACATTTGGAGCTTTTCCAGATGACAACATGTAATATTATTTCAAAGTACATAACTGATTTATATTTCACGCAACTATAAATTGACAATCACAAATATTGATAGCATCCTTAATAAGCAATAGAGTGTATATATCAAAATATTTTAAAAATGAATTCATCAATTAGACGTCATTTTCATTAACTGTAAAGATATTTTCGTCAATCTGAAGGGGGGAGGCGAAATATCGCTACGTTAGCGATATCTCGCTGGATTATTAACCAAATTCGTCAAATGTATCGCTAAGTGTTAGAAATAAACGGATAGAAGAGCTTTTATTATATACTAGAAGGTATGCCCGTCATACGACGGAATTCAAAATTTGCAAATCATTATCTCCCGCTTGGGGTCATTTTTATCAATTTGGCGAAATTTTCCTCACTATGGAAACATTTTAAAAGCCTTAAGTTGGCGACATACTGCCAAAATTTTCGCCTAGCGTGACGGAAGGATGGACGAATGGAGAAATGGGTCATTCTTATAACCGATTCTTATATTCTTTCCAGGATATTAAATTTTCACCAATCAGTCGTCATTGTCGTTGATTTAGCGTCATATTTACCAATTTGGCAACATTTTAAAAATACGCTAAGTTGGTGAAATTTCGCCAAAGTTGTCACTATAACTTCGCCAAGTGTTATGGGCGAGAAATAAGTTATTCGTGTAGTAGGTAAATGGCTATTGAAGTTCAAATAAAAACTAATTGTCCGGAGTATCTTCTCTCGTGAATGGAACGTGCTAGATCCACGAGAATGATGCTAACAAGTGTATCGCATAATATTACATATGGAAAGTTTACATATTTTAGTATAATAGTTATTTTTATTTTATTTTATGTGATTTTATTTTTGAAACATTAATTTTTAAAATGTGTAATATCTCAAGAACGGTTCATATTAGCGTTTTAATTTTCATGTCAATAGTTTTATATTGAAAAATTACATAAGAAATTATTATTTACATAACTTTTTAGTAGATTTTGATTTTTTGACTATTTTTTCAATATTTAGGTTCGAAAATTTAAGGATGTTCGATGGTGTTTAAAATCAAAATGAGTCCAATGTTCACAGATTGTAAATTTTGTACCAAATTTCGTTCGAATATATCCATTTGTTCATGAGATATCGTCTCCAAAGTATCACGGCACACTCACACAGACACACGCACATCCCCTCAACACTGGGATTCTTGAAACGTGCTCTCCTGTCAAAAACTTAAATTCGAATTTTCGACCCAGCCACAATATTTTCCTTATACATTATACTATGTATATAAGGAAAGTAAAAATGCAAACAACTTGCCACAAATCCTTTACGTGCACAGGATATTTTTAAATGTATTTTTCAACTCGAGGGTGGATCTGTTCAGCTGGAAATATTGTTTTAAATTAAATCAAAAAAAAAATCTGATATTCATAATACTACTCCAGTGCAATTCATATAAATAAATAAAACTTAAATCGGTTTTGTATTTACACGCTAATCATAGTCAATCGTTTATAAAGTACAATATTTTTAGCATGGAAATATGCAAATAAACCGCTAAATTAAATATAGACAAAATTAAATTACGGAATGTAGAATTAAAATATTATATACTAGTGGTAAAATTTCAAAAAGAAATAATCCAAGTATCAATAGTTCACCGCGAATTGTGAATGTCAAGTATCTGTATATTATATAGTAGCAGTATATCCGTTCTTCGTACGGAAAATATTATATAAAAAACTTAACATTCACAATTATATGTAAATTCCTATAGTATTCTAAATGACTTTGTTTTTCAAAATATTTAAGATATTTAATTTTATTCTTCCCAAATATGATTACGAATCTCCGGATTCGATATACCAAGTTATTTTAACAGGCAGGTTTGAAGAATAAAACATCCTGCTCCAGTTTGTAAACAAATTTAGAAAAAAACATTTTTTAAATCTCTCAAAACAACAAAGAATATCTGGAAAATTGTACCTAATTATGCAAAATATTGAATTTTCATCCATTCGGTGTCATTTTGATAAATTTAGCGTCCTTGGCGACATTTTCGTTAATTTAGCGGCAATTTTAAAAAACTCCAAATTTATCGCCAAGTGGGACTGTAGAACTGACAGTCCCACTTGGCGAAAAATTGACGAAACATCATCACCCTAACAAAACACAATTAATTTCATTGATTCAGATCAATTACATCAATTTCAATATATTTTTATGGATTTAGAAATATTTTTTTCAAATTGGCACAGCCACACATTTGGCACAGCCACACATTGATTTTCAATTTGGCACAGCCACACATTTAGCCAATTTAAAAAATTGGCTAAATGTGTTTCTAAGTAGGATGGTTGGACGGACAGACAAATACTACAGAAACATCATTTCAGTACTCTTTTCTAACAAAACAGAGTTAATTTCATTGATTTAGCTTGGTTTTTATCAATTTGGCGACATTTCCATCAATTTGGCGACATTTTCATCAATATGGCAACGTTTCGGAAAAATTGTCAAGTTAGCGGTATACCGCGCAATTCGTATATCTGAGTTTACAAATCTGAAGGAATAAAATATCTTGATCCCATTTGTATATACAAAATGAAAACAATAATATTGTATTAGAAGATATACCCGTTCTAGTCTTATTCTGTTTCAGCTAAATGAGTTTATTGGCTAAACACAATGAGTTTATTGGCGAAACACAATATATGAGTTTATTGGCTAAACACAGTATTTAAGTTTGAAAACTTTTTGCCGAGATAAATGTACTCAGTCTGCAATTAATGTAAGGTAAGTGGACCCAAATATGGACACTATACCTAATATGGGCACTGCTGTAAAAAAGACACAGATATTCATCAATTATCTATCTCCGATATTTTAAAAAGACCAACAGAAAAAAGGTTTTAAATTATCGAGCTGTAAGACTGGTGAAATCGCTTTTTCCAGAAAAAGAGGTACCAAAGCATAAAGCAGCTGGGAAATCCAAACGAGCAGCTAAGCCGAAACCAGCACCCAAGCCGAAACCCAAGACAAATATAATATTAACTGGTGCAGCTCATCTCCTGCAGTGGTGTATCCAGCTCAAAAGAGTCCTGATATCGTGTACTGTGTCGTCAAGAAAAACAATTAGACATCATACAGTGCAATACGTGCCGTGTTTGGGTACATGAAGAATGTTGTGGCCTTACAAGTAAGGAAAAATTTTATATTTCTGTATGTCCATCTTGGGCCGATTAAAGTTTGATTAAAGTTTTATTTTCTCTGATTAAAGTTTTACGTTGATTTAAGTTTTTAGTTTGAGCATAATTTTTAAGGGTGCCCATATTAGGTGCAAAGGTTTCAAATATAAGCATAGGTCCCCAATATGGACACTGTCCATTATTAGCACCTATCTGATGTGTTTAACTCTATTATAATTTTTTCTCTGTTACCCCCCTACAAGGAGAATACATAAGCCAATTTTCAAATTTTTATCTGCTAAACAAACACTATAATAATTAAAATGCTTAGGGGTGCCCATATTTGGGTCACTTACGTTAATTAAAAAAAAATCAAACCGTTCATTTAAAAGATATATTTTTATATCCATTTATTTATTACTCGAATCGAAGAAATAATAATAAAATTTAACGAACACATTTGATTTAATTGCGGTGACGAGTAACATGATATATGAATACTTTTCATTCTTTTTATTCTGAATACTTTTCATTGTTGAGTAAGAGCTTGTGAAAAATAAACCATGGTGATAAAGTTTCCATTTAGATTCATGTTTCAAATCTGCGATTTTCAAACCTGTGATTTTTGATTAGCGTAATAAATTCCAACCAAACTCAGAGTTTTAATTCACTTTTACGTTTTAAACCAGCGATTTCCAACCTTTCCGTTTGGAGAAGCCAGGGAATTAGAGAATAGAACTCCTAGGAAAAAAGTTCGTTTTCCATTAATATCTCGACAGCCCCTGGTCATAGAAACTCGAAATATGGACTAAATTTTAAGGGGGTGTGGGTTATTTTAGGGCTACTCACAAAATTTCATTAAATTTAGTTCAACCATTCTCTCGAGATGGTGAGACAAAGGTTCGTTTTTATTAATATCTCGACAACCACTGGTCTAAGAACCTCGAAATATGAAATACATTTTAAGTTGGGCTATTTCAAGGCTACCCACAGAAATTCATTAAATTCGGTTCAGCTTTTACCCCATGATGATGAGACAGACAGGCAGACAGACAGACTGACAGACATATTTTAAATTGTATTTATATAGATGCTTATTATATGTATATAAATATTTTCTCTTTAAGAAAATTAGGTTCTATAAGATGATATAACCATGACATATATCTCAAATATATGCTACTTTAATACCAAACTAAAACGTTCATTCTTGGAATTCATATTTCTATACAAGAAATGATTTTCGATATTTTCAATTACACACTAAAACATTTTTTTTCTGCAATTGCAAATTATCGGCATGTTCAAAAGTGAATTGTTTTCAGTGAAAAATCGTTTCTTGAAAAATATTCATTCCCGTAAGCTCACCATTTCTTTCAAAATCTTTAAAGGCATAAAAAAATTGATTTTCCGAATTTGAAGACTATGCGGTTCGAATTTCAATTTAAAAATTCGATATTTATTGAATATTGAACAAAACCGTAGTATAAAATAATACAATAAATTATAAAAGTTTCGTTTATTATGAATTAGTAGCGATTTTAAAATGATTTATTTTATTTCATTACTTATTTTTCAAGAATAGGGATTACATTTTCAAAGAAAACGGAGCATTGTGTTGAAACAAGTATAATTGCAAAACCGTCTATTATGTACATTCTATTAAATGTTTGATATCAATACCTGATGTTAAACACACACACACACACGCACACACACACACATATATATATATATATATATATATATATATAAAATATGACATATATATACATATATACAATATGACATATATATACATATATATACATATATATATATACATATATATACGGAAAGACAAACAGTTTTATTTGATGATAGCAGGTCGGTGAGATATGGTTGTGCGGCATTGCTTGTGGACTTCAATAATTCTGTTGAGTAATCAGGTTAGGTTTATTTCCATCTTAAGCCCCTATTTTGCTTCATGGTCTATATACTTCGGGATGTTTCATAGATTTCATCGGACGGAGGAGTGCTTCAGGAAGACAGAGGCACCGGGAGTGTTTCTAGAGTAAAGGCGCTTTAACCGGGAACGGGGGGTCACTATCCCCCCCGGCCTTTTTTCTGTCGTTCCTGTAAACACTCTCCTTTCTTTTCCCCCTTTCCTTTGTACCTCTCCCCCCTTTTTTTTCAATTTGATGATGTATTTACTATTATATATATATATATATAAATAGCCCCATAAATGAATTGATTTTGGATATGAGAAGAATCTATAGAAACAATAGATGTGATAACATAGAAAGGTCATATATATGACGGATTGAATCAAATTTGTCAAAGGAAGATTTATACGGATTAAATGTAATCATTCTCATATATGTCATTTCTATGTAATCACTTCTATTTTTCTTTAAAATTCAAATACATTTCCTTTATGGGCTCCCCACGTTTTTAACACTTTACAACAAAGTTGAAAAGTGCTTATGAGTTTGATAATTCTGTCTGTTTGTCTGTCTATCTGTCTGTCTGCCCGTTAGCACGATAACTGCCTTAAAAATGACTTAATCAAAATGAAATTTTAGTATGTTGTTCAGACGGTCTGTAGAACCTATGGGAATATAAATGAATAATATCACAAACGTAGTTTTGGATTAAACCCGGGTTGAAAAAATGAAACACATTAAGCCCTATGGGACCTAATTTTTCAAACCTTTTTTAAGCGGATTTAAAATTCACAAATTGCTTCAAAAATTCTATGTAATATTCAAATTGTTCCATAAAATATATAAAAAAAATTCAGCGAAATATATTCAGTAGTTTCTTAAATAAATATTAAAATAATAATTACACCTCTTATATGAAGCGATCACGTGACTATGATATGAAAAGTTCACATGACCCACTTAAAATGATATATGTCATCCATCTTGTCTCAAAACCGTGATTTTTTAAGTTCTTTTTAATTCATATAGAGTGTTGTATCCGTCCTAAAACCACTTTATTTTTGCTTAAGTTCTGTGCATCTGCATACTGAAACAACGCAATTACAATATATTTGAGTTTAAATGATCATCCAAATTTCATTATTTCTGCAACGAAGCCTATTTTTCATTTATGTAAAATGTAAACAGCAAAATATGTAGAATGAGTTGTATTAGAATTGCTGTATTTTTTTAACACAGAATTATTTAGCCCATGGAGTCTGCATAGCTGATATGAAAGAAATATACATTGATTTTACAAAGAGAAGGACGATTTTTTTCGATGAAGTTTTAAGCATAGAGTTTAATTACTTGTAGCTCCATGGTCTTAATTTTTAAATAAAATAAATTATTATAGTATTGTGATGAATGAAATGAATGGGAAAAAGTGATGAATGAAATGCTGTTTTTATAGAGAGATCCAGGCATGTTTTTTTTCTATGACTTCATTTGCATGAATTTCAGTTGTTTTCGATGAAGTTTTCAAATATAATAAATTATCGTAGTATTATGATAGTTTTAAAAATATTTCCGAGGAATGTATCGCATTTTAGAGATGTTTAAACCAGGCAATTTTTATTTCAATGCCGTCATTTGAATAAAGTCATTTTTTTCAGTGAAGGTTTAAGTTTTCAAGTATAATAAATTAATGTAGTATTGTGATAAGTTTTAAAATATTACCGAGGAATGTATTGCATTTTAGACTTGTTTAAATAAAATTGCATTGAAGTTGGAAAGTGTTTAATATTTAATGCTTTAAGCATAATTGATCTTTCTTGTTAAATTTAGTCGCAGATGACCAAGAATATTGTAATAGCTTAGAATTATTTTTTACATTTTGATTATGTTTTTAAACCCGTCTTTTTTACAATATTTTATTTTTAATTCAGAGGAATGAATTTCCCTTTTTTTATTTTATTATTATCTGATATATTTATACTCAGACTATCAAAGCATATAACATTATGTTCTGATATATGCATACCATTTCTATTATTATGACTCCACTACAGAAATATTTGATATTTTCACCAATGTTGCTTTTGCTATGATGTTGTCTTCAGGTAGCAATTACAGTGACACAAGCAGCATTGACTTTTTCATTAAAATATTATTCCCCATTCTTTATACAGTGTTTGTACAATAATGCATTGCTCAGATGTTGCTACTATGTTTTACTGGAGTCATACAATAACTACCTCAATATTGACGACTATGTATATATTTGATGGCATAGAAATTCAAACAAAATTGATGAAAGTTAAAATAGCGCTCTTCAGAGATCAACAATGACTGATTTATCGATCAGAGTGCATTAATATTGAGAAAAATTATGGAACATTTTATAAGCATTATCTTCAAACACATGACAATTTTTCATCTGGCTATATTAGCCAGAGTAATTTTAGTTATTTTTTTTAAAAGTTCGTAAGTACTGTTAAGGAGTATTTGAAAATGCTGTTATCTAGAAACAAGCCTATGAAAGATCACGAAAGGTTAATTTATCCCCAAAATTGTACTGAATTAGAAAAGGCATATATCCAAGAAGCAATCATATCACATTATTAAAGTGAAACAGAAAAAGTTGCAAGTAATTGAACGCCACAGTCAAATGCTCCTTATATATTTCAGATTTTGAAAACTTTCTCGAACACTTTACTTTTAGATCTCTTAGGGCGGTGTTGGTATTGTTTACACTTATTCTCGTCCAATGATATTTAATGTGTAAAAGTTGGTTAAAATTAAATTGTAAATGTGTTTTACAAAGTATAAAATATTCTGAAAAATTTCTTGCTACAGTTGAAAACTTTCCATACATAAAACATTCAGAATTCTAGAATAATTCAAAATTTTATTTTAGCTGGATTTTAGACCTAAAAGGAATTCATTATAAAGTGTGAAAACTGAGAAATATGGGGAAATGTGATGATGTGTAGCCTAGGATTTAATCTATTTGCACTGGCAATTAATTCATTGTTACTTGAATTTCGAATGCAAGTATTTTCTTTACAAGAAAACCATTTTACAGATTTATTTACTTTCTTCAGAAGACAAGAAACCAGGTTCAAACAAATTAAATTACCAATCCTTAGCCACACAGTGCCATAATTAATTTCTGAATAAGGTAATTTATTGTGCAGGGCGTATAGTTATGCCTTCACTCCTACGGTATTAAAGTCATCGAAGACCAGCTTCTCGTAGCAAATAATGTGTATATGACACAATTTTTCATAAAAATCACACCATGAAAGAAGTTCCTATTTTGGACAACTGTAATATCTGAGTTTGACTGGTAAATCTACTTTCCGCCCACTCATAATACAGAGTTAGCACAATTTATTTCGTTGAACACAAAACTACATTATGCAACTGTAGAGTGCCATACAAAAATATCCGTACATGATACATTTATTATCTTATTTCTAAACATAAAACTGAAAACTAGGTAATTGAAATTGTTTTATTTCTACGACAAACACATAAATATTTAATCATATTTAAACCGTGAATAAAAATAATTATATGTATTCAAACAATTTAAATACAAACCAAATATTTTATTATATAAATGTTGTAGTTATTTAGAAGTGAATAACATTGTAATTTGATCAATTAAAAATTCGATATATTCTAAAAGGAGAACTGTGCCTTTATTTCAATCTCCAATTTTTCAATTCAAATTAGCTTCAAATATGCAAAAATATGTGGCAATGTATTTAAATTATATAACTATTTTGCGAATATGAATAGGAAAATTCAACATTCTTACAAAAAGGCTTAGTTAAATAAGAATTATTAATTTAAAGCAAGAAATATTAAGAAATAAGATGACAGGCGCATCTCATGTTTGCATAAAGTCTTTAAATTGTGCATGTAAAGTGCATTATCCAGGTTACCCCATTTCTGTTGTAACGGCAGATGACATTTCTGCAATCCTTACCGAGAAATCATCTCCTGAAACAGCATATATATTTAAATTAAATTGGCTAAAATATTTCTATGGACTCATTACTAATACATTATAAAATATTTATGAAAACTAAATGGGCTTTCTTTCTTTATTAAATATCTTTGCACGACGCTGCTTTTTTTCGCTAGAAGAACAAAATATTATCTTCGGTAAACGCTTTACATTTTCAAGAGCTAAAAAGCTAACCTATTTTTGAAAGTTTTGTGAAGCGGTAGGCAATTATTAAAAACCTTGCATTCTTTACAAATAATGATTTCATAGCTTTGACAAACGCATTCTTATAACTAGAAGAATTCTCTTGGGGAAGTATATTAAATATGCATTACATTGCTATACGTGAACTGCATAAAACAGTCATTAAACATATAAAGTACCGCCATCTCTTGTTTTGCAGTTTTTATTAAACAGACGCTTCATGCATATTTAAAAAAAAACATACTAAGAGGCAACAAAGTCTAAAATTGATGTTTTTAAGAGTAAAAGGATTTAAATCCTGTTCTCCACTTGTGCATAAATATCTACGAAATTTAAAATTTCTTGTAATATCTCAGATTGTTCAAGTAATACACGCCCATTATCTCCGGGCCAACGGCCGTACCGTGCTGAAAACACCGGTTCTCGTTAGATCACCGAAGTCAAGCAGCATCGGGCGCGGTTAGTACTTGGTGGGTGACCACCTCGGAACACCGCGTGCTGTTGGCCATCTCGGGTGCGGTATCCCCGTGGTTTGCGCGCTAGATTTTCACGCTGCCACAAATGCCGCCGTGTTCATGCGGAGTACGATCACGTTAAACATGTGGGTCCGTAAGTCCTTCCAAGAGGTTGGTGGTAGGGGAAGGAGGGTACGGTCCCTGTGGATGCCTCCCCCACTGGGTTCCGGTCTAAATTGGGTGGCACTTCCCGGCCGTCCATACAGTTACCTTACACCTTTCTGGTAGGTCGGACGGTCTGGGTCTCAACAACAACAACAACGCCCATTATCTCCAAAATATTAAATAAAATCTTTTAATCTCAAAATATTCGTAGGAAAGTGAAATACAATGTAACACGAATTAAATATAATGACAGATTTTCACGAATCGTTCGTTACAAGGAACGTCCGGGGAAACACAGAAATAACAATATAGAGAAACATGCATAGACAATATACATAGGCATACATAGGCATAGATATGCAAAGATAAAATTCAAATTGTAATTGACACTGCAATGGATATATATATATATATGTGTGTGTGTGTATGTATATATATATATATATACAGGGCGCCCACCTATATCCGTTACAACCTCCTTACCTTCTAAACGGTGACAGCTTAGGTAAGTTGGTGTCTAGGTATAGTAAAGTTGGTGTCTAGGTATAGTAAAAAAGCTATGCGCTACTATATGATTTTGACAAATTTTGAAATTAGCGGTGCTATCTCGTAAACGGTGAAAGATACGTGAAAAAAGTCAATTAGAAAGTTGTAGAGCACTTTCGATTTAGTACGAAAAGATATATTGCGTACATTAATACTTAATACAGAATGCAAAAAATGAACATTTGTTTGGTCACGATTTCGAAAATTGTCATGCAATAAAGAGTGGAAGGAAGAAACTGAGACACTTCCCTGTCTTCTGGATCATTTATTTACAATAGTATATTGCTCAATAGTATATTGCAATAGTATATGCTCCCCGTTAGCCACTATACACATTTGCACACTGGACTGGATTTCTCGCTGCACATTGTGCAACATGGCAGGTGTTACGGACGCACAAGCATCAGTAATGCGTCGTCGAAGATCCTGCAATGTTGGCGGAGGGGTCGCATATATATACCTGCCCTTTTATGTGTCCCCATAAGAAGAAGTCCAATGGGGTCAAGTCAGGTGAGCTCGGGTGACACTCGACGGAACCACTATACCCGATGACTTGATTCTGGAATGTCTCTATTAGTTGCTGCTGAACGTTTGGAATCTTATGAGGAGGTGCGTCGTCATGTTGGAACCATACATTTGGAAGTTGGTGCAACTATAGATTCTCAACAAAGTCGGTTATTACATCCTGTAGAAGCTGCAAGTACCGTTGCCCCGTTAACGTGCCCTCGTAAAATACTGATCCAATGAGCTTGTCATTAAAATTTCCGCACCAAACATTAATTGACCAGCGTTGTTGATGTCGAACTTCGACGGTATTTTGCAGCAACCAGGTATGAACGTTCTGTCTATTAAACATTCCATTCCTCAAAAAACATGCCTCATCCGTCCATATTATGCCTGCCAGGAATATTGGGTGGACCTATATATATATATATATATATATATATATATATATATATATATATATATATATATATATATATATATACAAATATATATATATATATATATATGTACCGTACCTCTGCCTACATAATATATGGTTTAATATATACCATATCATGTCATATATGGCATCACTTATAACATATGATTTGATATATGACATCGCACATAACATATGATGCCATAATGTAGACATGTTTATTGTAAAGCTATGAATACTGAATACATAGTATATTAATGCATAGATATTGCAATCTCAGTAACATATGAATTTTGATAAAAAATAAAGAAAAAATTCAGTCGGTATTAGCAAAACAGTATTCAACGAAATAAAGATATTTTGAAAGTATTATTCATGCATAAAACTCAAATGGACATCCTCGCGTCATGGAATTTGTCATCTCGTTTTTAAAGAATAAAAGGAAGAATGTGGGATTTTCAGAAATATTTCGTGTTTTAAGAAGACGGTAAAGAAAAAATAACAATATTTTCTGTGTTGTTTTAAAAATTCTTGCGTAAATATGATGTGCTATATAGAGACTCAACAGTGTATACATTAATATGTGTTAACATTATATACAAAATCATAAAATTATTATTTATTTGATAGAATAAGTAATAAAAAAAGTAAAAATATATGGCGATTAAAATTAAAAGTGGCTTAAATGGTTATATTTGATTCATTGATATATAATAAAATTGTAAAAAACAGAATGTTATATTGATAAAAAGGTATTTGCACTAAAATTATTTGCAATAAATTTTTTATTCGCATCGAAAGAAAGTTTTAATCGTAACTGCCACGTAGTGTATATAGATAAATAACGAAAAAAAATATATATAACTCCATTAAATTGCAGAAAAAAATAATCGTACATTGTTACGACATATCCCCCGAAATCATGGGTGTACTCTTAGGATACAAAATTTCTGGATAAGTAAAGCTTCTTTCCTAACTCAAGGTCACGAAACAGCTACTTAGTGCACAAAAACAGTAATTAAATTTCCAATTCATTCATAAAACAGCTCATTCTATTCTCAAAACACTGACGTAATTCATAATTCACAATGCCTCGTATTATGTCAACTTCGTCCAGCATATCGGTGACTCACTTAAATACTCTCAGCAAAATCTATAGAAATACGGCGTATCATCGAAACTATTTAGATATCGGGGAAATCCTAGTGTCTTCCGAAACTCCAAAAGTCGTCAAGTTGATGATATTTCTACAATTGGAACCATGTCACTAAAAATGCTGCCATAGCCAAGCAACCTGTTCATGCAAACAAATCAGTGCTTAATAAGTACAATAATCATTGTGAGTATGATAAGAAAACTTGAGCAACGTATAAAAGAACAAATAATACAATAATGCAGCATACAGCTGTTTTGAGGATGCATTGAATCCTCTTCGTCATTGCAAGAGAACCAAAGTTTTGGGGGTTGATCATGAAAAAATAAACGTTGAGTAATGATCTTGATTTCTTTGAAGGCTTCCATATCCATAAGAATACCGGTAATTTAATTAATGACTTGTTCAGTATATTTTTATCCGCACCCTAGTAGAATGTCGTCTACCCACCGCCTCCCTCCATTCTTCGTTCTATTCCATTGGAGTTCTTTTGCGTCGTTTTAACTTTTTTTCGTATTTTTGTGCCTCGATTATTCTTGTTCTGATATGACTTGTCTTGTCGGGATATTCCTGTGAAATTTACACACTCCAATCTTCGGACGAGTCGGATGGTTTGAGTTTTCAGCACTCCAATCTTGTGTGTTACTTGTCGTTTCGGATTGGCCGGGCGGTTCTTAATGCTGCTTTTGGATTGGCTCTCTCCTAATCCAGGTCTTGGGTATATAATTACCTACTTTTTTCTGTTGCGCAAAACATCTGTTGATGCAGTCCGCAGAGTTAATACAGAAAAAGAGCGATCCCATGGCAGTGGCTTTTGAGGCCTTCAAAATAATCGCGGATTTTAAAAATAACCGTGAGAATCAAACCCGTCATGGATAGGTTTCAAAAAGAATCCTTCAAAATAATATTTTGGAATGCGAACGGCATATCTCCAAGAATAAGTGAACTTAGGAACTATGTAAACGAAAATGACGTAGACGCCTTGTTAACTCAGGAAACAAAAGTTAGAGAAAATAAAAAACTAAATATAGCAACTATAATAGCTATCATAATTTTTGCCAAATACAACTGCTAGAAGGCCCCATGGAGGATCAGCAATATACATTAAAATAAATATTCCCCACCAGAAAGTAAGTAACATAAATCTTCAATGTGTAGAAATACCAGAATAAAAATAAAACAAACCCTTTTATCCTAACTTCGATATACAGTATTGTGGCAATTAATTGAGAAATGCAGTTTTTTTTTGAAATTCAGTTTCTTCAAGTTTTCTATGGATACATTTAAAACTAATAAGTGATATGACCTCCCCGAGACTTTATAACATCACAGACACGTTTCGGAATGGAATGTACTAGACTAGCACATGTAGTTTTAATTTCAACGTCTCTGAACCATATGTCAACGGCTGAAATTTGCTTGTCCATCGTCGTACAGTCAAATTTGTGAAGCCGTTTTTTGACAATAGCCCACAAATTTTCTATGGGATTCAAGTCTGGTGAATTCCCGGGCCAATCCAGTACGGTAATATTTTTTTTGAGCAGAAATTTTTGATTCGCTTCGAAGTGTGACATGGCGCACTGTCTTGTCGGAAAACGCAATCTCCGTTCGGCCACAGTTTAGCCATGGTTGGAAGCACTTTTCGGGTCAATATGACTTCGTAACTGGCACTGTTCATCATTCCCTCTACGGGAACAAGAGATTCTGTCCCCAAAACGCTGAAACAACCCCAAAACATCTTTTTGAGCGGATGCTTGGGTGCTTGATTGATGTGGTGCTGATTGAGAGGTTCTCTTTGGCTCCTATATCCTCTCACGAACATAGATCTAAATCCCTGAACCACAAAATGTGTTTCGTCAGAAAAGATAACTTTCTCCCAGTCCTTCTCAGTCCATGTTTTGTATTTCCGTGCCCATTCCAACCTTTTTTTCTTCATGCGAAGCGTCAGAAGCTGCTTCTTGTACGGTCGACTTGTACTCTCCGTCCGCGTTCTAACAACCTGTATCGCACTGTTGAAGGTGCAATATCAACACCAGCTGCCACCATGGACTTAGACAGGTCAAAACTGGTTAATCGAGGATTTTTAACACTCATTCGATGTAAAGTTTTGTCGTCACGAGTCGAAGTTGATCTTTTTCGGTCGCATCTTCCAGAGCGGTTGGTTCCAGCATTTCCTGTTTCCTGAAACCGCTTCCAGATCCTCCCGACACTTGCTGTACTCACTCCACATATTTTACCTATTTCTTCGAACGTCTTAGAAGTGTGTTCTCTAAGCGCAATCACTTTAGCACGTGTTTCCGCGCTGATATCCATGACGCTAATGAGCTCCGCAACAACTGAGAAACTACCACTGCAGAACACCTGCCACCTGGCGGAGGAATTTGAACACCTGCTACTTACCAGGTGCATACGAACACCTGCTACTTTGATAATAACTGCAATTTGAACTCTGAGCTAATTTGGAGTGCTTCTTCCTAAGCTTACGTGTAGAAAACCCCGACCACACGACCAACCCATAGGCCAATGGTAGCTTTCTGTGTGGCCGGCTAAGCTTACGTGTGACAAAACGAAAAAATGACATTTCTCAATTAGTTACCACAATACTGTATGTCAAACATATGAGTGGAATAAATGTAGCTGGGCGACTGGAACTGCTTTTCTCGCGATACCCGAACACCATACATGCGGGTGATTTCAACGCGAGCCACCGTAGGTGGGGCTGTAGAAGACCCAGCACACGCGGTACACACATATACAGACTGTTGAGCACAACAAACACCAACATTATTACACCATCGAGTCCAACCAGCTTCACATGCGGCAATGGTTCTTTCATAGATTTTGTCCTGTAAAGAAACATAGACGCTCACACTATTAATACCCTAGATGAATTCGACTCGGATCATTTACCGGTACTAGTGATATTTGATTTGAACACACCTCTTCCAGCCTCTCTGGGACAAGAGGGGTTGAACTGGAACGCATTCAAAAGAGCACTATGCGAGCCGCACTTAGCAGTACCTGACGTAATGAGCACGGCGGATATTGACTCTGCCACGCACACACTCACAACAGTCCGACCCTTAAAAGGAAGCTTAACAGACTCACGTGTAAAGTCAGAGAAAAAATCGTCTCGGAAAAGCAGCAACAATATAAAGAGTTAATCGAATCGCTTAACCCAGAAGACGTGTCGCTCTGGGAATTCGCCAAAAAACTTAGAAAACCGCAAATTAAACTCCTTCCATTATTAGATGGCAAAAATACCACGTACTCAGATGAAGAAAAAGCCGAGGCGCTCGCAAAGCATTACGAAAATCAATTCGAACCAAACCACTATTTAATGTGTCAGTACACCCTAAAAACGGTCAGGCAAACACTAAATAACTTCAGAAACTCCCCGGTCACGGCTGATATTAACCCAGCCACCCCGAAAGAGCTAGTCGCAATTATCAAAAACCTAAAGAATCGTAAGAGCCCAGGACACGACAAAATCAGGAACGTAGCTGTCAAAAACCTACCTTTAAATATAATTTTTTTCATGACCATTTAAATAAATAAAATACTAAAATTAAACTATTTCCCTAAGGTAAGGAATGGAAGGACGTGATAATTATACTGATCTATAAGGCAGGAGAGGATGCCACAATTCCAGTCAACTATAGACCAATTAGCCTACTACCAACACTTAGTAAAATTACTGAGAAAATAATTCTTAAGAGACTGACCACTATCTTAGTGAGAATGACATTATCATTCCGGAGCAATTTGGATTTCGGCCAAAACACTCCACCACTCACCAACTGCTGAGAGAGGTAGAGTACGTATCTTCTGGACTAAATGCCAACACACCCACAGCTGCAATTTTCCTGGATATACAGAAAGCCTTTGATAAATTGTGGCACCGTGTTTTAGCATACAAATTGATCACTCTAAAAGTCCCTGACGCACTAGTCAAACTTTTAATTTCATACTTAAATAACAGGCACTTTCAAGTCAGATTTAAAGATAGCTTATCTACACCCAATCTCATAAAAAGTAGTGTACAGAAAGGATCCAACCTGGGCCAGACACTTTGTAACATATACTTGAATGACATCCACGGAACTCCAAGCACCGAGCTGACACTCTATGCAGACGACGGTGCGATACTTGTAAAACTCACTTATCTCACAGTAATGCACAGACAGCTACAACAATACTTAGACATACTCCAAACATGGCTGGAAAAATGGCGAATAAAATTAAACCTCAATAAATGTCTTTGGATTTACTTCTCTAGGAAGCATAATCCCCCGCCGCCTCTGTATGTATACAACCAAGCACTACTCGTGGAAAAATCAACTAAATACATAATAACGATAGTGTAACGATAGACTCCCAACTAACTTGGAAATTGCACGTAACAAACATAATTAAAAAGGCGCATAATGCCACAGGAGCTTTATACCCAAAGATAGGAAACGGAAATCTTAATTATCAAAATAAATTTCTAATATACAAATCGGTCATCCGCCCTGGATTGTTGTATGCGGAACCCATATGGGTAAAACTAAAACATACTTCTTAGAAACAAGACAAATTAAAATCCTAAGGTGTATCAGGAAAGCCCCTAGATATTTAAGAAACTCGGTGATTAAAAAAAACTTTAAAATAAAAACCGTGAGAGCGTAAATTAAAAGAGCTAGCACTAAAATTCTACGACAACCTGCCTTCAGTTCCAAATGAACTTCTACTCAGTCTACCTGACTATGATCATCGCAAGACCAAATCTCGTATGAGACCCCGTGCAGTACTTAACCTTGAATAACCGGATTTAGGTAAACCCCTTCACTAGCAACTGAAATTAATTAAAAATCGCGATCGATATTTTGTAACTTTAAAAAATATTCTTAATCCTTAAACTGCCAAATTGCTAGGAAACCATCAGATCTTCATCAACCTCCCAAACTGACTAAACCCAAATGTGCAATAAACTGCCACACTAGGAGCCAAGTCAAAAATAAAATAGTAAAAAAAAAAATTCGAGCCTCCATAGCATGAGTCAATGAAATAATGTCACAGAATGAAGATACGAACCATATATTGAGATTGGAGATTAAATTCGCTCCGCACCTGGTGCTCTGTCCTGTACGAAACTTCCTGTACGAAACTTTCGTTGCGCGTATTCCCATTTTAGACATTGGTACTGTTAGTTCTCTTGGACTGATGAAGGGGATCCAACAAGTATCCTCGAAACAGCTGTATGCTGCATTATTGTATTATTTATGCTTTTATACGTTGCTCAAGTTTTTCTTAAACCAATGATTGCCTGGAAATGTGTTTTTCTCTTATCTGAGAGACTGCGTGCCTAGAAACATTTTACACACTTTAAACAACAGCAAATTTTGGTGAATGCAAAAGAGCGAATATAATGCCACATCAATTCGTTTCCAAAGTCAAATGAATTTCGTTCTGCCAAATACGACACACAAACAAAAGCAAAACCGAATTTCAAGATCAAAGAAACCTACTCTCTTTGATCAGTCGCCTTTCAACCTAACAATGTCACGATATTATCATATATATAACACATTAATAAAAATGTGAAAGAAAATATTTAATGAATATAAAAATATATATGAACAGATGAAAGTAAAATTTGAAATTTGAAGTTCCATGTACTTTGAAGTTAAATAACACTTCACCATGTACAGTTCAGTTTCTAAGAAAAAATTGGAAATACCGAACAGTGTGTGCAATAGGATTTGTCATTTCGCATTTTCTCAGGGATTACATGAAGAAAGGATTTTCAGAAAATGGTTTATGTTTCAAAAGAACACCGGTTAAATATAATTATTTCTGGGCTATTTCTTTCTGTGATGTTGGATTCTTTCAGGGGAAACGAAATGGAAATTGGAGTGGACAGTGAATTAAATACTAGTTCTAAAGAGTTTTAAGACCCACATTCTGGATGTTTAAAAATCCGAATTTTGCTCTAAAATTTGCTGAAAGGAATTGGATGTATATGTGATTTATAATATCTGAAAAATGATGTATTATGGATTTACAGTTACATTATATTTCAATGAAATGAAACGTTTAAGTTAATCTCTTGAATTTTATATTTTCATTTTGCATGCCTAACATAAAACATTTGCACGAGCATAAGCGTTTACATTTTTATCAAAGTACTATAAACGTTTTAATCTAATACATAAAGTTATCAATATAGGATTTTTAATCATTTTGACTTGTCTTTTGTCGGGACCACTTGTTCGACCAGTCTTGTCAGTTCCACTTAAAAAATAAATAAATATTATGGATTTACATGTACATAATATTTCAATGAAATGAAACGTTTAAGTTAATCTCTTGAATTTTATATTTTCATTTTGCATGCCTAATATAAAACATTTGCACTAGCATAAGCGTTTAAATTTTTATCAAAGTACTATAAACGTTTATAATTTAATAAATAAAGTTATCAATATGATTTTTAATCATTTTGACTTGTCTTGTCGGGACCACTTGTCCGACCAGTCTTGTCGGTTCTACTTAAAATATAAAGTAAATATTGCGAAATAGACCTATGGATGCAGTTCAAACATTATTAAAAGGCCTAATTACAGCCTAAAGTACTTTCTATTGTATTAGGCGCGGTAACTGTCGGATATTATTTTCTGTCGCTGAAGAATCAATTCCTGCGAAAATGCTAAATCATAAAATGATTTAAATTCTAATTAATTTAATATTAATTCAATTTGAAATAATAAAAATAACGTCGTAGTGAATTTATCCGTGTCCTGAAGTATATGTGTATCAAATTTTATGGCCACACGTCTCTTAAATTTCCCTTTATAAACTTCAGAGGCAGATAGATACACATATATTTCTCTTCACTATGCAAGATTCTCATCACACGACACAAGGTCTTGTAAAAATTACTATTTATTAAATATAAAGAATGAAACGGACCTATTCTAATGCACAAACATTATTTTTACAATATCCTTAAGCCTCTTGCCTTTGATTTTCTTTAAATATTTGACATTTATAAATACAAAAATAATATTACTCTATAAATAAAATTTTCTGACACGAGAAGTTGCATCACAAATACACTATTATTACTTTCCTTATATATATAATGTATAAGGAAAGTATTATGACGGGGTCCAAAATTCGAATTAGAGTTTTCGACGTTAGAGCACATTTCAAGCAACCCTGATCACGAATCGAACATTTTTAAAGTGATGTATGTGTGTGTGTGTGTGTATGTGAGTGTGTGTGTCAGTGAGTCTGGGGAGACGATATCTTACGAACGAATCGAGCGATCCGAATTAAATTAGGTACACAAATCACAATCCGTGAGCATTGGAAGAGTATTGTTTTGAAACACAATCGAATGTTCAGAACCCCCAAAATTTTCGAGTGAAATTTTGAAAAATCATCAAAAAATCAAAATCTTTAATAAAGTTGCGCAAATAGACATTTCTTATGTAATTTTTCCTTAGAAAACGATTGACAAACTCTAGAACGCTAGTATGAACCGCTTTCGAGATATTGCACATTTTTCAAATAAATTTATCAAAAAATCCCATAAATTAAAAAAAATACTAACTGTTAAGGAACATATTCACTTTACATATGTAATATCATGCGCTAAATTTGGTGACATCATTCTCGTGGATCTATCTCGTTCCATTCACGAGAAAATATACTTTGAGTAATACTTGCGTATTTGAACCCCTATAGTCATTAACCCGCTGTAAGAATAACTTATTTCTCCGTCCATAAGGTTTGGTCAGATTTTGGTGATGAACTTAGCGAAATGCCGCCAATTTGGCAACCTTTTTAAATGTTTCCAAATTAAGGAAAATCTCGCCTAATGGATAAAATTGACGCTAAATCAATGAAAATGACGACTAATTGAAGGAAATTCAATATCTTGGAAAAAATATGAGTGTCTACTATAAGAATAACATTTTTTTAAACTGTAAAAGTGGTAAATTCATTGCATTATGTAAGAAAAGTCATGTGCTGCCACACATAATATTTTTACTAAGCTTTTGCGTAGCCATAATTTATACCTCAAAATAATGATATGTTCAACCCTATGAGAGATAAAGTATGCTTATTGCAATATGTGGCATTTATTATTTGGTCCTTGACAGCAAACTTTTTGCTTCTTAGAACGTTTTCCTAAAAGAAAGAAATCTCTGAAAGGAACAGAATAGCGTTGAATCCCTAAAAGAATTTGGTAACCAATTAGGATATGTCGAGAGCATGCTGAAGAAAAAATATTTCACTTCATTTGTTTATTGTTTAGGTCATTATGATTTTGTGTATTTAGTTGATCTCAAATATAATTTGTAGTTCTTACTAATAAAAACATAAGCGATTACTTTTTTAAAATAATATAAGCTACAATGACATAACAAATGCTGTTTGTAATGTGTAAAGCTCGAATTATGTGCACTAAAAATTATCAAAATAATTATGCAAATGCGCACGTAAAATTCAGAAAATATGCAATTATAAAATAAAAGTACACACAGATCTTGTTCCAACATTTTTACAGTCAGAAAGCATAGCTGTTATTGCAAAAAAAAATTATTTTTATTCAAATTCAATTCTTATTTATTATTTTATTATTCAAATTATTTATCATATAAATAAATTTGATATGATAAATTAATGTATTTGATTTATCATATCAAATAAATTAATATGAAATGAAATTATGATATGAATTTCGTATTTCATAAATTCAAATACGAAAAATATTTACATGCAATACAATGCATATTTTGTCATATTATAGAAAGCTTTATCGCATTAAAATTCTGTATGTGCTTGCTCACAGCTATAAAAAGTTTGCAGTTGTTTACTGCAAATAAAAAGTTTAAAGTGTTTTTCCTTTAGTTAATGTTGGGTTTTCAACCCTTGCCGTATATTATCGAAAAACATTTTTATCCCGAAACATTTCTTTCAACAACAACTGAATTATTTGGAGATACTTGCATTTTTCTCTTGTTTGCACTTAAAATAACAATATATTTCCGTTCTCGTCATTAGTCTTTAATTTTTTTATTATTTCAATAAAACCCAAATTTTTTTTTCAACTATCTTCAAATTTCTGTTCAACGTCATTTCTTGAGGATTCAGGAATTAGTATAACATATTCCAAACGTTTGCTTACTGGATATATCGCATCATTTAGAAAAAGTATGTAGTCGTGTAACGGATGGTGGAAAGAAGTAATGGTGTGTTCCTATCACATACACACTTTTTGTAGAAAATTATCGCAAGGAAATTATTTTTCTGTGAAAGTAGCATACCCATATGATCTGTCTAAAGAATTAATGGCATTTCTTATTGACTCTAAATTAGATACGAAAAATATAGGTGCATTTGACCATATAACACACCTTTTTAAAACAGACCGTGGAGGATATTTGACTGTTGCTAAGTCATACATAGAACATAGAAGTAATATAACACGACGTTTCTGTAACACCATCGATAGCACACATTGTGACGTTTTGGGAATATCTTACGAATATAACGGTGACATTCGTAAGATATCATTTTAAGCTTACTTCATAATATGTGCATTTTTTTGTTAGTATCACAGTTAAGACGTTCGGAGTCGTGACATAGTTAAGATCTGTCATATATCCTTCATTAAATGAACAATTACATTAGTTTTTTACATCATTTGATTACCTGTTTTTCCTCTTGTCGAGATAGTGCCGACAGTACTCGTTAGATTATTTAGTGAAATAATCGAATTTTATGATCCAATAACTGACTTAACAATATCAATAGCGATGGATTCATAATACAAAATAAATAGCCTGAAAGTGCATAATATACCATTGTTTGTTAATGTTAATGTTTTGAGGAATATTCCAAATTTAATAACAATGTCATATTTTTAACACTTTACAACATAGTTGAAAGTGTTTATGACTTTGTTCATTTTGTCTGTCTGTCTGTCTGTCCGTTAGCACGGTAACTGGCGTAAAAATGGCTTTATCAAAATGAAATTTTAGTATGTTTTTCTGACGGTCTGTGTTACCTATGAGAATATAAATGAATAATGTCACCAAATTACTTTTTTTTAACCCGGGTTGAAAATATGAAATACATTGTACCCTATGGGACCTGATACTTCAAACATTTTTTAAGCGACTTAAATTCACAAATTGCTTCGAAAATTTTAGGAAATATTCAAATTATCCCATAAAATATATTAAAAAATGTTCAGTGAAATATGTTAGTTTTCTCAATAAAAATTATTTAATATAGGGAGAAAAAAATTCAATTAAATGCTGACTCTCGTTATATCCTCCAGAAAAAAAAATATATTTATTATGTAATAAATATCTTTCCAAGAGTTTAATTATTTCATATATGTGAGAAAGGTTTCATATTTTAAAATAAATATGGTAGATAACAATTTTTCAAATTTTTTAATAAAATAAATTATTATAGTATTGTGCTGAATGAAACGATTGGGAAAAATGTTTATGAATGAAATGCTGTTTTTATATAGAGGCGATTTATATTTCGATTACGTCATTTGAATAAAGTTCATTTGTTTTTTATGAAGTTTTCAAATATAATAAATTATTGTAGTGTTATGGTAATTTTAAAAATAACACCGAGGAATGTATCGCATTTTAGATATATGTAAGCCAGGCAATTTATATTTCAATGCCGTCATTTGAATGAAGTTCATTTTCTTCGAAGGAATTTTCAAATATAATAAATTAATGTAGTATTGTGATAATATTAAAAGTTTTACTCAGGAATGTATCGCATTTTAAAGATGTTTGTATAAAATAACATTGAAGTTGGAAAGTGTTTCCTAATCAATGCTTTCTGCATGATTGATCTTTCTTGTTGTAATACTTTAACCTCACAGTTTTCATAAATGTAAAAATGCAATGTGTTTTCGATGAAAGTACTCTATGTAACAAGACTAAATATATTTCTCCAGAATGCAACGATGCGGAAAGAAACATATTTATGTTTTTCAGCCGTAAATGATTTTATGGATATTCTAAAACATGGCGGCTTATATTGAGTTCTATACAAGGCGATAAATATTACACTAAACAAAGTGACTTAATATTCCTGTATATCCCATTTGTGTGCTATCATTAGTTGTTAAATACATAACTCACTATTCATTTTTACTTTCTTATGCTAGAGAATACAGCATAAAGTATTGTATTGTAATATAGCCGTCATAAAAAATGCAACACCATGAAACTTTGGTCGTATAATTATGCAAATTACGAGGCAAACGCAGTTGACTGATGTATGCAAATGATCTAAAATGCAAGTAAGTCACGTGATTAGAGCGCGGAATGAAAAAGATGGACACCGCAATCAACAGATTACCCAGCAGTTGTTACTATCTGGCGCCTACGGAAGCCCGTTTTTCGAGCTGATTTTCATTTTAGATGAAGCGTGTTGTTGAAGAGTTGCCAGGGCGACGACTAGGAAATCACTTTCAGCATTTAGACGATTGAGTGAGGGGATTCATTTTAGGCCTACGTACGGCTGGGTGGTCGCACTGGCGTATCATCACTGAAACACGCGTAGATGCGTTCACTGTGAAAAGGATTTGGAAAAGATGGGATGGAATGATTGGAAAGATAGTGTGAATCGTTGCAGTCCATCCAGGCATTCGTAAGCACTCGTTGACCGACACTTTCAAAGATGCCACAAAAGACGACTATCGACATTCTGCAGAATTTACAGGGTACATTTGATGTTCCAATATCAGCGAGAACAGTTGACGATTGATCAATTGTACTTAGACAGTCCTTTACGAAGACTGCCATTGATGACAAGAGACTGGCCTGAGAGATTGGTGTAGTGCAATAATGGTGTAGTGTAATAGCCACTTGAACGCCTGAATGGGACATCGTAGTGTTCAGAGACGAGTCTCCGTTCTGTTGACGAATGACAGTTGTCATACGAGGGTTTAAAGGCAACGCTGAAATATATCCAATCCTGCTAAGACTGTGGAACGCCATACTGCTCGACAACGCGGCATCATGGTTTGAGGGCACAATCGGCTTCGATAGAAGGTTACCTAAGTTCCGTGTCAGAGGCACAATGCGGCAGGACGATATGTGGATGAAGTTCTACGACCGGTTCTATCGCCCTACCTGTAGAGGTTGTAAAATACCGTTCTTAGCAAGATAAAGGCGACCGCACATTCCGGACGACCGCTCATGGCAACCATCAGCAAACAAGCCTTGAATGGTACCCAGATGCTTCGTTGTATTCCGCTGTCACCAAATATCTCACGCATTGAATATACATGGGATGTGATTGGACTTTGTTTGACTGTCTTGCCCCCGTCTCAAACAGACGGCGACCTGTGTAGGATGGTTGAAAGCAAATGGTCATCCGTCTCTCAGGAAACTATCTGTACCCTCATTGCATCTGTTCCCCAAATGATTTCTGCTTGTATCGCCGCAAGAATTGGCGCTACTCCCGACTAATCATCCTGTCTATGCCATTACTACATGGCGTTATCCTTCTGTAATTAAAATTAGTTATTTATATATGCCAGTTCTGTATGTGTGTCTTTTACCATCACACTGTATTCGCTCTGTCATGGTTTTGTGTCGAATAGTCAGTTTATAAGAAGGTATTGTAGGATTGTAGAAAAAAATTTTATTTCAGGAATTTTTTTGATTTCGAGATTTTGATGGCAGTATATGTTTAAGACCTCCTGATCACTTTTTAGCTATTTGTAGAGTAATACTACTCTGTCACTTTGTCCGCCAGTGTTCCATTTCTTGTATACACGTGTACAGGCGTTTTTGTGTCATTCACATACACATGTATAAAACTAAAGTAAAGTTAATTGATTTCATAAAACCTGTATATCTCATTTTTGCCTCGTGATCATAAAAGTAGTGGAAGTACATATAACCTAGGTATCGAATCCGTCACCCTGGTGAGAAGCGAAACTGCAACTCAATGGCTGGGAACATATATATGGCAAGTAAAACAACTCGTGAAATGAAGACTCTATTTTCTTGAAATTAAATGAATATTCTTTAATTAACATTATGAAACACATATAAGATATTATTTCAAATCGAACAACACATTTATCTCGATGGCAATTCTAACTCCTTTTAATCATGAGTTAGACTTAAAATCCTTAAATCAATATGGCAAGCTTAAGAATCTTTAAATATACAAATTATTCAATTTTGATAATATTTCGCTTTACAACAAATACCAAGGGAGATTGAAACATGTATTTTAATATTTAGCTGGCTCTTACAATAAAAATTCTGCTAGTCATATAGCCAGAAGCTAATCTTAAATCTCCCATTTAAAGGAAATATACTTACGAACCAAGAGTGCGGTTCGGAGGGGCTCTGTCGGTCGTAAAACAACATTTGAACAATACTGTAAATTTACTTTTAAATTTTAAAACAGTTTCATTCTTAAAAACTATGGAACAACTTTAATACGCGACCGACAGATTTCCAGCCCATCGTATGCTTTGTCTTCTCAAAGTAGCGTCTCTCTACACTTACTTTCAATTCTGACGTCACAACACACATATACATTAGCACTCTTACATGCAGAACAGTGGAAAATAATCAACAAGAAAAAATTAAACACTCAACGGATTTTTCGCTCCTTCGGCTGGCGCGCCGTTCAAGGACGCGAACACCTCACAGATTGACCTATTTCCTCAGAATATCGGCTGAGGAATTCTACATTTACATGACATGAAAAGAGCATTTTAAAACAGAAATATACATCACAGATTTCGATACTACACACGATAGATACTACAAATAATAATGAATTTTTACGAATATACGGCTTTGTTAAAATTAAATCTAGAACTAGATATTATTTTCTGAATTTCGAGCAAAATTTATTCGATATTTTACACTTTCCCTAACATGGTATCATCATAGGATAATATTTTCCATAATTATACGTAAATTGGGCTCAATTATGGTTCAATGGTAATGGAACATTACAGTTTCAATCACTGCAGTGGAAAACAGATGCGACATATTTTTTGTGCTCATGACTTCATTTGTTCCCCTCAGCAGTAAGAAAAATAGCCTCCCTGATGTGGTACAGTTTCAAACTTGGTATCGATCGCAATTAGTCCTTTAAAATGAAGGGTAACATGCTCTAATTGCGATCATTTGGATCAACGATACAGATTTTTTAAATTTTATCTTCCGAAATTTGAAAAATAATAATAATGATAATAACGATAGTAATCTACTCAAGATCGGATTCTGGTATGAGAAACTTGAATCTTATTCCAGTTAATTTAACAATATACTCCAACTTAACAACAAACGCAGAACTGCAGAATTTAGAATTTGATGTTCAAAAGTTGATTTAGGAGGGACAATTTTACAATACTTTTCAAAATAATCAAAAACATCCATAGTATAAATCTATATGTGCTTTAATATATGTTCTTACTAATTGTTGTATGCTTACACTTTATTTTCGAGGAAAAAAGGAAATTATATTCCATTTATACGCTTATTCATTAAAATATATTTAACTTTAGAGATAAGATAAAATCGGATTGTTTTCCAAAACAATACATAAGTATATACTTGAATGTTGGAAACTAATGACTCGCAATCTTTGCAAACATTTTAAAAATAATACGTTTTCCATCTCTTTATTGAAAATCTTTATTTGCTTTTCAGTTTGGTTTAATGATTGTTATATTTTGTACCTTTTCTTTTTTCCTTTTCTGTCTTTTTGTAAAATAGAAAATACAGTTTATAAATAATTGATTTCATTTACGGTATTATTATTATTAAATATGAACAGGTTGAACTTGCTGTAATAAATAAAAATCAGGGACATTTAAAAAATCATTTAATAATTAATCATATTTAAATCAGCACTTTGATCTCTGTATATCTTTACGTAAAATATAAAAATATATAGATTTAAATTTGTGTAAGGAATAATTGTTAAAGGGTTACATAATCTTACAACGAGAAATATTGTTGATTGGCTTAAATCTGCACCTAATCATTTTTATAGCTAATTACAAAAATACGTTATCCTTCTTAGTACTTGCTACATTTACAAATCTAGGTATTAAATGTATACATAGAATATTTAAAAGAAATAAATATCAGCAAATCCTACTAAATCAAATGATAAAACCATATCAATTACAGCGTTACTGTAATGATAACATGGTGTATAATGGAAAGATTGTGTCTTTTTTATTGACAGTTTGTTTTTTTAATATACTAAGCGACAGTACTCTTAATCGCTGACGTTTTTGTCCCATGGAGCTGGTTTTGCTAACTTGGGGGTTATACGACTTGCTTGTTGCCACTTGCTTGTTACCACCAAAGACCGATTCACTAGCTCTGTAGACATGTGTGATGCACTGGCGTAATGCACACGCTAGTGCTCCGCACAGTATTTTGTTCCCTGACTCTCACTTACCACTCAGAACTAACTAGTTCAATAAGACAGTTTTTACTTTGGCTGAATATTATAATATAAAAAATAACTGAATCTGAGCTCTTTATAACAGGGTAAGGCTTCCTATAACGGATTATGCAAATCACATGGTTTAAAGTAAAAGCGAATTAAATGATTAAACGAATTAAATTATATACACAGTTCGCATGCTAAAAGATCTAACGATCGTTATAATGAAACAAAAGTTTTCATAATTACTCTGTTTATAAGAATTAAAAGTAAGACAGGTTGTTATAACTGCAATAACAGTTATATTTTAATCGTAATTGTTCATCGCAGCAATAGTTGTGAAACCCTGTATTTATAGGAATCAAAAATGAGACATATCATTGACCTTTGCCCTCTGTAACTTTTGTGGTAGTAACCAATTACAAAAAATGGAAATGAGCTGAACTCCTTAAATATGCGAGCACACTGTCAATCAGCGTTTTATTAATTAATATTTAATTAACTAGGACCCAAATCAAAATTATAATCTCAACTTTTATATATTCGAGATCATTTTATTCATTACTTAAAATTTCATAATTATGCTTTTTGCCGTCTGCTCGTAGGGAAGTATAAAGGATCACAGGATTTATTTTTAATACAGTTATATAGATATGACAAACACGGTATATATTGGGAAAGGCAAAAAGTAAATTATGAACTGCCCTGCAAAATCCTGAATATCGTTTAGAATTGGTGCATTCTAGTTCGTCGATTAATTTGGTAATGGAAAGAAAAGTTTGAAATTACTTTGAGATATCTCACAATGAAGTACAATGACTCTCATCTCTGTCCATTAATTATTATGCAAATAGTCACAGATCTCAATAGTACAGAGATTTCCAATGCTTGTATTATGTTCTCATTTTAGATAACAGGATCCATAGACCATGGATACAGAAACCATGGAGCTTATTATGCAGTCATCAGCATGAAATAACCCATGTTTTTGAGGAAAATAAAACTACTTTAATGTGCTGAAAATTTGAAAACTTCTGGTGGAATCGATATAGTATGTTTCATCACGTTAAGTCCTTCTATTTTATTTTTATTTAGGTTAGGATACTAGTGCATCGCTCAAATCCATAATCACAGATCCATCATGCAAGGACTTTGAAATTTCATCCGTTATTGACATGTTTCTAATCTTACAACGTAAGCATTGTTACTTAAATAACAAAATGGCAATAAAAAATGCTTGGAAGTAAATGTCCATATCCATATTATTACAGCTATGATACCCGGGATTTAGTAGTTGCAAGTGTATGCTGTTTTGATGGTGTTTATTTAATTTTGTTAATTTTGGTATCAGCTGGTTAATTTTGGTTTTGTTGGTTAATTTTGCTTTCTGCTAGTTAATTCTGTTTTCTACTAGTTAATTTTAGTTTCTGCTAGTTGATTTTTGTTTCTATATTCACACTCGTCACATTATTCTTACTGATTCATGACATTTTTAGTTATAATCTCAATATAAACTTAAATAAGACCATCATACATCACATGCATTGCATACGTAATATAAAAATTATTATTACGATAAGCATTTATTAAACACAAATTATTATTACAATAATAAGGATACAACAAAGCGAAGCCTTGTAGTAATGAA
The DNA here is from genome assembly GCA_951213105.1 of Amaurobius ferox. Classification (NCBI taxonomy): domain Eukaryota; kingdom Metazoa; phylum Arthropoda; class Arachnida; order Araneae; family Amaurobiidae; genus Amaurobius; species Amaurobius ferox. Next base: position 121,249,053 of record OX578134.1, read on the forward strand.
ATGCATCAATGGACGTTATGACAATATTCCCACCTTATCAGTAACTACGTATAATCCTTAGACCAATTCATATTTTGTTAGAGCTTGAATAGCCATCAACACTGCTGACAACAAAAAAAATGGGCGTTTTGTATCAATTTTGTGACAAGGTCTGTGAAGTGACTAACAAAATTGCCCGGAAAACGTCGTTGTCATTTAATTTCTAAGCTTTTGACCACGAATTGAACACTGGTGTAATAAAAGAATGAATTCAGTATCTGTAACACCTTTCATAAAAAGGTATTCCTTTCATTACGAACATTTTCTTTTTCATCCTCGAGCAAGTTACAGTCCTTTGGTGTTCATGAGCTAAGTTAATTGAATTCGTTATATCGATATTGATTTTTGCACTAGAAGCATGGATTCAATTAAATACTTTCTATGTATATTCTAGACTATGCTTATTATAATTCAAAACCCCAATAAATATAGCTTTTTAGACTTTAATGCATCCTACAAATTTCATCAAAGAGATTGCGGTAAAAGTTGACAGTTAATCAAAATACTTTATAAATATAAATCACCCATTACTCATCACGTTATTTTGACATTTTGAAACTGAACAAGTCAGAGTGACATTAAAATATTTGTGTAATCTAATTTCAAGTATGTAACGGAATATCTACCGCGGGAACTATATCTTTAAATATAAATCTTCTCTCTAAGATATATATTTTTTAGAAAACATACCGTTTCTTTTGCTGACAGAAGGAATACTTCAATCTTCCCAATATTATTTTTTCGTAGTGAGGCGTTTAGTTTGACATTGATAAATGGTCGGAATATTTTAAAGAACATCGTTTTTACTTAATTCCCAAGAAAGTCATTTGTCAATCATGTGCTTCAGGAAAAATGCTCTAAAAAAGAAACTTAAGTACCATTCTACAAATAATAAAAATTTTGCAATATCAATAAAAATGAAAATGAAATCCATAATTTAAAGAAGATTTTATTCTACACTGGCATAAGTGCCTGATTTTGAAAGGGATAATACGAAAATAATATTAAGGATTTGCAAAATTTTAAATGTTTCAGCTATAAATACGCTCACTACGTATGGAGCTCAACAAATCTGTACCAAAGTATTTAAATCGGTTGAATAGTTTTCAGTTTTAAGCAGTTACTATAAACAGACAGTATATGTATTTTAATCCATTCTATGTCGTGTAGGATTGTAGGAATATGTAATTTAAATTGAAATATTTTCTTGATCTAGTTTCATGCTTGATAAAATATATTCACCAAATGTGATTTAGTTTCGCGGAAAACGAGGAATGAGAATTGAGGAATGAGAAACGAGGAATGAATTGGAAGTGTGCATTGCGGTTTTCACTGTCTTGAACAAATCAGAACAAAATTGGAAATTCTCAATTGCAAACATGATCCTTATTGAGATTGTGAAACCAGTGAAGATATATATATAAATCCACTGAGCTATTCTGGAGTTATAAACGGCTATAACAGACTGACAACCAAGATATATGAAAGCATATTTCTAATTCAATGTTTCGCAGATTAAACTTACATCAGAATATTTTCTGGATATACCGGGTGGTTAGAATTAAAGTATCAATGTTTAGATCAGTGTAGAGGAAACAAACAGTGGTCATAAGAACACCAAACCTGCGTTGTATCCATTTCTGAATATGAGCAGACGAATGACGCAAAAAAAAACAAAAAAAAACATATGAGTTCTAAAAATGACCAATAAGGGAAGAGATTTCGGCCGCTGCGAACAGTCCAAGCGTTGCATGCGTAACATGTTCTAGATGCATTAATTAAATTGACATATGGGTGTCAATGCCTATTGTCAGTATCTACCGCACGTTTATAGCACATATGCAATTCGTAATTCATATGCATGACGAATACTAAGCCGTTTCAGTGAACTATGTTTTCACGAGGGACTGACTGTTTGCAGGGCCATCTCTCCCCCTATAGGTCCATTTTGGAACAGTTTTTTTTATGTCATTCGTTTCCCCATGTTTTGAAATGCAAACCACTCAGATTTCGAGCTCTTATGACCATTGGTTTTATCTCTACAGTGCTCTGAACAGGGATTCTTTAACATTAACCACCCTGTATTTAAGTTTGAAGCATGCATTAATTTGTTTATACTTGCGTATATTATATCTCTATACTTACACTTTTATAAATACTAAATAAAGCCATTTAAAATTTAACTGGATGACATATTAAATTAGCTGAAGTGTGGCTTAATGCGATTCTCTCATACCAGAATCCATTTTTAAATAACTTATATTATTTTTTTTTCAACTTTTGAAACTTTTGCAGGAAAAATAGAGAATATGCATTGTTGGTCCAAATGATTAGAATTATGGAATGTTGCAATTCATTTCATTTTAAAGGGCTTGGAAAATCTTTCGATTGATAAAAAGGTTGACAATGTGCAACCCCCTCTACGGTAACTTGGCTTTCCCAATTGTGACTATATACGTCAAGAACACAGTGAAACCTGAAATAGATCTCACACTTTAGTGAGACAGTTTTGTGTACAATATTTATTGATTTGAAACTTAGGACAATACTTCCAGTCTGGATGACGCCAAGTTTTACAGTATGTGAACCCAGAGGTCAGATAAAACCATAAATTTAGGGGTGTCAAGACAGAAGATGGGTCGAACCCTTAAAAAATGTGAAGTAACACGACATTGGATGGAAAGGCAAGACAATGGAGAAAGTGCTTGTTGCGTCACCCTGAATACTGCAAATCAGAGAAAAGGGGGAGTGACACCCCCGCGGAAAAGAGAGCCACAACCTGTGACTAGAGAACGACACTTGTTCTGATAGATATACGTGCGCGACATTATGATATAAAGACGATAGTAGAAAACGAGTTCGAGATCATGACAATAAGAACGATGATTTAGAAAATATAGCACGACGACCGACGACTAGAGATGTAGATTGTTCCGTAGATGTTCCAAAATAATGGCTAGATCTATTAATGTGTGCAGACGTACGACATGGAGCCAAACACCCTGAGGTATGGCCGGTACAAATTACTGATGCAAGAGTTATGGTCTTTGTTCAAAACAGACTTGAAGGTATGTGCCCATTGAAAAATGATATCTGGTTCTAACCACATTTTAGGCATTTTCGTACTGGTCTCACATGTTCCCTCCGCTAAAATAATATGATTAATTGTTGTAATTGAATAATTAAGTATTTATGTTTTTAATAAAAGTTTTATTGTTAAAGTTAAAATGGCGTGATTCATTTTGTACTATATTAATTAATAATTCTTTTACAGAACTCGCGCGAAAGTTAAATAATTGGAGGGTTAATAGCGGCACTACAAAGCAATGTATTTCTACAAAGCAATGTATAAAGTACCACTATGTACGGATTTACGGCCATGTTAAGATATATTAGATTAGGTTAATAATAAATAAACTAAAATTCACATTTAAGTATAATTTATGTTTTTATTCGCGCACCACAAACACAAAAATTGTATCGCGGCTATTTTTTACTACAGTGATTGAAACTCTCACGTTTCATGACCATTGAGTCATAAAAACACAAATTTTATGCAAAACTTTAAGTAAATTCTTTTTTTTTTTTTTTAATTTGGAAAAAAAAATTAAAATCTGTATCGTTGGTATAAATGATCACAATCATGGCATGTTTCATTTCATGTATTTTAAATAGATTGAAAAGGCTATTCGATTGATAACAGGTTTGACAATGTACACTCTCGGGGGAATAAATTGTCCCTTTCCATGAGGGGGACTATTAACGTTACGAACACAAAAATTGTGTTCGTAACGTTAATAGCATTGTGTATATTTTTACTACAATGATTGAAATTGTTATGTTTCACAGTCATTGAGCCATAAATTATTCCTGTTATGCAAATTTATGTCAAATTTTGTCTTATGCTGCCATGTTCAGAAAATACAAAGTTTCGGAGTTTTTGCTCGCATTTAAAAACAATTATATCTAGTTCTGCATTTTTTGTTACCAATGGGCGTTATAAAGTTTGGTAAAAGGCCATTAATATTTGTGGCACATATCGTGTACATAATTAATTGACCAATGATAGACATACACACACACTAACAGTACTTTAAAAATAGTCAAACCATATTCAAGAGGTTCTAAAACATATATTGGCATAAAAATATCGAAATCGAGAGTTTTTGTGAAAACGATAATTTCTCTACAATATATTTAGCTGTTTGATAATATAAAGATGGTTATTGTTACACAATCTTCCAGTATCAAGTTAATTTGACAGTTTAATTTGCAATTGGAAAAACTAAAAGCACATTATTATATAACTGTTTCATGCATTTTGATTTTATTAACAAAATTACATTTAATGTTATTGCAAAATTACACATGGCTATATGAAAATCCAATTCCATATGTTCCAATTCAATTTGTTCAATTTATTATTCAATTTCAAATGAAGTAAATTAAATTTATTATCTTCATTCACATATATGTAATAAAATCATATATAGCAACGCGTGTTAAATCAGTTTTAATAGTGTGGTATCATTAGCAGAGCATTAATTTCCATTACTGCATCTATTGCACAAATGCATTAGGTGAAAACTTGATTGATATTCAAGCTTTGTCTTGATGGTTTATTCACGTGACTACTCTCTTGCTATGTGCCGTCACCATGGCACCATATCATCACTCACAGTAACGCTGGATGCTGTGTGAGTATTGTAGAACATAACGAACGCGCATGCCATGCCATTATTTTCCAAATTTCTGACTACAATTTCAGAAATTCTGTCGACAAATCCTTCGTCAAAATTTTTCTGACTTGATTCCATAGATCCGTAGGCGGCTTGCTCTGTATACGAAAATAAATGCTCCGTGTTCGTTTGCATAAACAAAATACTGCATCGCGATTTTCGTAAAATACTAAAGGGAGGGAATAACCTATTAAATACAACGAAATTCTACACACACGCTAGATATTTTACACGCTGAACACGGTGTATGCGTTCAGTATATTAAATGTAGTGTTTTAATGCTTTTATTTAAGTCGTCACGACCGATGTGTAAGTGTCTGTCTGTTTCAACTTCTTTGATGACATTTTGGCAAACTGTTCTGCGTCCCAGAGCGCTGGAATTTTGTATAGATTAGTCTATTATAATATTTTTATATATTAAAATTTGGATGAATCTTTAAAAATAAAACCAGCATTTCATTTTTGTAAAGTATCACATTGTTGTAAGATAGTTAAAAATAGTCCAATATTCATATTCAGTTCTATCTTGGTTTTAAAGCTTGAGAACATATGTATACCCCTTTATTCAGAAGCCAATAATTGACCTATTGACTAACCAAGTAAGTGCTGGAAAGTTACGAGGATTTACAGAAAATTTAAGAGGAATCACAGGTTTTATAATACAAATTTTAAAGTTAAAATTTTAATTTTTTCGCAACATTTATTATCAACATCTAACATTTTATTGTTGCAAACGTTGTTGACGTTTTGAAAGAAGTAATATATAAATCATTTAAGCAATTAAATGTAATTTTATTATTCGGAGTTCTAATACTGAAGTTATGGCTGAGACATTCGTCATCGTTGGCGCAGACGCCATGCGCAACGCTGAATTTTGACTTTACTTAAAAAAATGCGTATTACATTCAACGATCGAGTCTTTCAATCGGACACTTTTGCGCCAGCGCAGCGGTCATTGAACTTGTTATGAAACTGATTGCTATAATAACGGGTTGCTATATATAGTAAAATATAGCTGTCAAAGTCCGATAGCGTTGACTTAAATCTGATAACAGTAGGTACCTCTCAAATATTTATGTGTAATTGTGTATGTCTGATGTTACCAGGTAGTATTAAAATTAATTCCAATTTCATTTACGTCATTCCTATTAAATTTAAAATTATTCTCATTGCGCATGCACCGTTGCGCCGTCCTTTGTCGAATAATTGAGGACTTTTATTTTTATGCATGCCAAAATATACATTGCATTAAGTTTGGTTTTAGCGGTTACGTAGTTTGGGAGAAAAGTTATTAAAGATGAATTAAGCAAGAGATGGCACGGAATCCATTAAAAAATACTCCTGGGGAACTGGTCCGTGACCGAAATTTAAACCTATTTTAACTTATACTTTAACTTTTTAAAATTAAAATGTTGCCAATTTACTTAAATCAAATATCACGAAGAACACATTCGATTCTGCTAGGATCGAAACATTTTCATAAGAACATTTCATATTTCTAAATACCTTGCATTATGCTTGAAAATAGCTTTTCGGACATATACTATTTAGACACCATTTAAAATACATATATCCAAAACACCAGTAACACCTTGTGAGAATATGTAGTAATCTTCAGTTCTCAAACAGTGTATTAATTCCCAAAATTATCCAAACATATTTCCAAATTGCATTTTGAAAAACTGAATTTTGATAGCGATTGGTATAATCAGCCAAACTCTTTCACTAATTTTCAGAGGCCAGAAACGTTAGATGGCAAAATTTTTAGTGGTATCTTGGATAACGTTAGAAACATCGACAAAAATATTGTTACATTGATTAAAAAAAAAAGATGTTTCCAAATTTTTAAAGTGATTCCGAAGATGTAGCATACAAAACGGGAAAACTATTGACCATATAGCTTAAATAGAACCTATATCTTTTATTTTTCAGATCAATTTCATCTTGTGGCATTAATTTTGCATTTCACTGAAGTAGATAACCGAAACTGTCTGATTTTATTATTTCTGTGCAGTTTTCTCATTTACAAGCCAATTTTTCAACTTTATATTAAATTGCAAGGCTAAATAAAGTGGAACATTTCCCAGAGGAGATTGTTTGAAATAATTTTCCATTTAAAAGCTAAATTCTGTCAGCAAATCTGTAATCGGTACAGCAGCATAAATTGTACATGTAGAACAGTCTGAAAAGTATCACTGTCCTAAACTAATGCACTGAATATTTGAAATATGTGCTGTTCCCTCCCTGCAGTACCAAAAATTTTCCAATCGTCCTGTACTGCTGATTAACGAAAAGCATAAGTGCACATTCCGACTACACTTCCGCACACCACGTGCATCGACCGATATTCGCCACTCACGCATACGAAAACCATAAGAACTTTGCAAGTGATTTAGAAACTAGATTTTCTATTAAAATATTCATTCCCTTGCTGGTGTCATATGTATAGTTTATAGTTTTGAAGATGTTTTGAGTAAAAGTAACAAAGTGAAGTATAATTAGCGTTATATGTACCATATTTCCAACAAAACTAGTAAATGTGTTTATATATCTATCTACTAGATTCGGAGATTATCTAATTGTTTACAATTTCCATTATGTTCCGAATTCAGCCAGAGGCCACCGGTGTTATTCACCTTAACCGCAGAAGTTATTCACAATAAAATAGATATACACACCTTCTAAATATAAACAAAATACATATGTTATCCTTCTAAATTATTAGTCTCACATACCATTTTAATTGATTTTTAAGGCACGTAATCTTATTAGCGTAACTACAACCATTGTAGAATCGAGCTTCTCTTGTAAATGCAATCATCCATAGAACATATTCTCGATTTGTAGTGCTCTCCAGCATTAAATAGTAGATAGTAGCAAGATAACCTACTGTGTGCCGCAATGTTGAAAAATAATCGGCTATTCTGCAATAAAGACTGCGAAACGATTTCACTGATACTGGCATCTGCATTGAGGATGCAAACCTGCCGTTGTTATCCCTGCTTCTGTGAGCATACCACCATGACTTTAGTCCAAAATTATTCTATGTAATACTGTCTCTGTTGTCTGACATAAGAGAGATGATGCAAAACGATGACAGTGACTGACTCAACACAAAATTTGCTGTCGTTGTCAATTAATTCAATCCAATATTTATTGCAATGAAGTTGCAAGCTGGCCATTGTTCCACGCAGAAAGAATTAGCCAAAAATAATGCACAAAAGTATTATACCAGGCAAAAATGAATTTTATGACCACGCTCGCAGAATGTAAATTTGCGGTTTGTATCTTATTAACTTTTTACTGTTTTTAAAACGAAAAATTTACGGGGTTAAAGTAAAATTTTGTAGAGTAGATTTTCTAGGAAAGACAGTACCAAAATTCGCATTAAAATATGAAACAATATTTATCTATGTGATACATCATTAAAGCATTCAACATTTACGCAAACCTTCATAATAAAGGCATTAAGGGCATTATACTCATTTGACAATGAGATTTATCTCATTTTTGCCAGCATTATTAAAGAATATTCCCGAAAATCACATTTTTTTTCCATCCTACTGAATTTTTTTTCTGCAGTAATGTCTAAAGACACATTTAACACTTTGCGTTGTAAAAGTAGAACAAAAATAGCCTATATATTTCAGTATATTACCTCGTCCTTGTCCTCGTTAATATGTGTTACAGTTATTTTGCAACTTTTAAGTACATGGTACTTATTTCAATCGAGAAACTAAATAACCTATTCAAATAAATTGCTGGATATTGAATGCACAGACAGTGCTCTTTCAATAAGGGGCATAATTTCAAAATCTTTATTAGATCTGCAACCAAGTTGAGGCATGTCTTCCAGATAATACTCAGTTCTTCAATTGAAGAGCTGATATCACATAATACAAGATTCCGAAACATAGAAAATGCAGTGTATTGTTCTTGAATACTGTACCATTTTATTCTCAATGATCTTATAGGCATCTGCAGAACAATGAATAACCGTGTTTCATTTTCTAAAAACGTTGAGCCATAATAGTATAAGGTCGACTTTTCATTTCGGACAACTTTCACAGACATATTTACAGATATCCTGTTTAATGCCTAGGTATCTAGCCTCGTATGAACCATTACCAAATGATTTCATTTTCTTCAAAGTTCCTTTACTTTCTAGCCTATCAGAGCTGGCATGCATAGTTAAAGCACGATATCATGATTTATTCAAAAAGTTCTGTGTAATTTAAGGCTATTTCTTATAAGTTCATAAACATTTTATAACTTAAAGGGAGACTTATAGCGTCGATGTTTATTTCGCCATTGTCAAATGGCTTTACGATGCCTTTAAGCTCCAAACTCTTTAAGGAATCAATGTTATTTCGGAGAATCACATCCAATATGTCCACATCTGGCTAATTTGGTAATATAGAATTTCGAAATACGACTGATCTTAAAGTATTCTGCGATAGAAACATTTCTTTGATGTGGTCGACAACGTCTTCAAAACTTGCCATGTTGAGACGTTTCCATAGGTTTCTCATATTGGAGAAAGACAAAGACAGCAGTTGTGACCTGCAATTTCTTAGACTGAGTTGTCAGAGAATGCAGAAATAAGAACGTTTCAATCAGTGATTTTTCGCCGGAGCTTTCAGATTCGTCGGAGCTTTTAGATTCGTCGGAACTTCCTGAGAAGTAAGTGATTTTGACTCAACAGAACTTGTTTCGAAAGTTATGTACAGATTATAAGCTTGAAGAACTATCACTAACGTCTCCTCTCATGGGTATAATGCACCTAAAATGTCTCCAGAGTTTAGGGTAAGAGTACTGTTGATACCATTTACGACAGACTAACGACATTTGTACCTGGACTTTTCGATTTAAATCGAAGCATATTTTCTCCAACATACATGGCGGCAACTCAGACCAGGCACATAGGCGATTTTGTCTAATTTGTGCGTCAACGGCCATGTTATTTTCGTAAAACTCTTTTTCCATGTTGTCAAGCAAAGCTGGAAATGATTTGCTAGCTCCGCAATATTATTTCGTGTATCAATCACGCGGACGTTTATGCAATTGTTAAAATTTTCCGCTTCAACAATAACGTGTAAACAAGTTGGGCAACATGATTAATGGAAATCAAGAAAGTGATTTACAACGTGAAGGTAAAGGATGAAAATTATCACTAAATGCATGGTTTGCAATCATCATTACAAAATATTGCACTGCCTGCAAAATATGTTTATGTATTTCAGAAAAAATTATACTCAATGACTATTAAAATATACCACTACTAACTACAACTAATACCTGATTTTAATGTTACACTAAAGTATGAAATTTAACATTAATTTTATTTGGACATCTGCTAAAAGGAATGAACTACTACTTGTTGTTCTGTCATCGTTCATTATAGAGTGAAATAAAAGACATTATTCACTAAGGAATAAAATATTATATAGATTGATATACAAGAAAATCAATAAGAAATCGTCCTCATCAATTTTCAAACAATCTACAAAATTTTTATTGGTTATACCCAGTTTTAATGCCCTAAATAAATCCTGCATCCCTCTATTAGACTAAATATAATTTTATGTCATGTTCAGATATATTGAGGTTTTAAATATAGAGATAAAAATCAAGAATTGCCTTTATATTTAAAACCGCACTTGAAGAATGCTATTATTGATATTTCGTAAGAACTGTTTTAAAAGCATGGGTCATTTGATTTTTTACCGAAAGACGTTACAAGTTTTTATATGATTTATCATGTTGTTTTTGAGAACATCAAACCATTTTTAATCCGTGAACTTATGATATTTTAAAAATAGACGATATAACTGAATAAACATTAATCGTTGTAATTTTTTTAATCGCTATGTAATCGTTGTAAGAACATTTAATTATTTCAAATTACAAGTAGCTAGATGATTGTATCGAATAGATTTTACTTTTCGTATAAATGCAGTCAAATGTGTTGAGAAAGTATTATGACGATGTCAAAAATTAGAATTCGAGTTTTCAATGGAATAGCACATTCAAGCATTTCGGTGCGTATGTTTGTATAACGGAAGAACGGCTGCACAGAAATGCTTGAAATTTTGTGGGTTGTCTTGCAATAGGCTCACTTAATTTAATATTTATTTTGAGTTTCTAGAACCTAGTATAAATAGAGATATTAATTATAATCGAACCTTCCATAGAAATAGCATTGCGCAGATGATATATATTTCGCAAATTTTTTGAAGATAATTGTAGCTTATTGATCAGTAATGCATTTGCATCAAATGTGTTTTTAAGGCAGCCGATTTTTTCTAACTTATATAATACAGGAATGGGTATAAAATTAATTTTATAGATAAACTGTTTTGCATTTTTGACCAGATTATTCCAATTACGGCCTAAAGATTTAAAGATTACGAAAATTATTGATATTTTCCATTTCTTAAGCCATATGTTTTACTTCAGTAAGGATTTTGTACGCTTATATATTGTGTATAATAATTGCTGAAACAGAATAGACGTTGTACAGATATATCTTCTAATATCATTTTAGCGCTTTCAATTCCACATGTATTTTTTAAATTTCAATTCTTTTTGTAAATTTGTTTACAAACGGGACCAGGATGTTTCATTCTACAGGGCTAATTTGAAGATAATTCTGTATATTGAGAATATAGATTCTTATACTTCTTTTTATGTGAATTAATTAAATATATTTTACTGGAAAGTTTTGAATATCAATATAGCTTAAAATACTATAGAAATTTTAATATAATATTGAATTTCATGTTTATTAATGTTATATACTCCGTACAAAGAAAGAATATATTGCTAGCAATTCAAATAAAACTCTTCGAAAATATTAGTTTCCGTTTATATCACTCGTGAAATATAATTTTGTTTCCCAGAGATTCGACACATATAGATAGATTCCCCTCCCGGCCGTCCAAATAGTTGCTCTTAGTCCTCTGGACGAGTCGGACGGTCTGGGTCTTCAACATATAGATAGATTCGACACATGTAGATATATCCGGCTACCCAAATTGCTGCTCGTGCCTTAGGACGAGTTGAGTGGTCTGTGTTTCGACATACAGATATATATTTTGTAATGCGTGTTTTTGGTGTAAGTTATAAGATTTTGTTGTTAAAAATAGTTTTAAGTAACATAAAATAATTTGAAATTATTTTTTAATTTTGACTTTCATTTAAAGAAACGAAAGTGATAACTAGCTTTAAACAGTCATATAGTAATTTGCAATTCTGTGAAAGCCTATAAACGAAACAAACGAGCTTAAATATCCGAATAAACCTATAGAATAGTTTTAATCAAAGACCACAAAATCTGTAAACTGTATTTAAAAAGCATCATCTTGACGTACAAGAAGATTTTAGACTTTAAAGTGCTATACAAGACATTTTTGCAATTGAAGTGCCATTAAATATATTGTAGTCTTTGATTGGAAACATTTGTTATATTTTAGATGTGTTTGCCATACGTATTACACTTATTGAACTTTACTGGAATATTATTTCACAATTATTATTCATGCAAAACCATTTCGGATGCATCAGACTGGAGCCACCGCCGATATATTTTTCTTTGCATGCACTGTTAACGTTGCTTCTTGCAAACTTGTAAAATGTTTATAATGAAGTGTCTCTAAATGCACTTGAATTGCGACAAGTCATGATAATTTGTTATTTAGGAATTATGTAGTTTATAGAAAACTCGGAATAAAACAACTAAATCTGTATTTTCTAAAGCACTAAAATGAGCCTATTATGGCAAAAAAATTACCAACCGTTGTTGAGAATAACGAAGATTACAGTGAAATATTACATTGGAAAATTAATAACAATTTGCAAAAACATTAATGTAGGTTTGTGTTTAGGATGCTATTTTACTACCATTATATTTTAAAGTAGACGCATCATAGCATATTTTACAACCATTCTATATTTAGGACAAGCTGTAGTGAGTAAACCATTAGAGTTTTTGCATTTAGTCTTTTGATTTTATGTTCAATTTTGAGGTTTGAAACACTGTGGCCCAAAATCGTGGCAAAAAAATAACACACTGATTATGTTGTACAATTTTCTTAATAAGCACATATATGTATTAGTTGCAATTACTCACCTCATTTACCCAAGTGCGAGCTCTCTCACCTTATCTAAAAATGAATAATAAATTAATTAATTATTACACAATTTTATTTTTAAAATTAGTATTTATTTAACATTCATATAATTACAAAAACACATATACTAATTAATTATTTCAAGGAGTGACTCTGGAGGTTTTAATGTGTGACCTAGCTTTGGTCGAAACATTGCGAGGAATAACACTCGACCCGTTGCAAATAAATGGCTGACACATACCTTTCGTACAATTGCACTGCAGCGATTCAACCGGCTTTTTGCGGGGATATGGCACAACTCTTACGTTGATAGATCAGCGTAGCAGGTCTGAGTTCTTTTTCAGACTTACAATTTCCTAAATGGTCTAACAAACACATGTTCTGAAAGTTTAGCACAGAAAGTTTCATTTGTTCTATGACTGGTCAAATATGAGTTAAAATAAAAAAAAAACTTTTTGAAATACCGTAATGTAAAAATGTGAAAATTTGGATAATAGTATTTGGTGAAAATCTTTGTCACATATAAAATTCAGTCTTTGAAGATCCGTATATAACACGATTTATCTAGAATATCAGCAAATGGAGAAAGAAGATAATTTTTCCCTTCGTTGAAGGCCTTCTTGGGAGATTGCCTAGTTCCATGGTATTACAGTATTCTTTTTATATATTAAATGCTCAAACTATTTCTGCCATTGATAGAAATATCTGTGTGAAGATATTCTTACTATATGTAGGTCATGGATACACATGAAAAACTTTGTGTTAGGACCAAATTATTTTCGGAATTCAGAATGTCATTATTCTTTAAAATTTATGTATTTCTTTAAAAATCAAAAATCTATATTCTATGTATTAGTTGGGCATACCTTCTAAAAAAAATATTGATTTTCTTATATGGCACTTAATCGGATTTTTATTCATTTTAATGTAATAATATTTATGTAATCCATTTCATATAAAATTGCTTCAAATAAAAATGGGTATTTTCCTTAAAATAAATGCACGAATTTACAATATGTGACATCCATTACCGTGTGTAAATTATGTACTTTGAGATGCTTAAAGAATAGTTGGCATTCTTATAATATACGGAATAGCATTTTAAATGCAGCATACAATATAGCTTGTTCTATGTTTAATTTTATAATTTATTTTATATTTATTTTTATATTATAATTTATTTTTATATTATAATTTATTTTATATTTTAATTATAATTGTAATTTATTTTTATATTATAATTTATTTTATATTTTAATTATAATTATAATTTATTTTTATATTATAATTTATTTTATATTTTAATTATAATTATAATTTATTTTTATATTATAATTTATTTTATATTTTATTTAAATGCATATATAAAATGCATACGCATTTACAAAAGATTAATGCATTAGTAAAACTATAAACACTATAAATATAGTAACACTATAACCATAAACATAAACACATAAACATAAACACTATAAACATAAACATAAACACATAAACATAAGCACTATAAACATAAACTATAAACATAAAACTATAAACTATAAACATCGGGAACGTAATTATACTGTGTATTTACCACAGCAGCTTGGATGATTAGTTGAATTTTGCTCTTTTGAAATGCATAGTAGGATCTCCAAAGTTGGCAACTGACTTTATTCGACACATTCGGAACATTTTGCCAAGATTACTTCCGAAACAGTGCTTTCTTAGCAAAACTCTTTGGAAGTATCTCTTTTTTTATAAAACAGAATGTGATACCAGTCTGGGAGACCAAAGGCCTGAGATAGAAATAAATTAGAGTATTAAAAAAGTATTTTGTTAATGAAGTGATGAGGCAAACTGAATATTAGTCTAGAAAAAGAGGCGCAGAATTGGCATTAAAATTGATCGAGATTCATCACCAATAAATCCCTCAATTTGCAATGAAATCAGCGTACAACGAGACATAAAGTCTGGAAGCTCTCAGCTCCCACTTCCAGATATGCACTTAAACCAGTGTCTTTGATGAGGGGCGAGTCGACAGCCAATTTGAACACACAGGTATTAAGAAGGAGAACTAATTCGATACCATACGTGAGAATGTTTGCACAACCTTAAAAAAGTCAGTATTCTTTTAGTTTTTCTAGTCGGCAGGAGTATGTTAGTTTACGAGAGTACAGGTACGAGTCGGCGGTTATGTGTCATCAGTTTACCAATGTTGAGTAAAAAGTCGAGAATTAGAGTTATGAGGTGGAGTTGACAATGATCAGTCAAGATGTAAAAGTTCGAAATGTAATGTTAATTTTGGAAAACAAATTTTGTGCCACAAAAAAATATAGTTAACCAGTGAGTCGAGCAAGAGAACTATTAACAGCATTTGGAAATATTGATCAGTCATTGAAATGAAATGAATTGATAATGAATGATAATAATAAATGAAATAATAAAATGAAATGAAATGAAATGATAAGAATTGAAATGTGTTGATGTAGTGGATGATTCAGGTATTGGTATTTTGCTAATTTTCTTATCCACTAATTAACTTCTTAAAGGGTCTGGCGCACATATGTTACTATGTGCACAGAGCAAATTTTCTTAATATATATATATATATATATATATATATATATATATATATATATATATATATATATATATATATATATATATATATATATATATATATATATATATATATATATATATATATTATATATATATGTATATAATATATATAACACAGAAAGTGGAAATTATTAAAGATATTGAAGTGTTATAGCATTTATGCGCAAAGCAACTACAAATACTATACATGACATAAATAAAAAAGTATAGATAGCATGTAAAAAATTGGAAAAAAGGAGGAAGGCTTAGCGAGAAGCTTACTTAATGGCGGTAAGGGGTTGTGACCTTACACCCCAGTTGTCAACATGCATGTCATAATTGCCGCGGCATTGCACTCCTGGACGCCAGCCCTGGCTGAAGCCAACCTCCGAAGTGACAATAACAATCATCACAAGACCGTTGAAAAAGAAAAGCCCAATGATAAGATGCAGTCCATTACTGGATGGCATACTAGTCCTTCAGACTACTATGACCTTTATATATCTGCGTGTTATCGTTCTGCGGTCCTGTTATTCATAGTATGCGAACCTTCATCGACCAAATTGAGATAAAATTGATTTTAGCTTTGAACAATATTCATTATTATCACCATAGAAATTATTAATATAATGTTGCATAAAAGGAATGGGGTATTGCTGTAGATATGCTTGTTGTAGAAATGCCCTATCAAAATCAATTCGGATGTCGTCATTTTTGATGATTCTCTGTATTCTAGCCAATCATCCCAAGAATACATTCCTAAAGGTATTCAAGTGAAGATTGGAATTCCAATTTATCAGACCGGTGATAGGTATATTAAAACTTTTTCTTTTATCATAGTTAGTAAAATTTACAGGTATTTTACTGAAATCGATGCTTAAATCTAACATTCCACTACATTGTTAAGTGTAGTTTGATTTTCTTTTAAGATTAAGTTTGGTGGGTAGAAATCAAAATTCATGATATAATTCTCATCAATATATATTCTCATGCTATAATTCTCATGCTATAATTCTCATCAGGGGGATGCTCATGAATACTTGCAGATTTGTACCGCAACTATTATGAAAGCCAATCACATCTTAATAATGAAATCATATACTGACGTTATGTGGATGATTTGATAATTGGATATGAAGATGACAATTGTAGCATGAATTTTGATTTCTACCCACCAAACTTAAAAGAAAATTCAACTACACTTAACAATGTAGTGGAATTTTAGATTTAAGCATCGATTTCAGTAAATTACCTGTAAATTTTACTATCTATGATAATAGAAAAAGTTTTAATATACCTATCATCGGTCTGATAAATTGGAATTCCAATCTTCACTTGAATATGTTTAGGAATGTAATCTTGGGAGGATTGACTAGAATACAGAGAATCATCAATGCCGCGGCAATTATGCAATGCCGCGGCAATTATGACATGCATGTTGATAACTGGGGTGTAAGGTCACAACCCCTTACTGCCATTAAGTAAGCTTCTCGCTAAGCCTTCCTTCTTTTATCCAAATTTTACATGCTATTTATACTTCATATATATATATATATATATATATATATATATATATATATATATATATATATATATATATATATATATATATATATATATATATATATATATATATATATATATAAATATATATATATATATATATATATATATATATTAAATATCATATGCCAACTCTTTTGCATGGAAGTCGGTCATATAAATTTGCATAAATCTGAAATTAAATTCAGCCTTATTGATAACCTGCATAAAATGTATTAAAGGTAACAATGGATTATATTAAAATGTATAATAATGTGTATAAAATTTAAATTGTTATGTCAAACAAGACTCATGAAATAATAATATAGTACAATATTTCAATTGAAATTTTCAACTACTCCTTGGAATCCCTGACGTTTCTTTTTTATGATTTATCAAAATTACAACAGCTTCTCCTTCTCTTGCACAGATTCCTGATTCATTTACCTTATTGTAACGTACTTGGTTAATATAATACATACGTGATTCATATTTTACGGAAATGTGCTGTCTTGTTAGATGGCACTATCTCCTGGAATTCGCAATGCCTCAATCGGTATTCTCATATATATATAGTAAAAATATCATATACATATCCAATGCATTCTGAGAAAAGACTCTAACCTGCCTCGTTTATTGTTGCAATTGCATCTTTGAGATTTTATCACACTTTAAGTATTCCATAGTAATATTGCAATTAAATACAATTAAACCATTGCCTAACACGTAGGCGTTTTATTAATATTTTAAAAATATATCACGTAAATTTCGGAATGTAATCGCGATCGTATTTTATTGACAATTATTCTAAAAGCTATCAGCAAATTTGAAGAGGAAAATGTTTCGTATCTTAAAGACCGTACTTTGACGTATTCTACTAATAAAATAAAGGAAAATTATATATTACATACATACATTATAATTAATATAAAATCGTATTCTTAACCCCTTGCCTCAAAAATGTAGAGGTCGTAACAAGATATGCCTAAGGGACTTTTACAAAGAAAAAATATGCATTGGTTGAACATTTGATAATTTTGAGATATTTTGAAGTTATTGCATTTCATCTGTAGTTATTTTATATTAATTCTAAAATGCATCGAAATGCTTGTGAAGACTTGGGACTCTTTTCATAATGAAATGTAAGGCTACATCCCCTAGGACGCATATGATGTTTCATATGAATTCATATTAGTCTACCCTCTAGAGCCACATGCGAAAGCTGTATAAAGTATAATGGAATTAAATGTCATTTCATTCATCTGAGCTTCGGAATATTATGTTGAACAGTGTCTAAATGTTTGAAAGATTGGATATGGCAACCTTTGTCTCTTGTTTTATTCCGGTCTCTTTTTTTATTTTTATATTGGGGAGTAATGACTGAATCCCTTGTAGGCTAACATTTATTTATTCAGCTGCAACTCATTGGAAAAATATGTTTACTATTTGCAAAAATTTTATAAATTAGAAAATATATTATAAACTACGGTATGGCGTGTTCCTATTAGATGAATGAAAAGTTTGATCCTGGCAGGAAAAGTGAATGCCACTAGAGTGCTACTCAAAATTAGTGTGGAAATGAGAGCAGCGAAAATAGCTTTTGTGAGACCAGAAATAGATCTCACATGTGTTTTGGTGAGGCATGTGTATGTCAGTTATTTATTGATTCGAAACTTCGGGCAATACTGACAGTCTGACTAGCGCCGTGGTTTACAGCAAACCATAAATTTAGGAGTGTCAAGACAGAGGGGGCCCTTACGAGGATGTAAAGTAGTGACATTGGTTCAATGATTAGCCAATGGAGAAACTTCTTGTTACGTCACACTGAATGCTGTAAATGAAAGCAAAGGGGGAGTGACACCCCCCCAAGGGAAAAAGGGAACCACAACTTGTGACCGAGGAAGGACATTTGAAGCAAAAGATACGAAAACTTGGAGACGATGAATTGAAGTGAAATACAGACTTGTAGAGTGTTCTGTAGAGGTTCCAAAATAATGGAGATCTATTGATGTGTGAGTGCAATCAGAGTACGAGAAGGAGCCACACACCGTTCTGGTAGGTCGGACGGTCTGGGTCTCAGCAACAACAACAACACCGAGAGTTAAGGCGAGTGCGAACTACTGATGCCAGCATTTTGATATGTGATCATAGTCCAAGACAGCCTTGAAGGTATGTGTTCCTCAAATAACTTTAGGTCTAGAAACGTTTAGGCAAATGCAGTGGTCTTGTGTGTTCCCGCGCTAAAACTAATAATTAATTGCGTAACTGTAATGAATTAATAAGTGCTGATGTTGTTAATAAATGTTTTATTGTTAAACTTTAAATGATGCAGTCAATGAGTATTATAGTAATTAATATCCCTTTACAGGACTCACGCAAAAGTAAATAATTGGAGGATTATTGCAAACACAACGCACAACATAATGATAATAAATAATGTAAATCATAATTTAAGTTTTTTATTTTCTATTAGCATGCCACAGCTTTTGTTGACATTTTTAGTGTAAATGAAGAGTTGTTATGGCTAAGTTCGAAAATATATAAATCTTAAGATGGGCATACGACTACATATTACATAATTCGGTACTGGACGGGAAACGGGCAAATGCACTGAAACCGAAAATTACACTGGGGTCTTTGTTATGGATTATAGCTATGATTACTACTTTATCAGTCGCTATATAGCTAAGGAATTACTTCGACTTATAATACATGTATGTGTATCTAAAATCAGTTATAAATTTACTCTTCATATATTTATGAAAAGCAGTAAGCTTTGAAATCTTATAATAAGAACAATTTCTCCCATTAAGAAAGGGATAATCCCAAATGTTAACTAGTGTGGTGATAAGAAATATCATAATATAATTTGAATGTGAGTTTTTGAAATATGTACCGCTGAGATACACTTTCTGTATTAGATATAATTATTTTTATTTGACAGGTATGCTGCTTTGTATATTATGCAATAATCCAACTATTCTCTTACAGTGAGAGATGTTTTACCTTTACAGCAATGTGAAATGTAATTAGTCTGGTCATTAAATACCCTTTAGTAATTTCTGAATGGTATATTAAAATTTACGTTATTGTCTAGGAATATTACTTGCACAATTATCCCATTGATTTCTTACAATAGGAGATATCCTCTTATATTTGACAGACAATATTTTTACTATTTCAAGACCGGAGTCGTGATCAGTCTTGTTAACCCGAATGTCACATTATTTCTATTCTCGTCGTATAACTTCATAGAAATCAGCATACACATTCAATTGCCTGGGACACTAACTAAACACCTCTCATTCGCGCACCACGGATACGGCGTTAGATTGGTTCATTGTATCACATGGCGGCGATGGATTTACCTCTTTATGACCGACTTAACATTTTTATTGAACTTTTTCACATCATTGAACAATTACATCTTGAGTCTTTTTACCTGTCTACTTGCTAATCAAGTGTTTTTAGTTAGGTAAGCATTTTAGCATAACTTCGGAAAAAACGCCTTCTTAAATTTGTATGAATTGTTATTGTCAGCAGCCCGCCTCCACATCAATAATATCTGTCAAGGTATTTAATTGTGGCAAGTTCGTCCTCCGACGTTCGGGTGCTGATTTCCATCATTCTATCTGCTGGCTATTAATGCGTTTAGATCTTAATTAGAGTATTCTTTGGTTATAAACCTATGTCCAATTCACTATCAAAGTTGGCGCCGTTTTGTAGAGTCTATTCTTCAGCCCTATTCACGACTCGATTCGAACCGTCGTTTTAATGTTCTATGTAATTTATGACATCTCTGGTCTTTGTGTTTGGGCTCACAAGTAGCAGTTACATACGTCGTCACACTTGGTTTCATATACTCACATTCTAGTAGTGTTTTAAATGTATTAATAACTATTGTTCTTCAAAAATGTACATGGCAATATATATATATATATTATTATTATTATTATTATTATTATTATATTATTAATTCCCTTACAACTGTAGTAAGTAAAAGTATTTTCGGCATTTTCTTATCATAGATAAAATTTAGAATTTCAAATATGTTTACCACTATTTTGTAATTATAAATACATTAAACTAAAACGTTGACCATATTGTTTAAATATGTAATACCGTAATTTATATTTTTAAATTAAATTTAGTGGCTGAAACTATGCAAAATTTATAAATAAAACTCGTTTGTAAAAACGTAAGTTTCTGTCGAAAAGTACCGTATTCGGAATTGGTGTAGTGTAACATTGAAACAAAAGTATTTGTAAAAAAAATTCTGAGACTTTGCTGCAGATTATATTTACTGAGCTGAAAATCCTGCCGACACAAGATTTGCCTAAAAATCAACAGGAAGGAAACAGCATTTCAGTTGCACATTCGAAATTTTTTTGAAGATTGCATAGTCGTAGGGGATTAATGTATTTTGTTCTCCTGTGCGTTGCAATCCTGTGTAAAAACAGTCTCTATTGTTAGCCAAACTGAGAGAGTATAAAATTTATTATTTATTTATAATATTATATAGTTTATATTTAATAAAAAATATAAACTATTTTTTTTAAATCCTTAAAATATCCTTAATTTAAAGAGAGTTAATTTATTGTATTATGTGTAATTAAATATGATTAGTGTTCACCAGCTGCTTATGCAAGACATCGTAAGATAGATTCGAAAATTGCTCATATCAAACAAGTAGAACCGGTTTGTAAATTCTGTGTAAGTTTAGAAAAATGTGTTATATCTGGGGATGGGCTTATAGTAACCTTTTAAATTGATTTTTATTTGTTTTCTACTGATATATTAAGTAAACATTGATCGCGATTAAATTAACCACTAACGCACACGTTAATAAATTAGATATAAAGTGGTTGTAAGTGAGTTAATATTTATGCATACGAATAACAAATAAAGTAAATAATTTGTTAAAATCGCACTTAGGGCTACAAGCTTTTATGGTTTCAGCTGAAAGTTTGTTATGTGGAAAATTATTTTAGATTTTACAATCTATCGCATTTAAATTATTATTAATTATCACTAAATGGGAGAATTTTACAGAAAGACCATTTTGGATAGAATTTCATGACTGTTTCTAAATAAAGGATAAAACATTTCAAAATATTTTAAACAGCTAAATGTCTATAATGAACTGGTTTACAACGTATAATGTGGTACAAATCAAGTTAAATGCAAAACTTACGTTTCGGAAATCAACTATTTTTACTTCTTCAGTACAAAAAATCTGGAGCTGAACTCCCAAATAAGCACAAAGCTGCATCGACCAAACAGAATTTTCTATAGCACATCGTATTATAGTCGCGCTACCTAGTGATACGGAAAGAATATAAAACTAGATAAATAGAGAAAACAAGAAAAGCTGAACATTAGACTCAGGTAGTAACAGTAGATAAAATGTATAGAGTATAAATACAAACAAACATAATTGAAAGTGGTCATGTCATACCTCAGATACATATGAAATCACTGACAAATTATTTACAAGTTCACTTTAGTTTTCATTAATGCTAAAAAAGAATATATCGAAAACTAAAGTGCTACATTGAAAACTAAAGAGCTATATCGAAAATTGAAGAGCACTTTTGAATAATGGAGGCAGAAGAAAAACAAATAAGTTACTAAATGTCTGCAATGAAAATAACTTTTTAATTTGCACCAAATGTGATTTTGTGAGATGGAATTCACTGATAAAAACTATATACAGATAGATAGATAGCAGATAGATACGCATGCCACTTTTCTCAACAACGTAAAATAACTCATAATATAACGATAACATATCAATGATTATACACTTTGATAATCACAGATAATACAGTATTTTGACCACAGATGGGCAAATATGTGCAAATATGTAGTTAACTTTTCTAGCACCTCCGGAGTTTGGTATGGAATGATCTGATTTTATCCTGAGAATTAGATGCTTCAAAATAGTTTCTAATCAAAGCAATAGGAAGGCAAACAATTTGCTACTGTTGACTTTAGTTATATTGTATATACATATTTTAATGCATTTAATTTTTCCTATAAGAAATCCTTTAGGAAATGTTTGAATCTTACACACACACACACACACACACACACACACACACACACACAGATATATATATATATATATATATATATATATATATATATATATATATATATATATATATATATATATATATATATATATGTATATATATATATATATATATATATATAGAGAGAGAGAGAGAGATAGATATATATCGCATTCAAACACTTAGACTAAAAGAAAAGTTTATGTTGAAGCATTTGTTGAATACTACAAAAGCAATCGTATTCTCAGTTTTCTTGTAAGCTCTATCTAGTCAAAGAGAAAATTCACTGAGCTGAAGATCCGCCAGTAACAAGATGTGTCTAAAATGAGTGCATACAGAAAAGAAATCGAATTCCGGAAAGAAAGATATGCGCATTTGCTATTCTTGAGGATTGCCTTGTCCTAGACGATATCGAAATGCTGTATAACATATTTATACGAGTTTTCAATATATTTTTAATATGCTTACGAATCAAATTATATATTGGTTACGGTTATTGGATTTGTATGGACGTAAGTATCATAACTTAAATATTTGCTTATTATTGTTCTTATTTTATGAAAAGAAATTAGATTTATTGATAATGTAGTGCAGAAATTATGTTAATGTATAGCAGCCTTATTAAATATATATTATTATTCGTTTTTTTATTTTATATAAACCAATTATGTTATATTCACAATAATTCACAAAGCACATTTTTTCAGAAATGTGCACTAGTGCATCTATGTAATTTCGATAAAATCAGAAAGATGATTCACTTCTACAAATTATTTTTTCAAATATTTTGCAACAGAAAATGATCGAATTAGACCAAATGGGCTCTTTCTTAGAAAATGTTATATATATAAAAGAAACGCTGTTTAATGTATATTTTTCTAAAAGAAACCAACTTTACTAATTTAGTGTCTTTCTATTATTTTTCAAGCGTGATAGACTTCTCCAGCAAATCGGACATCAAAGACGCCCGTTTAAATACGTTACTTAGTTGACCGGTACTCTACTTAGAGCCATACGCTACTTAGTCATGTACGTTACTTTGACATATATGCTACTTTGGCGTGTATGCTACTAGATCCGTAAGCTACTTACCCCCGTACGCTACTTACCCCGTACGCTACTTAGATATGTACGCTACTTAGATATGTACGCTATTTAGACAAGTATGCTACGTAGATCCGTACGCTACGTAGACCCGTACGCTACTTAGACCCGTACGCGACTTAGACCCGTACGCTAAGTAGTTGCGTGCATTTATCACTTTGACTTTTATTTAAAAATTTGCAAAAACCATTGATTTACTTAATACAGCTACGTTGATACACCTTATTGGAGCATAAAATTGTATTTTCAGCATTATAAAATGATGAATGCTCTTATTGCGAATATTGAATTTGCAATAAATTGTTAACAGACAAAAGGCCGGAAATGTTTGAAGTTGTTTTGTATTCTTGTACATTATTTTATAAAACGCTCATAATTTTCGTATATTTGATTTAAAGTTGATTTTAAATATAAATGCTAAAAATATATTTTATTATTTTTTATAATAACAGCAACTACTCACTTTTTTACAGCATAAAGCAGCCCAGCCACGGTTAAAGCAACACTTCCAGCCAAGCAGATCGCACAACTACATCTATTCTGATGAACGCCAACACTTCAAAAATATATCGTAAACCTATCGAAATTCATATTAATCGATGCAGTACCCATATGCAATGAACCTTTATTGAAAATTACTGCCATTCGAGGTGAAAAACACTCACATTTCCTTTAAAACTATCTGATTAAACACTTCCTTCTAGGCGTGACCAACACCAAAAAACAACATACCCGATCAGCTAACAAATTAACTATCATGCAGACTTCACCAGGATGAGAACAGAGATGCGCCCGTTACTCATGGTTAACTGGAACGTTAAAAATGAAAAATTACAAGTTTTTAAAAATTATTTATTTTTTCGCTGTAAATTTGAATACAATTTCAAAAAGTTTCCAGTGTGAAATAATTGTATTTGTTTTTACTCAATGTGGATTTAATGCTAGCAAAAAGCCTGGCTTTGAGTGGACGCACATATAAAATATGCCAGCTGTGATTTTAAATAAAGATAAGATAGTCTAAGATTTTAAATTAAAACTTTATTTAACAACTAATTATGAAATCAAAAGTATAAAAAGTTAATTTCAATATTTGAGAATCCTAATACAACAGAGCATATACGTTTTTGGAATTTGAATATTACATTAAACAAATTAGAACGCAAGAAAGAAATTAAAACAAACTAACACATTTATATCGCAAAAAATATTTAATATAGGGGAGCACGTTTAAATCACAATGTATCCAAATGCACATGCTTTGGTTTGTTGTTTTAATGTTGTTGTTTACTTGCTACTTTTATGAAGCGTAGTCGCAGTTAAAAAAAATCTGATGTGGGCAACACATGACTTTCCTTATATAATGAAATGAATTTACTACTTTTACAGTAAAATAAATAGGTTTTTCTTCTAGTAGATACTAATATCCTTTCCAAGATATTGACTTTTCGACAATTAGTCTTCATTTTCATTGATTTATCGTCATTTTTATCCATTTGGCGAGATTTTCGTTAATTTGGCAACATTTCAAAAAGTCGCCACGTTGGCGACATTCCGCCAATTTCGTCGCCATAATCTCGCCAAGCGTTATGGACGAAGAAATAAGTTATATATATACATATATATATATATAACTTTTTAGATATTGAATTTTCGACATATATTATATAACTATTATTATATATTTATATATTATATAACTTATTAGATATTGAATTTTCCACAATTAGTCGTCATTTTCATTGATTTAGCGTCATTTTTATTCATTTGGCGAGATTTTCGTTAATTTGGCAACATTTCAAAAAATCGCCAAGTTGGCGACATACCTCCAATTTCGTCGCCAAAATCTCGCCAAGCGTTATGGACAAAGAAATAAGTTATTCTTAAAGCAGATAAATTGGCGTTCAAATGCAAAAGTATTACTCAAAGTATATTTTTTCATGAATGGAACGAACTAGATCCACGAGAACGATGTCACCCAATTTATCGCATGATATTATATATGAAAAGTGAACATGTTTCTCAATAGGAAATATTTTTTTTTCTATTTTATATGACTTTTTGATAATTTTTTTGAAAAATGTGCAATATCTCGAGAACGGTTCATGTTAGCGTTCTAAAATTTATGTCAATCGTTTTCTAATGAAAAATTACACAAGAAATGTCTATTTACGTAACTTTATTATTGGTTTTGATTTTTTGACGATTTTTTCAAAATTTCATTCGAAAATTTAGGGGGGTTCTGAACTTTCGATTGCGTATAAAAACAATAGACTTCCAGTATTTATAGATTGTGATTTTTGTACCAAATTTGGTTCGAATCGGTCCATTCGTTCGTCAGTTATCGTCTCCACAGTCCCACTGACAGACACACACGCACATACTTTCACTCACACACATACACACACACAGACATCACTTCAAAAATGTTTGATTCGTGATCAGGGATGCTTGAAACGTGCTCCACCGTCGAAACCTCGGATTCGAATTTTCGACCCCGTCACAATACTTTCCTTATACATTATGTATATAAGGAAAGTAATGAGTGTTTCATCCCGTTACAGATCGTTTTATTATTTAAAATTGAGATTATGCAAATATCTCTGAAATTTTATGTATATATTCAAAATTTCATTTTCCTACCTATTGTAGTTTTCGAGTAAAATGTTATAACAAAATTCATGCAAATGTTGATTTCGTTTCGTTAGAAATGAAAAATGGACATAGCTTCGGCGGTCCATAATTACAATTGTGTATCATGTTTATGTCTTTCCAAAACATCTAGAAGAACCCCATTAACCCAAAAGACAAAATATTTATATACTTATATTATTGGTCACGGAGTAGAACCTAATGGTGATGAATTTTCAATTCACTGCCACCTTAGAGATAGAAAAATGTTTTTTATGTCTTATAAGGTCGTTCAAAAGTCCCACGGTAACCTAAAATGGCCAATCACTGTACACATAGTATTGTTCACTGAACAGTCCCTAACGTCCAATTACAACCCTTATGTGTATATAGGGGGTGGTGAGAATGCTTGTTGTGTTCTAAAGGTCTTTCCAAATCCTCCATAGGCCTCCTTTGTTCCCAAGAAGGCAGAAACTGTACACTTGCAGTATCGACCTCGCGACAAACCTAGTAAAGGTGGATTTTAGATTTCTGCCCCGGGGGGCAGAAACATGGTCAGGGGTATCAAACACTTCTTAAGACTTAGATATTACATACAGAAACGACTACAGAACAAAGCATTAGTGATCCAAGTTTTCATAATTACGACAATTTTTTACACTAAGCCACATGGTTAAACAAATAAGAGTTAAAAAGTTGAATGTTAATGTTTTAAGAGTTTCGGTTTCCTTAATTATGATAGACTTAAATACTAGTTTAAATTATTTACTTAACTGTAATACATTAAGAATCATCCTGGATCGAAATTTTCTGAATATTGTGAAAATAATAACCCGTGTACATTTTCCACAAACTCTGTGAATAGAAAACCATTTGTTTAATAACAAAACACTAAAAATATATAACACAATTCAATTTAAAAAAATCTGATGTGGCCAACACATGACTTTCTTTATATAATGCAATGAACTTACTACTTTTACAGTAACAAAAAACAGGATTTTCTTATAGTAGATACTTATATTCTTCCAAGATATTGAATTTTCAACAATTAGTCGTCATTTTCATTGATTTAGCGTCCTTTTAATCCATTTGGCGAGATTTTCATTAATTTGACAACACTTCAAAAAGTTGCCAAGTTGACGACATTCCGCCAAAATCTCGCCAAGCTTTACTGACGGAAAAATAAGTTGTACTTATAGCAGATAAATGACTATTGGCGTTCAAATACAAAAGTATTACTCGAAGTATCTTTTCTCATGAATGTAACGAGATAGATCCACGGGAATGATGTCACCCGATTTATTGCATGGTATTACATATGAAAAGTGAACATGTTTCTCAATAGGAAATATATTTTTTTTATTTTATCTGACTTTTTGATAATTTTTTTTGAAAATTGTGCAATATCTCGAGAACGGTTCATGTTAGAGTTCTAAAATTTATGTTAATCGTTTTCTAATGAAAAATTACATAAGAAATGTCTATTTGCGTAACTTTATTAGCGGTTTTGATTTTTTGACGATTTTTTCAAAATATCACTCGAAAATTTAGGGGGGTTCTAAACATTCGATTACGTTTAAAAACAACAGACTTCAAGTGTTTACAGATTGTGATTTGTGTACCAAATTCTGTTCGAATCGGTTCATTCGTTCGTCAGTTATCATCTACACAGGCTCACTGATACACACGCACACACACATACATACTCTCTCACACACACACATACACACACACATACTGTCACACACAGAGAGACACATACACACACACATACTTTCACACACAGAGACACACACACACACACACACACACACGCAGACATATCTTCAAGAATGTTTGATTCGTGATCAGGAATGCTTGAAACGTGCTCTCCCGTCGAAAACTCGAATTCGAATTTTCGACCCCGTCACATTACTTATTTTCCTTATAAATTATGTATATAAGGAAAGTAATAAAACCACTTTACTGAATTCGTGGTAAGTATAATGAATTGACCCTATCTATAATCTGAAGTCCATTAATGCAGTCCGTTATTGACAGCATGTAATTGATTTTTATTGCCTAAATATTGATTACTTTCTTTCTCCGTGGAATTAGCTTTTACTCGTATCTTAAGACAATACATATTTCCCTCGATGCATTGTATGGATTTGGTACTAACGCTATACACAAATATATTTTTAAAGTAATCTAATAACATTTTGACAATGCTGCTTACATGTAAAATTTAGTTTTATATAATATGAAATATATTGCGATCTATGTGACCCAAATCAACGTGATAAAATTCCACATTTCATTATAAGATTTTACCCCGTCGTTATAAATGAAATCTGCATTAAATCTGTTGTGATAAAACTTCAACTTTGTAACATCGATTTCCAGCGAATATGGCAATATACTTCGCTGCAATTTCGTTCTTTTTAGTTGGGTATAATAAAGTTCACTCAAATTGTTACAGTAAATAATTTGAAACTACAAATTCGTTGATAATAATAGCGTAAGTAATTGCTTTAATGTCTAAAATCATCTGGAAGGTTTGGACAAATTTGTCAGGATAAATGAATAATTGCATTCTTAATACAAAAAGTAGGGATTTTTTGTGTTAAGACAAAATAAGTACATTTACTTATTCCTAAGTTAGTGACAGTTTTGACTCATATAATATGAGAAAAAATGACTGTTTTATCTTTTGAAACCAAATTTTATATTTAATAAATTGTTTCTAATGTTTCTAATGGAGTATTTTCCTATTTAAATTGAATGTAAATAATATAATAAACAAAATTTGATAGAAACTTTCTCAAGACATGCCAAAACAATACGACGTATATAATTCTGCCTTTTTACTTTCCTTATATGCATAATGTATAAGGAAAGTATTGTGACGGAGTCGAAAATTCGAATTCGAGTTTTCGACGGGAGAGCACGTTTCAAGCATCCCTGATCACGAATCAAACATTTTTGAAGTGATGTCTCTGTGACTGTGTGTGTGTGAAAGTATGTGTGTGTGTGTCAGTGAGACTGTGGAGACGGTAACTGACGAACAAATGGACCGATTCGAATGAAAATTGGTACAAAAATCACAATCTGTAAACACTGGAATCCTATTGTTTTTATGCGCAATCGAATGTTCAGAACCCCCCCCCCCCACAAATTTTCGAGTGAAATTTTGAAATAATCGTCAAAAAATTAAAACCGCTAATAAATTTACGCAAATAGATATTTCTTATGTAATTTTTCATTAGAAAACGATTTATATAAATTTTAGAACGCTAACATGAACCGTTCTAGAGATATTGCACATTTTTCAAAATAATTATCAAAAAGTTATATAACATAAAGAAAAAATATTTCCTGTTGAGAAACATGTTCACTTTTCATATGTAATACCATGCGATAAATTTGGTGACATTATTCTCGTGTATCTGGCTCATTTCATTCATGAAAAAATATACTTTGAGTAATACTTTTTTGTTTGAACGCCAATGATCATTTATCTGCTATAAAAATAAATTATTTCTTCGTCCATAAAGCTTGGCGATATTTAGGCGACGAATTTGGTGTAATGTCGCCAACTTGGCGACTTTTTTAATGTTGCTAAATTAGCGAAAAACTCGCTAACTGTATAAAAATGGCGCAAAATCCATGACGACTCATTGATGATGACGGCATGGAAAATGACGACTCATTGACAAAAATTCAATATCTTGGAAAGAATATAAATAATTACTCTAAAAATAATCTATTTTTTTACTGTAATAGTAGCAAATTCATTGCATTATATAAGGAAAGTCAAGTGCTGCCCACATCAGATTTTTTTATTAATTTGTAATGTTATATACATATGCGGGAAATGATATTCCAGGGGGTTAAACGAGATTATGGCACCTCGAGATCCATAGATATATCCTTGATGCCGTAGCTAAACTTTTCCAGCATCTAAGGGGAATGTGAGCACGATAAATATGTAAGTCCGAAGGTCATTCCGAGTGACGATGGGTAAGATGACGAAACTTGATGTCCCTGTGGTTACCAACCTCACTGAGTTATGATTTTATTTGGGTGGTATTTATAAACAGTCAAACGTCTGCCATTGTGTTTTGGGATTAACAGAAACTGCAATATTTCTTCCATTATCATGGGTTTTGGTCTTATGGGCTGGTTCTGACCAAGTTACGAACAAAAGAGATTTCTAACAGCAATAACCACACATACAGTACAGCAAAAATAATCGAACAACATCGTTGCACTAATATTATGTCAATTTTATGTCATCTTGGAGTTTGTATTTCGTTACATACATTTTATTTTACTTTCACAAATTCGAAGATTTTCATTGAGGTCTATGAAAATCGCTGCCATTTTTTCACAAGTCTGGAAGACAGCAAATTAAAATATTCCAGAGACAGTTCACCTTCTGTCTTTAAGCATACTTCTTTTGATTTTATACATGAGAATAATAAGGTATTTCCTTTAATTAATTTTTACTTAATTAAAATAATGTACGTTAATTTTGTATGAATATTAAGTAAAAGCATGGGTATTTTCTGGACGTTTTAAATAATTTTGTAGCATTATAAAGTATAACTACAGAAAAATCGACTTATTGCAAGTTGTTTCGGCATATTTGTTTATAATTTTCGGCCTTTGCATCCAGGCCTTGGTAAAAAAAAATGGTCAATAACTTGTAAAATTAGTAGGGATGCATTGACCGCTTAATGTTCTAAAAATATTTGTTGGTTTCGTGGTGTCGACCATGCGTTTCTTCTACGCGTGTAAAACACGATTAAGTGCAGAGCAATATAGTGAACTTAACGTGATATACATTTATTTTTATCTTTATTTCTAATATTTAGGATTCTCATTTTATTTTGAAAGGTGTGTAAAATTTAACATGTCACCTATTATTAAATGATTTATTTCCTCTAGAAGTGTACAAGCGCTGAAAATCCGATACGGACAGGAAAGGTCCAAATAAGCGATTTTCTGTGGAGGGTACGGTAGTTTTATTATGTTTTTGAGACACTGCACATATGATATGCATTTAATATTACTAATTTAATTTGTTTCGCATGCTTTTGATAATAATTTTTTTATACTAACTTGATTTAATAGAAGTTTGAAAAATTCGAGTAAGCAACGGAAAAAAAAAACTCCCAAGCAAATGCATCGTTTTATATATCCTGATCTCATGTATTTCAGTTAAAAATCCCTATTTCTTTTGCAGACAGAAGGAATACTTCAGTCTAGTTTTATTTTTTTTACTTCAAACTCAGAAACGTTTACTTTGACATTGATTGATGGTTGGAATATTTTAAAGAACATGTTTTTTATTTAATTCCCTAGAAAGTCATTTGTCAATCCTGCGCATCGATAAAAGCAACAAGCTTTACAAATATAGCCAGAAGAAAATACCGTGCACAGAAAAAATATGTTTATAAAATGATAAATATATTACATCTTTATTTATAATGGCTGTTGCGTTTCGTAATTCTGGTAGCAAATCAGATATTTATACACTGCATAATTTCCTAATCGTTTGAAAGTTGACATCCAAAATATTTCTTATAGAACAAGTTATGATTAATGATGATAAGCTGTAGACTCGTATTATATGTGCACTTTCTTTTACTATTTAAGCAGAAGAGATTTTCAGAGAGTGGAAATATATCAGAGATTTTGGTATAATACGTATTTTTACAGTTTGATACTAATGTTATAAGAAATGTAACGCACTATATTTATGATACTCACAAAACCGTCTATATGGGGCGTTCCAAAATCTAGTATAGTATTAATTGGAACGGTCATTTTAGGTATACAGCTAGTTAAACATAGAGAACATCATTCATACGCAGAATAAATAAAATTGTTGCTTGTGAGAATATACTTTTTAGTACTTCTGAAGAAATAGTTAGATAGACTTTTCTTTGCGTCTGGTAAGCTCTTACTGTTTTGAACCTGAGGACGAGGGCTTAAAATGTGCAAATCAATGGTAGTAATTTCATTTTTCTATGCATAATGTCTTCAAAGAAGTCTTGGAAAGCTATATTAATATACAGGTTAAATACTTTTAATAGGTTTCTTAGCATGGCATACCTCTTACCTTTAAGAGAACGTGTGCCGTGATTTTATGAAGTCTCTATCGAGACAGATAATCCAATGTTAGCACGCAGCTGTTATCAAATACCTTAAGGCTGCACAAGTCATCAATTTACAAGTATATTCTCACGGAAACAACTTATAAGTGAGTTTCTAAAGATAGAATTACGCACTCATTGCATATTATAGAATATATAATTTGGATTTTTTTTATGAAATAGTGTTGAATAGAAAATACATGCAAATGTAGAAATAAAATAGACCATTAGACATTAAAAATCTACAAATACATTTTGTGAATCTACAAATACAGTTATGCCATCCAACCTGTATAAAAATTTTATGAAAATCAAATACTTTCTGTTTTTATTTTACATGTTTAGATCATTTTTCCTTCGCAAATCTCCATTCTAACTATCTCTATTTCACCGTATTTTCGTTGAAAATCTTTAATGGACTTGTTATCAACTCCGAGAGAACGTGGATAGCTGAAAGCCGTCATACAATGTCTTCTCGCTGAACATTTTCATCTGGGAACTTTTCGCGTCATGTTGTTGCGTCATAACGTCATTGAGTTATTACGTCATTGCTTGCGTCATTGCTGTCTACATGTTTCCAATTTCATGCATTTCATTGAAAATTATCATTCGGTGTCTTGAGGTGAAAAGTACTCCTGGTCCAAAGGCGCCGATCCATGCTTAATGCTGCATAGGGAACTAAAACTGGAAATTACAACTAAATGGAGTAAAAATAATTTACCAGAACAAGATTTTTAATGTCCTTTCTTTACATATCCCTAGCGAATGTAAAATTAGATAATAAATTTCAATGAAAGACGTAATTGAGGTGAACTGAATGTGTGTTTAGGCAGGTTCAATGCAAAGCAATACTTCATAAATATTTCTCAAATCTTTATTACTCATAATTTATATTTAGCAAAATTGTTGAAGGGGCAGGGGATAGCAGATTAAATATAAAACAGCATCAACTAATGTCATTTATATGGTATTGTTTTGAATTGAATTTGAATATATCCTCAATTATGAAAAAAAAATTGTGTAATTTCTATTCATTTTCTATACGGCACGGAAGTGTAAGGGAAAATATTGGCAAGTGAATAACATAATACACGTTAACATAAAAAATATTTGATAAAGCTATTTTAACCGTTCTATCATTCTCATTAAAGATGCAGTATTTATGTTACGAAACACTGTGATATTTGTATAACTTATATTATTAAATTTTACACATAATAAAATTAGTATAAAATGTTAACGAATTTATTACATAATGAAATAAAGTTCTTTGTAGGCCTTTGCATTCTATTATGTTTGACATAACGCCTTTACATTCTATTTCATTGACATAACAATCTAATATATTTTGTTTCCAAAAACACGTTATATATACCGATGGGTTCCAGAAAAAAATGCATAAACAGAAAATCCGCCTGTAAGGAACGTTTCAAAAATTCGAAAAGTACTACCATTGCACATACCAGTATCGATAGACGGATTCCGCGCTTAATATATGGTCATCAGCATGGATAGTCGGTATCTGCAAGGGCAACAAGAAACGTGCTATAATTCACAATTTTGCAAACTTTTATCTGAAATGACTGATAGGAGCTGAATAAACATGATAAATTTTTTAAATGTGTTTTTGAAATAAATAAATTATTTTATGCAATTGATTTCTTTATTAAAAATACATTCCGCGTTTTAGTTATTTCCTATTAGCATATTCTAGGTTCTAAACTCCTGAATATTATTTACATTAACTATTAATTTACAATGTATTTTATATGTATTTTTCAATAAACAACCCACCATCTTAGTCGTGAGATTTATTGTAGTAGATTTAATGGTTGAGGTAAAATCTTATGGCCACAATATTAGTAAATTTAATGACCTCGAACTACACCTCACTAGAAATCACATACGGTTAATGTCACGTCTTTTAAAATTTTAAATCACATCCTGGAATGGTAATCTTGCATATCTTTTGATTTAATTTACACAAACTTCAACATATTTTTATAGTAAGATATTATTTCAAACACATTTTTATACCAAATGATACATAAATAAATAATTACCTGGCTTTACAAGTATTCATGTTTTATGTATAGAATTTATTTGCGTGACTTTCGTTCCACTGTATGTCGTCCCTAGACTTTGTATCTCTTGACACAGTTACAAAAGCTAATTCTGAATGGAGTGCCTGCTATAAAAAATTGTTTATGTCATGTCATATATATATATATATATATATATAAATATATATATATATATATATATATATATATATATACATCACAGGACGTCACAGTACATCTAGGCAATGTCGTATTAAGGTCACAGTTAAGTCATATTGATTGTTTTCATGGTCGTTTGTGACGTCTCATATTAACTTGTTTGTGACGTCACATTGTAATTGTCATTGTAATGTCATTACATTATTACGTGTTAATTAAATTGTGGAAACGTCACACAGAATATAGTCAGAATGAAGTTACAAAGTTACTAATGCATAACGTCGCATAGAAGTCACAAATATGATGTCACATTGTGACCCAGGTGTCACATGACTACAACGTCACTGTCACACATGTGACGATCTTTGCTGTGATGGTACAATGTATGTATCCACTCTAACTAAAAAAATAATTGTCCAAATATCGAAAAATTTGGTAGATAGATCACCTATGGGATTTCTTGGCGCTTATTACATTTTGGTACCATTACTGAAAAAGGAACCTGCCTTTTTTTGATAAATGACCCGTAAATCTAAAATATCAGATCTAAAATAAAATACTACATATGGACAAACGTATCAATTAATTTCTTATTTTATACATTACTTTTGACGATAATAATATAACATTCACCTCATCACCCTAGGAAGGACCATTCTCGAGATATTTAGATGTTTAGTTTTGGGGGAAATAAAGACGATTTTCACTGTTGTTAAAGGTTAATCCTCTGATTGTTATCCTGATGATGATTATCTACTGATATGATTCGGAAAAGTATAGCCTACTCTTTTCTGCGAAATGGCCCGCAAAGATAGAGGAAATATGAAATAATTAACTAAAATTTTTTAAATATATTAATTAAGTACGTGCTCTTCAGGCAAATTTTGAAAACTAAGCTAATAAGGCTGACCCCGACTGTAGGATGAACCATTCTCATGACTTTGTAATTTTATGGAATTTTGGGAACCTGAAGAATTTAAATTAATTAAATTGTCAAGTGAAATGAATATGCCATAAAAAGGCAAATTTGAAATAATATCAGAAAAGTATACATGTTAATTTCTGCAATTAAACTGAATTTAATACATAATGAAATAAAAAATTACAAAATGATTTTGAATCTTCAAGGAAAGTCATATGCTGCCCACATCAGATTTTTTTGTTAATGACCTCATTAGTCACCATCAGGGGATAATTTTGTCAAGCCAATTAAACTGAAGGATGACACGCTATAATTGTAATCATTTGGATCCACGGCAACTATTTTTGAAATATATTCTTTTAAAATTTGACAAAGAAAGCTACTGAATGGATTCCAGTATGAGAAAGTCAAATCGCGCTACACTGCAGTTAATTGTTATTGTTGACTATGATCGAACATTGAAATATATTGCTAGTATATTGACAGAATATTCAATTTCTTGCCGTATCTGTTTCTTTTTATTTCAGGCTCACTCTTCCTAAGTTTGTTGCAATATTTTCACACCATTAAAATCCCAGATGCATTAACAGTGAAAAATGCTGACAAGTAATGAAGTCAATGCCCAGCAAAAATATATGTGGAATGGAAACCAAACAAATGTCCAATGTGAGATAGAATGCTTATAATAAACTGAAAGGAAGTGACGGAAACGAATTAGGTCTCTCTTGCTAGTTTCTCTAATCATTTCACCCCATGTTTCCCGATTTAAATTATTTTTAACAATTCCACCCATCAAGTTTTCGAACTCAGGAAACCGTAAAAAATTTCAAAAATATGATACCACTTTCACTTTTTACTATAGGTTTGATTAGCCTGTATAATTAAAATATTGTACAAACATTTAAGTTCAATATTTTCCAACAACAAATAAAAATTCAAAATATAAATATCTACTTGCATCGATATGAAAATATGATATTTTCGATATCAAAATATCGAAATAAAACTTGCGGTTAAAAAATGCAACCCTAACATAGAAACTGAACTATAAAAAATATTGCAATGGGAAAATTATGTATGGAAATAATCCAAATAATTAAAGTATCTGCAAAACTATTTGCCACGAATGCTACAAGTGTACATATTTCATATAAACATATTTCGTAGATATATATCGAAAAGAATAATATACAGCTTTGTGTGAAGAGTTTTACGCGTGGTTTGTCACAAAAAGTACAGAAATATTATTTTATAGGGAAAAGCTGAAATGCAATTGAAATCGTATACTGAAATTTATAAAATAATGATACCGAAGAGATCACATTTAAATTGTCCCCTTCATTTAAGCGGAACATTTGTTACTGTGACAGGTGATAAGATGGCATGGAAACGACACTTTGTGGGGCAGAAGTCACGCAAATAAACCATCAGAACCAAGACTCCTATATATACAAGCAGACGCAACCGCCATTTTGACTCCCACCCGTTCAGGTAGTTTTCGTCTGTCTGTGCTAAAACGCGCGCATGTTACATTGCTGGTATTTGATACCAAATTACTCAGCAAAATGCGTGCTTCTTTCAAAATAATTGTACCAATAATTCAAGAAAACAGCCTAGAATGTTCTGATTTTCTCAAGATCCCGAGAAAAGGACGAGAATTAACCCTCTTCTCGCCATGTGCAGCCATCATTTCAACTGCGAGCCAAGATGGCCGCTGCTGCGTCAGCCTGTATATTTAAGAGCCTTATTCGGAATAAAGCATATCAATCAAGTGAGGACATTACTTTTAAATACGACAACTCTTGTTATATAACTAGTTAGATTTCTAATATAATTTGCCAAATTTTTTTTTAAATATATATTTTATACTGTGATTTTTTAGATTTTATTAGTGACCGACTTACATTAACTCACTAAAACTGTAAAAACATGTCGAGAACGAAAGCAATAGGATAGCATAAAATAGATTTGCAATGGTGTCGACAAGTTTTGGATGCATTAAACAGCCCCTTTATTCAGAACAAAATACAGAGAAACCACACCAGTAAGAAGAAGCTTTCTAAATGTTGCTTGCATGATTGGTTTCTGTGTCCTATTATTTCCTCCTGAAATGGTTGATACCACGATTAAATTGTTATATGCTGTGTTACATGTTTAACACATATTTAATTTTCTTAGAAAATATTTCCATTCTCTTATACTGCACAACGCAACATATTTCTAAATCTGGTGTGTGTAACTTTCTGTGACTATCCTTTCGTAATAAAATAATTTGCTTTGAGGGAGCCTAAAAAAATATAGTTCTTATGTTCAATTATCTTTTAAATTCAACAGTTTTCTTATAATTGCTAATTAAAATCGTATCAGTTACTGAGACGAAGTCAAATTTCTAAAGTTATGAGCTGGGAATAAAATCAAAATAATGTTATCAGTTTATTTATTGTTAAACATGCTCACAAAATATTACAGAAATAAATAGAATTAGGCCTATGATTTGAACGATTAAAAAAAGTGAAAATATCCAATATCATGATAAAGATATAAATATACATATCATCTCCTTGTCATGCAATTTTTAATCTAAAAAAGCTCCCAAAAATCAATTACTTACTATTATCGTTTAAAAACGAACCTCGTTTTAAAAACGTGTTTCCTTTTATTTTCAAAAATTGAAAACTTCACGGACTGTTCTTGATGAAATTGCATTAAAATTCAACAGACACATTTAATTTATACATTGATGTAATCGTAAATATACAAATTATTCAAGATAAGTTTTACATACATACATAAAGACAGGCATACTGCCATATTTCGGAAAATGTTTATTCTTAATTGGAATGCCGCAAATCTGTAAATCCGTAAATCTCATATCATCGAATTTTTGTTTTCATGTTATACCTACCTGTGATGTATCATACCTATGCGTACTATACCACCTATGCGTACGTTAAAGGTGTGAATCACTCAATAGTTTTCTTTGCAGCTTGCCATCATATTCCAGCGTAGGTAAGCAGAAATAATATTCTAGAAGGTATCTAGCGACGTAGACCGACGCGTTCTCGCATTTAGCGAGACTGGTTGTTCTCATAGTTGCAAAAGGCACATTTTTAACACTTTACAACAAAGTTGAAAAGTGTTTATGACTTTGTTCATTCATTCTGTCTGTCTGTCTGTCCGTTAGCACGATAACTGCCGTAAAAATGACTTAATCAAAATGAAATTTTAGTATGTTGTTCAGACGGTCTGTAGGAACTATGGGAATATAAATGAATAATATCACCCAATAAGTTTCGGATTGAACCCGAGTTGAAAAAATGAAATATATTGAGCCCTATGGGACCTAATTTTTCAAACATTTTTTAAGCGGATTTAAAATTCACAAATTGCTTCGAAAATTTTCGGTAATATTCAAATTGTTCCATAAAATATATAAAAAAAATCCAGCGAAATATATTCTGTAGTTTTTAAATAAAAATTAAAAACAATAATAACACCTCTTATATGAAGCTATCACGCGACCATGATATGAAAAGATCACATGACCTATTCAAAATGATATATGGCATCCATCTTGTCTCAAAATCGTGATTTTTAAAGTTAGTTTTAATTCATATTGAGTGTTGTATCCATCCTAAAACCACTTTATTTCTGCTTAAACTCTGTGCATCTACATACTGAAACAGTGCAATTACAATATATTTGAGTTTAAATGCTCATCCAAATTTGATTATTTCTACAACGAAGCCTATTTCTCACCAATGTAAAATGTAAACAGCAAAATATGTAGAATGAGTTGTATTAGAATTGCTGTATTTCTTTAACACAAAATCATTTAGTCCATGGAGTCTGCGTAGCTGATATGAATGAAATATTCATTGATTTTACAAAGAGAAGGACGATTTTTTTCGATGAAGTTTTAAGCATAGAGTTTAATTACTTGTAGCTCCATGGTCTTAATTTTTAAATAAAATAGATTATTATAGTATTGTGATGAATGACATGAATTGGAAATTATTTATGAATGAAATGCTGCTTTTATAGAGAGAGCCAGGCGTGTTATTTTTTCTATGACGTCATTTGAATGCATTTCAGATGTTTTCGATGAAGTTTTCAAATATAATAAATTATTGTAGTATTATGATAATTCTAAAATTACTACCGAAGAATGTATCACATTTTAGAGGTGTTTAAACCAGGTAATTTATATTTCAATGCCGTCATTTGAATAAAGTTCATTTTTTTCGATGAAGATATAAGTTTTCAAATATAATAAGTTAATGTAGTATTGTGATAAGTTTTAAAATATTACCGAGGAATGTATTGCATTTTAGAGATGTTTAAATAAAATTGCATTGAAGTTGGGAAGTGTTTCATAATCAATGCCTTAAGCATGATTGATATTTCTTGTTGATTTTGATTAAATTCATGTAATGTTAATGATGAAATAATTTCACATTTCGTAAATTTGGATAAATTAAAAAATAAACATGTAATTCATCTATTAATTCATAATGATGATATTTATATTAATATATATATATATATATATATATATATATATATATATATATATATGATGTGTGTAAACCCTTTATGATCAATTATATAAAACATTATGATCCTTTGTAACATTAAATGTTGAAAGTTTTTTATTTTTTTTTATTTTCAGAGGCACAAATACATTGAGCCATACAACATTAATATTGATTCCAAAGTTGACGTTCATTATTCATATAACACAGATCAATACATGTTTATTTTTCTATATTTGAATACACATAAAAATACCATTCTTTTGTTAGAACATAATAGCTCAGTGTGTCACAATGAAGTCAAGAAAATTGTTGTCCGCAATCTGAAACCAAATGTTCTGGAAATTATCGATATAAATTGCAGAAGTAATGATATGACATGGATATAGACATTGTTCTGCACTCCATTCATACAAAGCTGCAGTGTCTGTGGCAGGTGAAACGACGTCATGGAAACGAGACATTTTGGGGCATAAGTCACGCCAATAAACCATCCGAGAAAAGCCCGAATATCAATCTAGCCAGGACATTATTAGTAGATACGATAGCATACAATAGAAGTAATTTGATTTACAATCAATTTAGATATTTTAAAATTGGGGCATATGTTTTATATTCCCGATATATTTATATATATATTGTTATAAGCTTTCATTGATTTTTTTGGGTAGTGATTTAATTAGATTGGTTCGTATTATATATTTATCATATTCATTTTTACGCTATATACATCCTAAATAAATTTTTAATTAAAATATGACAAAATTATGTATAATAAAGGATTATGAAATTTCACGATGCTCTGAAAGCCTTCGATATGTTATTAGTATTCCTTATTGTAATTTAATAATTATGTTCATTATTTGTTATCATTTAGCAATTAGCATTATGTTTATTTATATAGTATTAATCTTACGTCACTGTGAAACAAATGATGTTAGGGTGCAGACACATACACACACACAAGTGTACACACACACACAGTGTGAGACCAGAAATTGTTCTCACATGAGACACATTTATTTGTGAAATTTATGATGCCCAGAACGGTAAACAAAGCTGTAGTCTGGCTGGCACCAAGGTTTATGACGAAGTTAACCTAAAGGTCAAATGTTTCGACCGAAATAGAAACGAAACTTAAAGTTGAACTTTTAACTATTAAATACATTAAGTATTATTATTATTTATTTTAATATTCAATTGATTGACATGGCCGTTATTCTCATATAGTGGAATTATATTTAATGTACATTGCTGGTTGTGCCGCAATAAACCCTCCAATTATTTTTACCTTTCGTGTGAGTCCTGAAAGGAATTATTAATTAATAAAATGCTAAATTGATCACACCATTTAAACTTAACAATGGCATTTATTTAAGACATAAAATACCTATTAAATTCAATTACGATAATTACATGATTTTTATTCATTTAGGAAGACAGCATGTGAGAGGAGATAGCATGTGAGACCCTTAACCGTATATCTAATGTATTTAATAACCTGTGGATATTTGAGGAACACATACCTTCAATTTGGGCCTTTGCAATAGACCATAATGCTTGCAAATACTTGGTTGCACTGAACACATCCTAGATCTCCCTCATTTGGGAACTTTCACGCAATATTCTGCTTCTTTAGTATTATCGTTCTATCGTAATGGCAGGAACGCCTCCGCCCAAGTCATAACGTCGCAGTCGTTGCACACATGTCCTATTTCAGTCGAAACTCATAATCGTCTCCTAAGTCAAAATCCAACTGCCTTCTCCAACGTCTGATATTCCATTCCTTCTTTCGTCAAAAAAGTCTGATCTCCAAGTCTTTTCGTCTGAATCTGATCTCGTTCTCTCTTCGTCTGTTGTTCCTTCGGTGGGTCGGTGGTGGTGTGTGTGTGTGTGGGGGGGGGGGGGTTAGCTCCGCCTTTACTTCTTTGGAGCTCATTGGTTCTTCTTAACCCAATGGCATCATTGCACATTTAGTATGACCCAGCTCAGCCCCTCTGCTAAACAATTTCTGGTCTCACACACAGGGATACACACACGCAGAGACACACACACATAGAGAAACACAAATAGAGAGACTTACACAGACATCATGCTAAAATTAGTTTTTCGTGTTCTAGAGGTCTTGAAACGTCAACATTCGTCGAAAACTCGAGTTCCGCTTTTCGATATGATTCCAATACTCTTCACATACATTACCATGAAGGGAAAGTAAAAATGAAAAGGAAAATAAAAAAAAAATTCGAAGTTTTCCCAATTAATTCAATTTCTTTTATCTAGTTCTAGTTTTTTTATAACGAAGTCGGATAGTAAAGATTCGTAAAAATACATTAATATTTGTGGCCGCTATTGTGTATAAAAGAAGTAGCCTCTCAGACAGGCATGCATAACTTTAAAAATACTCAAAATATGTTCAGGAGGATTTAAAATATGTATTGGCATCAAAATCTCGAATTTTAAAATTTCCGGGAAAACAATAATTTCCGTATGCTATGTTACACATTATGAAAAATAAAATATATATATGAGAAACCTTATAAATTTAAAGTAATATATTTCCATTAATGTAACTCCTGTGACTTGATGATTGGTATGTTGAAAATAAGTGGATAAACTCAGATGCCGGGATGTTTCTAGAAATTGGGTAAAAGAACCCTAATAAGTCAAACATCAGGCATCGGGACAAGTATCAAATTATCCACACTGATGATGCACCAACATGTGACACAATACATGTGACACAATACAATGACACAATACATGTCTATTGACAGTTTTGCAGCTATTGTTGGCGACAGCTGTCATTGGTGATTTTCAAAATTATCGGTAATT
Source organism: Amaurobius ferox (assembly GCA_951213105.1). Taxonomy (NCBI): domain Eukaryota; kingdom Metazoa; phylum Arthropoda; class Arachnida; order Araneae; family Amaurobiidae; genus Amaurobius; species Amaurobius ferox. The sequence goes on from OX578134.1 coordinate 121,292,554, forward strand.
GCAAATAACATGATAATATCTTCATTGTGAGAATTAATTATTGAGTGTAACATAGATTAAAATAATATATTTAATCCTCCGTGCATTGTAATTCTCTACTTTTACAATAAAGATTTCTTTTTTATTTAATGAAATATTTTGAAAATAATCTTTGTTGAACTGTAGAAATTGTAAATTAACTAGGGGGGAATTTGAAAAAAAATATTTTAAACCTATGTATTATCGAAAATTGAGTAAGCAGATCTAATGGTCTTCCCATAACACATAGTATACGTTAATATATATCAATGTTATGGGTAAAATTTTAATGGAATTGCACTTTCTAATATCATCCATTAAAACGAAACAGTGATTTTGAATTATTTCAGCGTGTACGACTCTGTGTGCGGTTTCGTTTTCGGCCACGATATCAGTTAGAATAATTAAGCAAATTAGATGAACGTGTCAATGGTTATATCAGACAACAAAAGGATTGGGTCTAAAGACTTTTAGAATAAAAGACCAAGGGGAACATCTCAGAAAAGAAATTAATTTCTTAATTTCTTTTTACAAGTGCATTTATATGTGATTTTTACGTAATAGAGAATGGCATTTATAAGTATCTAACATGCATGGGCGCAATATTGCACATTTTTAATAATAAAACGAAAGCAGCATAAAATAAAATATACCACACTATTATAAAATGAGGGATTTATGTAAGTACTTTTATTCAAAAAGCAAATAAGGGAGCATTTAGAAGTTAGCCAGCGAGCCATTTTATTGGTATTAGAACTTTTACTTTTCCACTCAAAGCGCGATATTCTTAAAATAGAAATTCCAGGAAATTGGTCATGCTTATTTCAATTTGAAACAAATAATAAATACATTTTCAGCGGCATTGTTAAGGAAATCGCTATTAATTTCCCCCAATATCAAACTTCTTAATTCCGCAAAAAAATGCCATGTGTTGATCTCATCCGATATTCAAATATACAACACGAAAGTATTTTGTATTTTTATCACAAAAAAACTTTTCAAACGGTGAAATAAATAGCATAACGTATATCTTGGTTTTATGTCCCACCCTATAAATATAATGTCCTCAAAAGATTGATGTTCTTCGAAAATATGGCAATTTCATTTGAAAGAACATCCCTTCTCAGCTGAAGGAAAGAGAGGATTTGAGTTTGCTACGAATGATACTCGTATTAAAGCAAAAATATTTTTAGAAGTTTTCCCCGACATTCTCTCTCTTCAGACAGCTATTTCAGTGAGTTGGAGATTCTCGCATAACAAGATTTGTCCCAAAATACTGCAGAGAAAAATGAAACAGCATTACGGCGCTGCATTTTCTGTTCCTGATAGATTACGAATTTGAAAGGGATTATTACGCTTTTCTGTGTCTTGTTTATATGAAAAGTTCCTACAGTTGCATAAAATTCCTGTGTGTCAAAAGCATTTCTCAATTTTATTCTCTATATTAACAGAGAATATAAGCGTATATACACAACTCGAGAATATAATTTTACAATTTATTATCGATTTATAACCAAAAATGAATATATGTACAACTATTAAGTAATAAAAATATATATTAATGTTAACCAGATGTTCTATTTACTTTCCCTACAATATATAATAATACATTTTTTTTCGTTTTTTAGTGCAGTCACACGATATTTCAATAATTTGTCCACACAAGTAGTCGAAGTGTGAACCATTTTGTTGTGAGAATATGTTGATCCTGTGCACCACAAGGGATGTGAGATCTATGTAACCTTTGGTTATTATTTCCCTTAGTTTATGATGATTGGTTCCGTTATGTATACCAATCGCCGGACCAAGTAATAGTTCTTCAGACCTGCAGGATAAGTTTCGGGTCAAGTCGCTATCCGTCGAGTCGTTTGAAGGAGTTTTTGTAAGCAGCAGTGGTTGTGTGAGGGCGTAGAAGATAGAACGTTCACATCCGTTGGTGCATGCTGCTATTATTAGTATAATGGCGATTGGAAGGGATAGAGTATCCACTAGTTGTCTTTGACAAGATCACTATGTACTTCGATGCAGTTTGATAAATCGACTATTTGTATTCCATTTCGTTGGGTGCCGTAAAAATAGTCCTATCACCAGGCCTGGTCGAAATTCAATATTGATCTTTAAGTTAAATTACGGGAACGTACAGTACTAGCTGTTTGATATATGTATATATTTGTTTTGTGAAGCTACATGCTATATTATTACAGTGTGCACAATAGATCTGCTTCAGTTCAAATCTTAATCAGTATATTATTGCCCCTCGCCATAAGGACTGTGTGTCACTTATTCTAAGATTTGAAGTTAGTTCACTTTTAAACTGAATAAGTCTTCACAAATCCTAATACATTCTCCAAGCTGACCATTAAGAAGTTGTCACAGACGTAATATTGAAACACAAAATGATAAGTACTTCACACTAGTATCCGAACAGTACTTTACAGGAGTACCACAGTTCATTCTTAAAGCACTCAATTTAAAACGAAACAGACTGAGAGTTATAATCGCAGGGACCGTACTATCCTTCCTTCAACCCATCACCTCGCGGATGGGCTTTCGAGACAACATATTTTGCTGGATCTTTCTTCGTGTAGGCATGGAGTAAAAAAATAACAACCTTATATTTTTGTAAGGTATTTTTGTAACATTTTTGTGGCATAAATAATAAAAGAGAAGGAAACTTACAGTTTAATTTACAATTAACATTAATTGTTTATCTTTAATTTTAGTGATTATAAGTGCGTTGTGTTTAAGCACTAAACCTCCAATTATTTTTACCTATGTGTAAGTCCTGAAAAGAATTATTAATTAATATTAAAAGATTAGACTATTTTAAAACTCAATATCATTTATTAACAACATCAATTTTCAAAAGCACCAATTTTCATAAATATCAATTTTCACTTATTATCAATTTTCATTTGATTATTTTAGCGAGGGGAGATATGCGACAAGAATTAATAGATTTACCGTTGTTGTTTAGGACATGTTATTATGAGCACATACCTTCAAGTTTAATCTTGGGATTATCATCTCTCCAAAGTTTTCATCACTCTTGCCACAACTCCTCATTGTCTTCCTCATATGCTACTGTACTCTTATTTTGTCTATAACCGAAACTCGTGTATTTCGTCCACAACTCTGGGGTGTGTGTCTCCGAACTCTGATTTCTTTCCTCTTAAGTCATGATAGTGTAAATATTCGTACTCTAACTGCAACTCCTAAGTCATGTCTGCTAGGTCACATTCACTTCGCTCCTTTTGTAAAACTGTTTTAGACTTGTGGTTCCTTCGGCGGGGGGGGGGGGGGGAGCTCCGCCCTTCTTCCCCTTGGCGCTCATTGGTTCTTCTGAACCCAATGGCATCATTTCACAGCCCCTCTCAGCCCCTGTGGCCTAGCACACCTAAATTTATACCATTTGACCCAAAAGTTCAAGTTGTCGTTCGGCGCCTGTCAGACTCAAGCTTTCTTTTCTTTAAAGGACACCATAAATAATCAAATAAAATTGTCTCATGTGAGAACAATTTCTGGTCTCACAATTTGATCATATATTATTGCAAATATTTTATACTACATATGTAGAAATAAAATTTTATTCTAGATTATATGTATGCAAATTCTGAAAAGCCTATATGTGATTTGGTTCTATAATGTGTTTTAGCTTTTAACTAGTATCAGTTTGTCAGTACGTCGTTATAGATTTAACCGCCAATGAGAAACTAAATCAAGTTATTTTAGGGACTTCTTAAATAATGATATAAGGAGAAATATATAGATTTAGAAATTATCCATGCTTGAAATGCGGGAAATCATAATTATCATACGATATAATATTCTACATAATGCAATTCAGTCGTTATTTCCCCATTAGACCTCGACGTTAAACACCAGATTAAATTACGAGATCAATAGGATAAATTCTAATTGTAACATTATCCTTATACAAGAGTAGTGTGATTATATTTCGCTGATCTTTGCTATGCAGTAAACGAGCATTTTAACACTAACTAGCTGCAGTGCTCTCATCTATCAGTTACTTTTTCAGCAAAAGATGTTTGTGGATAAGCAGCAACGATTTCGTAGTACGTTTTAAACATAATTGCCCGCTACGTGTACTCACGCGTGCGTGCTTAAAAGCACGCACGCGTGAGTACATAGACCGATTTCTAAATAAGCATATTCTTCTTCGACCCGGAACGTCCCACCTACCCAAAGGTGTAAGGTAGCTGTTTAAACAGTCGAGGAGCGTCACGTAGACCAAAGCCTAGTGGAAGTGGTATCCACAGAAATAGTACCCTTCTTCACCTACCACTAACCTCTCGGAAGGACATACTGATCTATATGTCTAATTTGCTCGTACCCCGAGTCACCTGTGAGACTGGTTGGGCAGTGCCGAGAATCGAATTCAGACCAAATGAGAGTCTGATGCATCGCTACACAATCCTATAAGAATCCTAAACATATGCTCGCTGCACGACCTTATGTACCCTCATGTGTCCAAAATGAGGACCTTAATTTACATAAATAATCATAAGTCGGAATTATTGACGGAGGCGTAATACGCCCAAAATAAGTGCCCAAATACGTTTAAATAAAAAGTACATGTAATAAATCAAGCATTTAAAACAAAAATAAATCAATAATATAAATAAATTATAGAGAAAGTAAATAAGAAATTTCAAATTTTTTATCCGATTGCAACTAAAAATAATGAAATTATTGTAAATTAAAAACAAATGTGTTACAGCTCTAACATTTTAAATATTACCTAATGATTTTCCCATTTTCTTAAAATCACCGAACTCAAAAAATAGTTTTTGAAAGATCTTGAAGATATTTCTGTTACAAATTTGATCGGTTTGCTGATCTATTGTTTATTTCCTTTTCTACTTGTGTTCCTAGTACTTGTTTGTAATCTATTATGTATAACATTTGTTCTGCCACTGACTATTGATTTTGTGCTAGCTTATTGCCAGTTGAGCTGAAGGCTGCAGTTTTGCCAATCCCTACTAAAGTGCCTTTTTTCGATGTCCCTTGTCCTACTGTTATACATTCATTTATAAGATGTATAACTGTACCTATTGTGGGACAAAATAAAGTTCATTTATTATAATGATTATAAACCAACTTTACGGGTTTGTGGGGTATAAAAATATGTTTTATGGTTAGGCTTAACTTGACATCAATCTTTGCAAGTTACTAATTCGTACAACAATATATTTTCTCTAACTTAAGTGAGTCGGTAATGTTACAGTCGCAACCTGCTACTGATTTCTTGTCAAGATTCACAAATCTTCATATTACGATACATTAGTTTATCTTTTTGTTTTTTACGTACAGCAGAACATCGTTAGACCTCCTTCATGAAAAGCACCATTTCTACGTATTTATTCAGCGCCGCTAATTAAAGGAAGAGAGGAAACACAGTATTACCGGTACGTACTAATTTACTTCAACAACGTTTTAAGAGACTTACATGAGTACATTTTACTTGCTCAGTCAGCGGTAAGCTTGCAGCGTTTTTTTTCAAATAGTAAAGAAGCACAAGTTTACTGTAAACTAAGCACTAAAGAATCTCTATGTTGTGCTTAGTTCACAGTGAACATCATAGAGATTCTTGGGAGCACATTTTTAATGCGTTTAGTTCACAGTCAAAATTTCGAGAGTTTTTTTTGTCCCTTGGTAAACAGTGGTAACTTTGACTGGCTCTCATTGGATCCACGGTATCTATGTGCAAATTTGCTCCAGTAATCTGGGCGTGTTCTATATTGGTTTTCATTGGGTATTTCCTGATGCCCATGGGCTTGATTGAGCAAATAGTTGTATTTATCATGATGACATTCTTCATTTATTGCTCGTAAAAAATTGTCCGCCTATTATAAAATTAGACATCGTCGAGTCTGTGGCTGATTGCCGCATTGTTGCAGAGCCATTTCTGAAATATGAAAATGCCTTTTGTGTAACTGTGTCACAGGTTCAGACAATTTTCGCAGTTTTGGGCCCGGCAGACGATAGAAAAATTAGATCTAGCTACTTTTTGTCCATATTTATAAATGACTATTTAAAAATTGCATTTAAAAATGGATAATAATGGTTTTACTTTATTTTCTACTATATCTTTAACTGCTTGAAAAAATAATTTGAAATTATGGGGTAAAAATTAGTGATAGTTCAAGCTTATAGAAAATGTGTTCAATTTTGCCCTTCTTAGGGATTTTTTGTAAATTAATAAATGTCTCGCTCTGTATGTATTTTTCAGTAAATCTTTAGATTGTTACCTCTCTTAATGAAACAAAACTGAAAAAACGAATTTCTATATCAATCAACCGTGATTTGTATCACCGGATATACATATGAACATTCTTACAAACAAGATCAGACAGAAATTAATGGTGTAGATAGTAATTTTATGTACACGAGTACAGAGTGATAGAGAGATGCATACATATGTGCTTGTGTGTTAATTTGTGTATATGTGTATAGTGGTTTTTTGAGGGAGGGGAATTTAAATGCTTTTCAAACTGAAAACTGTTGATGTTTGATTTCCTTCAATATAGCGAAATAAATTTATTTACGCTATTTAAACAATTCCTTATAGTGCACGTGTAAGAACTCACGGTACAGCATAGTATACATATTTAATATAAATATGTAGGAAACTATCGTCCCTAAATGTTTACATTTTACAAAGCAGTAAACACATGTTTATCTAAATGTTTCTTTCTTCATAGTAAGGCTCCGTCTGTTGGGAGGAGGTGGTGTTCTTAAAGCTTAAAACTTAGTATCGCGCTAAAAGTGCACCGATCAACAACCATGAACAAGTTCGTACTATTCAGAACGCACGCAAAATAAATGATAAATAGATAATAATCAAGAAATCTTCCTATATGCAACAATTAGTGACCCTTCGTGGTAACGGAAGTCTTTAAAAAAATCAGCCGGCTGTAAATTTAAAGAAAGTGTTCAGATTGCATGCAATTGCAATTGTCAAGTTCATGGTCACATAAACGGTTCATGTAGGCCTAAAGTTGCACTCTCAATATAGAGAACATCATCTGTGTATAAATTTTGCTCTCTTTAGAGTCTTCAGTACAACATAGAAAAAAATGTATTGTTATGAAGAACATATCTGTTAGTGTAGACGTGTTACATCAATCAACTGGCGTTAAATGTAAATCTGCCTAAATTCTTCCATGAAACAATTGTTTATTATCTTTAACTATAATCATAGTTTATTCTACAAGCCGTACAATAAATATATGATATATATTTTTAACATATAAGTATAATTATTTATCAATTTATGATCATTATTTATTTGGTATTTTGCTATTAATTTTAATTTTTTTTTTTCATTTGAACAACGAGTATACAAACATCCATTTTCTACTTTTGAATTTTCTTATATCAAAAATCAATTCCCTTACCAGGAAAACATGATTGAAGTTCTTTAGAGCATGAAAACAGCTTTCAAGAAAAAGTTTAGAATATGTATATGCTAGATAACTTTCTAGAAAAATAAAAATAATTTTCGAAATATTAGTTCTTTTTTGGTGATTGTATAAATTAAGAACTTCATCTAATGTGTTAAAATAAAATACTAATGCTTCATTTTTACTTCAGTGTTTAATAACAATAATTGAATAATTAAAATTTATATTTGATGTTTTGTGGTTAAATATTTTCTTTAGTTATCTACACAAATTATAACATATAATTAATCATGTTATATATGATGTTATTATACACTTATTTGTGTAGAAAAGTATGTATCTGTGCGACGGAATTGATTGATTGCTATCGAATATCTCGCACAAAGAATTATTAATAGTTGAGATATTGGACAAATATAATAAATCGAGTATTTCAGAAATGAGTAAAATACAAAATATTTATATTTTTGAAGTCATTTATAAAACTAATTTTTGTATAAAATTTTATTTTGTTTTAATACCTACAGAATAGTTCCATATTATACAGGGTGTAAATAAACTGTTTTGACAAAATAAGAGGGGTGATAGTATCCATCAAGACGAACAATATTCAGAATGGAACCTAGGGTCGCAGTCCACTCTGAGTGCCAGAAAAGAGCATCTTCGAAACACGTCCAACAAGCACAAGTCGAGGAAATAGCCGTCGTGGCGGAGAAGTATCACATCTCCAGAACATCACCGTCACTTCTAGTCGTCCGACACTTCTTGAATGTCACATATCCCGGACGATGGATTGGACGTAGTGGACCTGTGTCTTGGCCTTCACACTCATCGGATCTCAACCCACTGGACGTCTTCTTTTGGGAGCACATAAAATCATTGGTGTTAGAAGCCTGTGGACTTCATAGAAAATCTCCTCGCGAGAATCGTTGTCGCAGCGGACAGGATAAACACGACACCAGGTGCCTTCGAGAGGGTGCGCCAGTCGTTCATTCGCAGGTATGAATTGTGCAACGCCACCCTTGACCGTCACTTTGAGCATCTACTTTAAGTTTTTCTCTGGTGTAAATAAATTGGATTGTGTAACTTATGATTATGGTAATTCTCCTTATTTTCACTGTTGAAGGTCAGCTTCAACTTTACTCTTTTCTAACACTTAGAGAGGAATAAGACCCTAGGTTCCATTGCAAATATTGTTCGTCTTGATGGGTACTATCACCCCTCTTATTTTGTCAAAACAGTTTATCTACACCCTGCATATGTTATTTACAATGGCTTGTTATCAAAAGTCTTAAAAAAGAAAGAGAAAAAATGAAAAATATTTTATATATTGGCTGAAGGCAACCAATTAAATATTTCAAATGTATTTAAAATTGTAAGTAGAATATATTTTAGTTTTGAAATCATTTATAAAATAAATTTTTGTACAAAATTAAATTTTATGTTTTTATACTTTAAGACCAGCGTGTTTTAAACATAACGATGTCATTTCATTAAAACTCTTAGACAAAGAGTAATAAATAGCTGAGATACTGATGTAGGTAAAGAGTCAACTATTTCAAAAATAATAACTAGAACTAATATTTCTAGTTTTGAACTTTGAAAACACATTTTTAAAAACACATTTGTATAAATTTAAATTTTATGTTTCTATACCTGCGGAATACCTCCATATTACATCAGTTATTTAGACATAATAATAGCATTTCATCAAAAACCTACGATCCTTAATAATAAACAGTTGATATATTATCTGAATGCTATCAATCAAATAATTTAAAATGAATTTAACAAAATTGACTAAAATTATTTGTAGTTTTGAAATTATTTGCAAAACAAATTTTTTAATAAATATGAATTTTATATTTCTTCATCTGTAGTTATATTCGAAATTTTTAATTATATTTGAAGCGAAATAAAATACATTAAATAACCTAATTAATCGTCTTGGTTTTCTATTTGTAAACAAGTCATTTTGTTGATGATGTTGAAATTGTTTAATTTTAATGTTGGTATTATGTATTAATGAAAAAATTAAAAAACCCTTGTGTAGACCTTGGAACAGAACTTAACTGAGTCCGATTTTCAATTTCTCCAGACAAAGTAAGGAAGACGTATTAAAATGTTTACAGACTAGCTAAAAGTCTTGTATTGATCAAATCAGAATGAGAATATCAACTATGAGGCAGAACCTGAGTCAATTTTAGATTAATACGATTATTTTCGACTCTAATGGCCATACGTTTTTAAAGAAATTAAACTTATTATAAAATGTTTCAAGATATTTTTAAGACTGAAGTATCCATGTCTTTGACAGGCCTACATTTTGATAAAGAAATTTTGACAATGAAGTGGTTATGTAAATACCTGCAAGGATATTTATTGTGTAAAATTCAAAATTTTAGCTATAAAACTATAGGAACCATGAAAACACTTTATAGTGTTAATTTCAGCCTTGATTTACATAAAGGTTAAATTAATGATATATAAAAATATATTTAATAATCGTCATAAAATAAGTAATTTGCAATGCAATAATTAATATTAAATAAATCATATATAAAAAAACAATTTTATGATGAGTTAGAACACATTATAATAATATTTTAAACTTACGTTTGAAATTTTTTCCACATGTTTCTTTGGAGTCAAGTCTACTTATTCATAAATAATTAGCCCTAATAATCATAAATAATTAATACTTATAATAATTATAAATAATTCGTCGTTACAATTATAAATAAATAGTTTTCTTAATTATAAATAATTAGTCCTAATTATTTATAAATACATATTCCACAAATTTAGCCCAATGTAGTATATAGTTCTAACAAAAACATTTATATTCAATTTTGAAAAAACGCACTCGTCTATGATAATATTCCACAATACGCAATTTTATCTGAAATTGAAATTAATTGTATTCATACAAAATTCATATTGTGAACAATATGCGTTTTACACTATTTGAAACTGGATAAATTGCACATTCAGTCATACCTCAGGAAATTGATATGAAATTAAATACAAAATCTAATAGGTGCAGAAAAAATGATTTATTCTTCAGAATCATATTTATTATGAATGTTGTTATATAAATAAGTTTCATTTAATTTCCGAAATAACCCATGAAGTAGTTAACCTTATTTAATTAAGTCGAATATTTAGTTTTACATTAATAGTTTTTTCCATTCGGCGAATTTGCGCAATTTTAAAGACGCCAAATCTCTCAAATAAAAACATTTAAATATTTTCTTGAGGCAGGTTTTTCCCATGATTTACTTGACAACCAAATATCCTAAATATTTTGGAGATAAACTGACAATATACATAGAGTGGCATGTAGAGTGACAGGCAATCAGAAACAGTGACACACATATACTGTCCTACCGCCACGAGAAAGTCCCCAGACAGCAGACGTTATGGTGGCGGTCGCTATGGAAACAGGTTATTCCACTGCATTTTAGGTGTGACGGAAAGCGCTTTTTTGAATTTGGCGCAGATAAAACCGACGAAAGTCGCATTTCGCTTTGTACTAGGGTCAATGCTAGACGCTCGCATTTTGTGATTTTTAAAGCTCTGAAGTAACTTGTATTGTGTTGCACACTTTGTGGATTTTGTCTAGTTGAAAAATGACTACATTTAAAAGTGGAAAGACTTTGCATTCGCAAGCATGTGCAATAGTCCACAATGTTACGGCATTTTTTGAAGAGGAAGAACCGCAAATTCTCTAAAAATACCAATTTCAAATGCAATGAAGAGAACTGCGGAAGCGACAGAAGTTTCAGCGTCATTAGTTAAAAAGATAAAACGTGAGGGGGGAAATCGCTTAATGACACTGAGATGAGTATTTTATCTATTTGAACAATTTACAATTATTGCTTAAGAAGCTATTTTAAAAGTAACACAAAATGAATGGAAAAAACACTGTGAACACATTGAAAAAATAGAGAATATTTATTGAAAGAAAGATGGACTGATAGAAGATATTGTGAAGAAATTAGTGATAAATCTGTCGGATAGCAATTCAGACTCTTCTTCATGTAAAAACATTTCAAGTGATTCGGACATAGTAGATAATAGTTATTCCAATGAATGTGAATGAATATTTTATAATTGATTGAAAAATATGAAAAGAATGAATATTTTAAAGTCATAATTTTGCTTATTTATCATTTATTTTTTCCTTTTTGCTGGCTAATAATTGTGTAACTTGCTGATTGAAAACTGTAATAATTTTCATTTAATTTGAAATTTAGTTTTAAACAAAATGATATACATTCTAGTTTTAAAGTGTAAGCTTTTCTCTCCCAAAATCGCCCGAACCTAAAAGAAAATATCTAAAACTACTTTGTTCTAATAGATTGACGGCTTTCCGTAACCGCTGTCGCCTATAATAACAAATTATTTCCTGACTTTAAATGACGAGAAATTTTTAAGTTAATTTATAATTTAATGTCATTTAATACGAAAATTTTGTTTAACTGTCGGATAAAAAACATCTACTATTTTCTTTTAGTACATCATGATAAACGAAACGGATTCTTCGCTTAACGAAGTGCGCTTGATTTGCCAAATGTTGCAGTCGATTTTAAACCTTTCTCCCTCCTTTCTTCGACTCGTCTACTTGCGGCAACCCTGTTCAGGGACTTTCTCGTGGCGGTAGGACAGTACACACCTCTGGACGAGCCGGACGGCCTGGGGCTTTCACACATATACACACCCAGAGATATGTCATCCTAAAACCAATTGATTCTAGATCCAGATGTTCTAAATCTGTATATTCATCGAAAATTCAATTTGCAATTTTCGACTGTATCAATTGATTTCAAATACTTTATGCTTGTAGGTAAAATACAAATCAATGAGCGGAATAACAAGCAAACAAAATACAGAAAATAAATTTCCTTCTTTTGTTATCGACAACTCCTAATTGATTTTCGGTATAACGTTAATGATTCTCCCACTTCGTTCCTTTCAATGGTCGTTCAATTGAAGCTGTTCCATGTAACTTCTGTATATTTTCTTACTCAAACTAACAGTAGAAAAACATTTTTTTTATTGTGATTGGCAATTTACTGTTCTTAAAGTACCTCAAACTTCGTTTTCTATTTGTAAACATCAACATTACCAAAACCTGAAATATATATATTTGATGTATCCCAGTTTTGTTTAAGGAGACGTTGCATCCTCTAAGAACCGAAAGTTTACAGAAATTTAGAAAATCACATTTTTTTTTGTTCTAAATTGAAATACATGTCTGAGTACATACGGATAAAATCTCAGATTGATAATCCAGTTAGAACTTGAACTACAACTATTTTAGCCATAGAGGTAAAAGTAAGGATTAAAATTTCATATTAAGAGAACGCCAATATCGTTTGACACAATAATTTATGTGGCGTTGGGATAATCTAAGTCTTGCATTGTATGCATTTCTATGACAAAAGGCTAAATATTTATTTAAAGTTTCAATTTTGTAAAAATAAATTATTAGCGCAATTCAAATTAGAACTGAAGCAATAAAGAATACGCTTACATGTTTAAAATTATTTTAACTTCCAATTCGTTTTTATCTCCGTACATCCTGTAAGCTATGGTACACCTATGAAAAAATACTGGTTAATTATATTTTTAATTATAAATTTATCAAAAATACATATGCTAAATACTACACCTTTATGTAGGGTCAGCTAACAATAGCGAGTAATTTGCTAACGCTAGCGATACAGAGATATAATTCTCAGAGCATTATGGCACTTTAAAGAGTTTCATCCATAAAAGTTTTATCTCATTCTCTGTAACACCTTTATTTTAACAAACATCTGTCATTATAAAATTAATTTTAAATGCTCCGATCACTTCAGTGTTTGCACTGACGATCATTCTATTTCGTCTTGCAATGAACATCCTGCATTGACTGGATGTTTTAAAAAAGAAATGAATGAAAGAAGGGGATTCATGAACGTATTCAGTATATTCATGACATTAATTGATAACAGTTGATTTACATTAATTCCTGGCTTTTATTTATTCGTTTTGTATCTAATTTCTAATTTTTGTGATTAGGCACAATATTTTTCTTATCAAATGGCTAGGCACTTGACTTTCATCATTCGCCTATACACCGGTCAGAAACGTGAACCATTTAGCCATCCTAGGACGTTGCCCCAGGAGCACCAGAGGGGAACGGAAAACATTGCGCCCAACAACACAACATCCATGCCTTACGTGGAACTCGAACCCACAATGCGGCAGCTGAACGATCGCTTGGAAACGCTCGCCTTGACCTTTCGACCACCGCGTCTGCATAAGACACTATATTTGGGTACTAAACTATATGTAATTTTGTAAAGCAAAAATGATATCTGATATTTTGTACTTTATGTAAAATTTGCTTCGTTGATCTTATAAATTTTATAAGGCTTATAAATGTTATGTCAATATTGGGGTAAATGATATAAATAAGTAATAATAGTTTCTGTCCCAGCAGGAATAAATGTAATACGAAAATATCGTACACTCAATAAAAATAGCTGTAATGAGGAGAAACATATAAAAAAAAAAAGAAAAACTTACATATAGTACCGGGTGTTTCTAAACTTTTAAAGTTATTAATAATTGGTAACCTAAAATTTGATAGTATTTTTATTATGCATATATTTTATTTATTTTTACATATCTTGCATATTACTTAGTACAAAAGTTAAATTCATATTATAGTAAAGTTATCAAAATAATGTAGACAGTAATGTAGATCAAACTACAGAAAATAACTTTTTGTATTAGCTAACTTTACTTTCTCTTTTGAAATATATATATATATATATATATATATATATATATATATATATATATATATATATATATATACATACATATATATATATATATTTATATATATATATATATATATATATATATATATATAAATATATATATATATATATATATATATATATATATATATATATATATATATATATATATATATATATATATATATAGATATAGATATATATATATATATATATATATATATATATATATATATATATATATATATATATATATATATATATATATATATATATATATATATATATATATATATATATATATATATATAATTTTACCGACGTTTACAAATGGGAAATATGTCTGTCGTTACCAGTAAAAGCAACGGAAGTAACAAATGGTAAACAAAATGAATGATACAACCATTGGAAATCAATCGCAAATGCACATTTATTTGTATCTTGTAAGTGGTAGGTTTAAATATATTTTCGGTATTCTATTAATGAGTCACTACTTTCGTATCTTTATAAGTGATAATTTAGTGGATCCAATATATTGCATTGTAATAAGATTTCCTTTAATCAGAAATAATTACTATAGCGCATTTCCTTAAACCATGATGGGAGAGACTATTTTATTAAACTTATTAATGTCTTGCTTTTGATCAACACTTTCGTCAAACATGATCATTAAAGTCAGCGCTTTCATAGCATTCACAAATTTAGTTCAATCGAATATTTCGAAAAATATATTATTTATTTATTACAATTAATAAATGGATATTAATTGCTTAAATATATTAGGTAAATATTTATTATGTGACATTTAATTGATATCTTTTGAAATTCCTAACACTTCGTCTCATCTTTCCACGAAGAAGATGTCGTTTTTTATCCAATAATTGTATTGTTTAATTCCTGTGCATAGTAGCAGCTTACATTACCTAAAATGCATAGCCATAACAACGACTAATAATTAGTTCTATTTAAGAAATAATGAGATGAATTTTCACAAAAATATAAAAAAGTAACTAGTTGTACGATCCAAGTAAATACGCCACTAAACATATTGAAGTATTTTCACTTACCATTGAATTTTAACAATGAAGCCCGCGCGAGGCAATGTGTCCATCAGTTATAGGTATTGCAGTTTCGGGAGAAACAATTGTAATACTGAACTCCAAATGTTTTGTGTAGCTGAGTTTATTGCTGTGCTTTGTCAGTTAAGGCATGGATGGAGTATTTGTTCTGGGTTATGGAAAGGTTTTCATCATTTGGGTAATCAGGTGTCCCGTGACTAATAACGTGCTGCTTGCGTGATGGAACTTGTTTCACTGCAAACTGTACATAGGCTTTTCAGTGATTAGATTTGTTTGTGGCATTTCGGTACTAAAGTTGTGGCATTTTTATAGATTGCTTAACGAGTTTACGTTCTCGCAATTGCTTCAAAAATTTGAAAGCCCTCCTCCCTATGAAAATATCTTACGGAACCTACAACAGAATTTGCTAAGTGAAGAAAATTCACCTAATGATGACGAATACGTCAGTGATCGTCCGAAAGATAATTAAAATTTCATCTCACAAAACTGAATTAGACGGAAGAAAATATAAAAATTGATGAAAAAGCATCTGAATATATTACTGGGACGAGTGTCGAAACGCAAGTAAAAAATATTTTTTCTGAAAAAATGTCCGAACAAACATAATTATCCTCTCCTCAAGGACCTCTAAAGAACGGGTCAAATATATTGTAAGCGCTATAGACAATGAGTATTTTTATAAATGCAGAAATGATTGCAAAAGTAGTCAAATATATTGAAATTTATTTTGAAGACATTGCTGCAAATTGTTGCAAGAGATGCGAAACTGAACTGAAAGCATTACTAGGGCTTCTTAGCTATGTGGCATGAAATGTGTTTGATGTTTTTGTGAAAACATATAGTATAACTTTGTATTGTTCGCAATAAACTGTGTAAAGAAGCCTTCCTAATAAGTACGTGTTTTTTCATAATTAAGCAAGTTTATCTTTTATATTCTCATTTAACAAGTCTATAACAATACCCAATGCAGTGCAATAATATTTTATTAAATAATGATTTTCGTTAAGAAAAAGGGACACCATTTTGATTGGGATGATTCCCAACGCGTTCATTTACGTCTGTTAAGTAGGCATGAGTCCTCTCAGCGAAAACAATAATTTTAATTGCTGATGGATAGGTATATTCTTAAATCAGATTAAATAGTTCTTTTCTGCAAGTATACACAACCCTTAGATATATTAAACCTTCGAGTAGGTCGAACGGTCTGATTCGCTAAAAAGTACTCACTATCTAGAAGCGGGATGGCTTAGTAGTTAGGGCACGGAGCTTGCAATTGGAGGACCTGAGTTTGATTCCCGGCGCTGTCCAAACTATCTATGTGTCTGTGCGGAGAACTGGTACTTAAAACCTGTGAATCCGAAAGTCCTTTTTAAAATATATCTAAGAAATGGACGTCTAAACATACGCATTACACATTCGGGTATGTCGTACTGTCTGTGTCAAACGAAAAAAAGTATGCACTGCTTAAAAGCGGGATAGCCCAGTGGTTGTGGCTCGGAATTTGTACTCTGAGGATCCGAGTTGGATTTCAGACTCCGCCCAGAGCTATCCCCAGTGACCGCGAACTTCTACTACGTAAAAACCTGTGGATCCGTAATTTCAAGAGGTTGGTGGTAGAGGAGAGTAGTTGTATCCCGTATGGATACTGTCCTCACTAGGTTCTGGTCTAAATTGGGTGACACTGTCCCGACCATCCAAACAGACAATGTACACCTTCGGGTAGGTCGGACAGTTTAGGCATAAACAAACAAACAATGTTAATTAAAACGATAATTTCACTTTATAGTGTAATTAAAGACATTTGATTAGAAACACACAACTTTGCACAAAAGATCCTGTATAAAGATCCTCCAGCTCTGAGTATAATTTTAATAATAATTGAGACGATAAAAATGTTATGTTATTTTAGCTGAAAGGGCCAATAAAAATATAACGCAATTAAATCAAAAACGATGTCTAAACAATAATTTAACAAGCTGAGTGAATTGTTATTTTTCAAATGGGTTTCGACAGGTTTTAATTGATTTTAGGTATTCTGTGACTCGGCTATTTTTTCCATGTTCAGTTTCCTTTAACAGAAGGATGTTTATTATATTGGATTAAATAATTTTTAATTCCACAAACATTTGTAAAAAAATGGTACTTAATCTTTTAAATTAGGCTGGATCAGAAAATTTAAATATTAGAGATGGCGTCTCCGTCATGTATCACAGTTAACTCTTGTTTTCTATTTTATAAATATTAAGTAATTTAAATTATGAACAAGCCACAATTAAGAATGTTTAAAAATAGTTGCTTGTTAAAATTCTGACTATATATCTACTATTAAACCTACATTGAAACATGCTTAATAAATACATGCATTTCTTAAAATAATATATATAATAAATTATTAATAAGAATGTGATACATGATAATTTAAAATATAAATTATTTAAATTTTGAAACCGTATAAGAGAACAGTTTTAAATGATTCTCTATTATAAATAAAACAATATGGTATTAATATAAATCGCTCGTTTGAACAGCTCGCAACAGTTTGAACTCAAGCAATTTCATAAATTCGAGATGCGATACATTTCTTGCAGCAGCTAAAAGGCTCGGCCTTGGCAACATTTACACCTCCTCATTAGGAGATAGAAATAAATGAATGTCTATGTTAAGAACAAAATAATTTAACTTATTTTAGAAGTAATAGCGAAAGGTTTATATAGAAATCAAGTAGTTTAATTACATATGAAAATGAAATCCTTTCTTTGTTTATGCGGTTTTGTTTATGCGTCTATAGAAACTATATTTAGCGAATAAATGAAGTATTTTAAAATATAATTGGGCTCGTTTATTGCTTTCAGTAAATACTGAAATCCTATATTGATTAGTAATGCCATTGATGATTTCCAAGGCGCCCATGTTTAATACTTTACTACGAAGTTGAAAAGTGTTTAAGACTTTGTTCATTCTGTCTGTTTGTCTGTCTGTCGGTCTGTCCGTTACCGCGATAACTGCCGCAAAAATGACTTAATCAAAATGAAATTTTAGTATGTTATTCAGACGGTCTATAGGACCTATGGGAATATAAATGGATAATATCACTCAATTACTTTTGAATTGAACCAGGGTAGAAAAAAGGAAATACGTTGAACCTAATGGGATCTAATTTTTCAAACATTTTTAAGCGAATTTAAAATTCACAAACTCCTTCTAAAGTTTTATGACATATTCAAATTATCCCATAAAATATATAAAAAAGACTTCAGCAAAATGCATCCAGTATTTTTTAAAATAAAAATTAAAATAATAATTACACCTTTTATATGGAGAGATCACGTGACCTACTTCAAAATAAAATATGACATCCATCTTGTATCAAAACAGTGATTTTTAAAGTACTTTTTAATTCATATTTAGTGTTGCATCCGTCCTGAAACCGCTTTATTTTTGCTTAAATTCTGTGCACCAATGTTCTGAAACAACGCAATTACAATATATTTGAGTTTAAATAATTATCAAACTTTGATTATTTGTACAACGAATCCTACTTTTTCACTTATGGAAAATGTAAACACCAAAATATGTAGAATGATTTGTATAAGATTTGTAGCATTTGTTTAACGCAAAATTATTTAGCTCACGGAGTCTGCAATATAACTGATATGAATGAAGCATTCATTCATTGATTTTGCACAAAGAAGACGTTTTTTCGATGAAGTTTTAAGCGTAGAGTTAAATTATTTGTACCTCCATGATTTCAAGTTTTTAAATAAAATAAACTATTGTACTATTGTTATGAATGAAAGGAATTTAAAAAAATTATGAATGAAATGCTGTTTTTATATAGATGCGATTTATCTTTCGATAAAGTCAGTTGAATAACGTTCATTTGTTTTCGAAGAAGTTTTCAAATATAATAAGTTATTGTAGTATCATGATAATTTTAAAAATATTACCGGGAAATGTATCGCATTTCAGAGATGTTTAAACCAGGCAATATATATTTCAAGGCCGTCATTTGAATGACGTTCATTTTTTTAGATGAAGGTTTAAGTTTTCAAATATAATAAATTAATATAGTATTGTGATAATTTTTAAAATATTACCGAGGAATGTACTGCATTTTAGAGATATTTATATAAAATTGCATTGAAGTTGGAAAGTGTTTCATAATCAATGCTTTATGCATGATTGATCTTTCTTAATAGAATTTAATTTGGAAACAAATGACACAACCGAATTTTTAAATGCATTTTTTAAACAAATGTCCCAAGCTTTTATACATTTGCTTGAACCATTCTCGAGTTTTTAAAATAAATTTATCTAAAAAATTTATAAAATAGACATACAGTAAGTGTTACCAAATATGTAACACTTGACGATAAATTTGACAAACTTAGCCACTAAATTGGTGAAATAGTACCAACTTGCCAGTTTTTGCCAGTTTTTGAATGCCAAATAAAAAGAAAACATTCTATAAGTGCAAAAATGACGACAAATAAATGAATTCATAATTTAAATCCTGTAATATATGGACTATTTTACTTAGCAAACGATTACGATATTTGCAATGATTTAGATTTGGACGAAATATAAATTAATTTGGTACTTTAAAATAGTTTTACATATTGAATATATTTACGCCATCCAGAAAAGCTCCAAATGTTTGTAATTTTTAAAGTTTAAAACATTCTTCCGGGTATTTATTTTCCAATAAAATAACCAAATCCATTGCATTATGTAGTGACAGCCATGTGCTGTCCACACATATTTTGAAGGTAACTTCCACAGCTTTATCTGTGTCGATCAAAACCTTAAACTCGTTAATAAATAGATATGATCTAAAGTGAAATTAATTGAATAAATAAATAAGTAATAATAAATTTGATAGAACCAAATCTATGTTCAAATCACCTTACACCATCCCAGGTTTTGAATTATAACGCACAATATTTATCACTTGCTAATTATGTTATGCAAATGTTTATTTTCAATGTACATTTGTCAAAACAAAACTAACGTTCCATGTGATAACATATTAATGGAAATTTAAGTGCAAAACTTAATGTTATCTGATAGACCACGTAATAAAAGTATTGTGACTAAGTAAACAAAATCAATGACACAAACAGAAAGTAAATAAATGCAAGACATTTCTTTCCTTTTCTGCATGTAATAGGCAGGTCTAAATTGATTTTTGGTATTCCGTTAATGATTCAGCACTTTCGTGTTTTCATTGTTTAGTTTTCCTATAGCGCAGAGAATACTGTTTTTAAAAGTAAATAACTTTCCATACAAATTGTAAAAATGGGTTAGAGTTTAATTGCTTTAGATTTAACATATATATATGAAATTTAATTTTCAATTCTCGTTTTCGTTTAAGTCATTTTTCATACAGTTATGAATATAAACAGAAAGTGTGAGAATTATATATGGACCTATAACTATGCTCATCTTAAAAACATATATATTTAAATTATAATAAAATATATACGATGAACTCCTAGAATTATGTATGTTTTATAAATATATATATATATATATATATTAACATATGTATAAATTATATACGATACATTTTAAGAATCACCCCCATCTAAAATATTTTTGAATGTTTAAAATATGTTATACTAGTTGCTAGTCCCGTGATATTATAGGACGGAAATGGCTATGTAAGATATTCACTTCCATCCCTTTCCGGTACATGTTGTGCTCTGAATATCGCGTGACACATACATGTACCATTCCTTTTCAATGTTATTAATTATTATACGACTATTTAATGTGATATGATTATCATGTTTGAAGCTGTAAGCAACTTCAGATATTTAGGATCTGAAGTTAATACTCTCAATGACATTATGCCCGAAATTCGTGGTACAGTTACAGCTGCTAACCGATGTTTTTTCGGCCTTAAAAGGTACTTAAAGTCTGACTTCATCAGCGGAAAAACGAAGATTACAAAGTCTACAAAAGTTTAATCAGACCCATTCTTACCTACTCTGCTGAGACTTGGGCAATGACAGAAAAAGTTAAAGATATTATTTCTGTTTTTGAGAGAAAAATCTTGAGAGGTGTTTTTGGTGGCTTAAATTGTAACAACATCTGAAGAAGAAGAACTAACTCTGAACTTTATAAGTCTTTTAAAGAATCAGATATAGTCAATTACATCACGATTCAGAGAATTAAATGGGTGGGTCACCTGTGCAGGATGGCCGAAAGCCGTACAACAAAAAATATCTTTTCGGCTAGACCATTCGGCACCCGTAAAAGAGGAAGACCTAAACTCAGACGGCTTGACTGTGTGGAAAAGGACTTTAAAATTTAAAAATTTTGAACTGGAGGTCTTTGGTCAGGGATAGGGGAACCTGGAGTTCTACACTGCGGAAGGCGAGGGTCCATCCTGGGCTGTCAGGCCACTGAAGAAGAAGAAGATGGTTATCATACCATATCTCACAAAATGAAAACTATTCATGATATCCTAGACTCAACAAAACTCTTTATTTTTAATATTAAAATATTTTTTTAATTAAGAACAATATACGCTACCCGACGCAGGAAATGCAACACCATGTAAGATCGAATAGACTGTGATGATAAAGAACACACAGACAGAGATGACACATATAAGTAGTGTATGTGTATGACTCTGGGATAAAATGACTATGTCATTTTGCACCCAGAGTCATACCCATACACTACTCTTTCCTCGATTTTTTTAAAAATCTGGACCACCTCTTAAGACTAAAAATGTATAAAATCATACAAAAATGTATAAAATCATACAAATATGCGTATTTTTAAAAAAAATCAAAAATCAAGAGAGTTTTAAGATTCTAAAATTACATACATTTTAACTTTAAAAATGAGTTATATGAACATTATAGAGACCAAATCTATCAAAAATCGACACTTTTCTCCATTTTTTTAAAACCTGGACAACCTCTTAAGACTAAAAATGCATAAAATCATACAAATATGCGTATTTTTAAAAAATCAAGCGTGTTTTAAGACTCTCATACATTTTAACTTAAAAAATGAGACATTATAGAGACCAAATCTATCAAAAATTGGATATTTTTTTCAAAATACCCTGTTTTTAAAGGATGGGGTTGAGACCCCCCCCCCCATTTATTTAATAGAAAAACTCAAAATTTTTAACTAAATCTAAACGTTTTTTATAAAATTAAAAATAATTATAAAAATATGAGGACCTGAGCCCATATTAAAAAAAATGAAATCATTATGAATTTACAAAACATATGTTTAATAAAAAAGAGATGATAATTTTATACATTATAGTGGGGAGTGACGCACCCCCACTGAATTATAGAGAAAAATGATTACACTTTCTCTAATTCATATTCGTATTTATCATCTATCATAACCGTATACTTAAATATATATCTGCGAGTCGAAAGGAGAGAAAACCTTTACTTTGAGTAGAAGTAGCCTTGATAACGTCAACTCTCGCGTCCTTCATTACGTAGCGTTACGATTAGGAGAAAAAAATATTTATTTTGCTTGTCGGAGATTTGTTACGCGAGATGGCGCCATCAATCGGACTCCCTATTTAACATTGTATATATTTTTATGTCATAAACATTATTTTCGCTATTTTTTGATCAGATAAATTAAAACTATTGATCTTTTAATGTATTCTCGCATACTGCTTGAAAAATGACTCGTTTAAAGTTGTTTTTAGTTTTCAATGTAAAGGTTATATAAACGAATTGTTCTTCACATGGTGGGCAACCATGGCAGAACGGCTAGCGCGCGGGGCTATAAACACCAAGGCCCCAGGCTGAAATCCCGACATGTCCCAGGTTGTTAATCAATTCGGGTTGACGGTTTATTGAACTATATCTGGAGCCAAAAAATGACATGTCAGCTGCTCTCGTCGTTTTTTCAATAGAGCAGCACTCATCGAGATTTAATAAGTGGTGGGTTGAATCTTGTGGATTCTATGTCCTATTTGTTATATGTTTGTATTGTCCTTCTCTCTTCCTCGGCCTGTGGACCTGGTCCAGGGGGTGATCTGGAACTCTGATTCTAAAACAGCTGTTGGAATCAGACTTCCAGATCCAGGTCTGATTCACTGTTGGAATCAGACATCCAGACTTCCAGATCACAGACATCCAGATGGTGGGCCATTTTGCTATTTTTTAAATAAATAGACTGATAAATATTAATAACCATATGGTACAGTATTAAAATTATCTAAAATACTTCTGTTATCATATCCAAACATGTACCTTTTATACGTTTTATTTACTTTAATATTTCTATCTTTTTGTATTTGAAACTGATTTATTTCTACATCTATATGTTCAGTTTCACCTGTTATTGTTTTCATTCTTTCATCAAAACTGAGCTTAGTTTCACTCTCATAATTCATTTTAAAACCTTTTACTTTACCTTTTACAGATCCATCATTAAGTATATAGCCATAATCTTTACTAGCTCCAGATATCCACGATGTCATATATTTATTTTCTCCTAATTCATCTGTCCATTCTCCCAACATACAACCTGTTTTAACTTTATTAGTACCTTCATCAATATAAACAATACTATCTGTATCATAATACATTACATTATCTCCTAGTTTATCAAGCATTTTATATGATCTTATTCTAGCGGAACTAGTTGTAAAAGATGCTATATAAATATTCGTATTAAAGTTATTCTTGGTATATGCACCTTTCATCTTATAATCCATTTGTACACAATCATCATTTAAAAATATCATATTCAAATCTTTAGTTTTATCATTCAATATAATACTATAAAAATCTTCCAGCTCTATTACCAGCTGAGTTTGTTTTATATTTTTTCTTTGTCCAAGCTTACCCCATAAAGAGTTTAAACAGATTTTGGCTATAAATCTCATTCCTGGATTTTCTTTTATTTCACCTAAATCAATATCTAATTTTTCTTTGACAATCTTTTTATAATTATTAATGTATGTTTCATAATAGTTTTTATTTTTAAAATCTTTTGGTTTTTTTAATTTATCATCGGATTCTAATTTAATTTTTAAAAACATTTTGACATACTGTTTGAATAGTTTATCCGTTTTCTTTTCAAAATGCCAAACTTCATATATATTTAAAATTTTATATCCTTTTTCTATAGCTAAATTGGCTTCATCCGTATTCCAAGTACCTATAAAGCTTCTTTCATCATCTGTATGATTACATAATTTATTTCTTATTTCATAACACTTTTTACATTTTTTCTTTTCAGTATCTGTTTTATAATGGTAGCATTTAAATGTTTTTGAACATAATTTACACAAACTAAATATCAATTTTTCTTCTTTATAGAGCAATACAGGATGATATAATTTTCTAGGAGGAAGTACTTTACACTGTATCATCCCAAACCAATTTTCATCATATTTTTTAGGATTATAGATCTTTTTAGGATGCCCAATTGGATAATAATCAAAATAATTTACAGTTGGATAGAGTGAACATACATCAATATATCGACCTTTCTCTTTATTTTTCATTTCATATTATAATTTAGTTGGCCCCCCATAGAAGGCATCTCCAGGATTAAAAGGTGCTATAAAATCCCTTTTCCATTCTTTTTTCATATATTTTTTAATTTCTTTATCATTATCAAAATCACATTCCCATATTTCAATTAACTCATATCCTGCATATTTTATCTTTTAATTTATCTTTTTTTATTTTTTCATATAAATCTGTCATACGTATTTGATTTTGTTCATTTAAAGTAGATTTTCTGTAACAACAATAACATCCATGCCAATGACAACCCTGAAACTGATATACAGTATTATTGTAAAAACCATCTACTAAGTTTTATTGTCTAATTTTATTTTTTTCTCTCTTCCATTTAAAGCATGCTGTATATTTATTTTATGTTTTTGAGATAAATAAACTAACCAAGCAATTGTTTTTTTACTGTATTGATCTCGTTTGATGATCTCTTCATCTATAGCTATTGTACACTCAGGTAGGAATTTATCTCTATATATAGCCATACAAACACTTGCTAAAGTGATATATTTAAAAGGATCTATATTAACTATTTCTAAAAATAATCTTCTCAATTCTAAACATCCTTTTCTCAAAATATCTACATCAGACCTACAGTATTTTATAATTTCTTTTTGAAAATCAAAGATTTCATTTTTTACAGATTTGTACCATTTATTAAACAATGCTCAATCTTCTAAAGTCATAGTATCATATCCATAATCGTATTTTCAGGATATTTTCCTATATAAGTTTGAATTTTAATAGTGTTAAACAAATGAGGAAAATATCTTTTTGCTAATTCTGTTAATCCAAGCGTTTTATGAAATTTTCTTAATGAAATCAATGCAAAATTAATAGAATCTATAAACCTTATATTATATTTGTTTGCATTCATATAAATGAGTTTATTTCCTTGATAGATTGTAAAAACTTTAATTTTATTTTTAAAACAGTATTTAGATATAAATTGAAAGTCAAAACCTTTCCCATAATGAGCTAATACGGTATAATCTGCATGTTTCTTATCAAATAGCCACTTACAATAGTCGTTTTCATTCTTAAATATGTTTTCTTCTCCATTAAATTCTTGATTTATAATTAAATTGACTTCATGATTTCCAGTCTCTTGATTTGTTTCAACGTCAAAAAACATATATTTTTGTGTAAATCCTGAATGTTTACATGCATCACACCAACTATATCTGTGATTACTTTTGTAATTACATTTGTTTTCACACATACTACCATACATATAATTTTAAGGAAATCTATGTTTTTGACATATATTACACCATTCTTGAGTAGAACAAATATTTTTACAGGTTCCACCCTTAGCTTTTTTTGTTTTCATATAACACATATGATCTTTTAAGACCCATTGTCTACAATTTTCACATTCTCTCTCTCCACATTTATGATCTGGAGGTGCTCTTTTATCTCTGTTGATATTTCTCTTACATTTTAAACATTTCCATAGTCTTTCACAAACAGACAATTTTTTAAATTTATTTTTATGATTTTCAAAACGGTTTTCACCTTTAAAACTTCGAAAACATTCATTACACTGGATATCATCACCTTCACAATTACTTTCTTTTATAAAACATCTATCACATTTTAATAAACATTTATGCTGATCGCTTCTTTTATAACTCCCCTTACAGTAATCACAATAATTGTTTTTACCTAAAAATCCTGTAACAGATGTAACGGTATCAAAATGATTTCTATTTTTTTAAATGTAAATACAAGTAGTTTTATAAGTACCACTTTATATTCTTTCATTAAAATTTTCTCTACAAAATATAGTAATTTGAATATTTAAGAATTCTTCAAATTTTTTAATATGTTCTAAATTACAAATATCTAAAGGAATTTCACACATTTCATGTAATTTTTCAGCTAACGTTTTTTGTAATATTCTTCCTTTTTTAATATATATAATGTCATTTTTAGTTAGTTTTTTATAGTTTAATTTTTCACATAAAAGTTCAGGATTTTGAATAGATAGAGCAACTACAATAGATCTAGATAAATATATATTATCGTTATTTTTAATTTGACAAATACTCTTCTTGTTTACAATATCATCATCTTTGAGAATTTTTAGATATTTTCCTCCGTATTGTAATTCTATGACATGAAAATCGAATGTACACTCTTTAATATCTAATTCTTTGTATTCAATTTTATGTGTTAAAACATCTAAA
This sequence comes from Amaurobius ferox, assembly GCA_951213105.1. Lineage (NCBI taxonomy): Eukaryota > Metazoa > Arthropoda > Arachnida > Araneae > Amaurobiidae > Amaurobius > Amaurobius ferox. The sequence goes on from OX578134.1 coordinate 121,319,612, forward strand.
TAGGTATCATAAGCCTCTCTAGTTGACATAATTTTAGGATGAAAAGGTTGACTTAATGCAGGATTGTGTACTATAATATCTACTTTTCCTTCTACTTTAACAATAGCTTTTCTAAACAAATCCTTTAAAATATTATGATATTGTAGAGCTCTAAGTTCATTGATTTCTACAATTTTATAAATATACCTATATGTGTTATATTTTTAATATATTTTTGACTAATTTGAACAATTTCATAATCAGGTTTAAATAAATCTTCAAGATTAACTTTTACTTCTACTTTCTTTTCTTTCTTTTTACCAATTCTCCATCTTTATATTTCAAATCAAAATAATCAAATATATTCTTAAGTTTACGCCTATTTTTAGGTTCATTAATAAATTGTTTCTATTGTTCTGTAAGATCAGGAGTAAATAATTTTTTAAGATTCACTACTGTTTTAATATTTTTTTCTTCTTTTGGCTTAAATTCCTTATTATCAAATTTCAAATAAAAAGAATCAAAAACCTTTTTAATTTTAATACGTTTTTCAGGTTTTTCATTAAATATTTTCTTCTTTTTTTCCAAGTATTTTGATACATCTAAATTTAATAAATCTACTAAAACAGGTTTATATTCACCTGTTTTTCTGATATATTTAATTAATAATCTAATTAAATCATCCTTCTTACAACCTTTTGATTGTTTAATATTCAATTGTTTTACTACTTTTCTAAGTTCACCAATAGTCTTTGTTCTCAGTTGCATATCCATCACAACTCGCTTGATATGATAATTACTTCTCAAATGTATTTGTTTATGAAGATATGTATACTGTTTTCCACATTCACAATTATATTTTGTATAATTAATCTTAGATTTACAAATTTTACAAATACAGTCATGATTAAATTTACCATAATTACGATGTTTATAGAAATCATCTATTGGTTTTATAATCTTACAGTGTGTGCTTATTCTTGTCGCATCCATTTATTACGATTTATTTTTATAAAGGGATTTCACTGAAATCATTCCAGATTTTTTCATATTTCTTTTTGACTTTATAACAAGGTCTTTGAACTTTTATATTATTTTCAATTTTTAAAAAGTCACAAATCTTTTTTATATAATAATAATAATTAACTGATTTCTCATAACACATAAAATCTAAAAATTTTAAAAACATTTCCTCAACTTCTTGAGTAATATTTGCCTCCTTATTATTCGTTTAAAAAAACTAATTCTACTTTTATTTCTTTGTTTTAAACTCTCGTAATCTATAATATGAAAATATTCATCATCTGAATACGTTAATTTCAACTTATGTGCTTTATCTAAAACTTCATTATCTGAAACTTCATTATCTGAAATATCAATTGATTCAACCATTTCAAAACCGTCAAGGAAGTTAACATTCATTTATTTACTACGAAAGCTTATTAATAACAGCTTTTATTTTCTAAACTATCACATCTCCTGATTCATTAATAAAACATTCGTATTTTTTGAAAGATAATAAATATGCAAGATCTGGGGGGTTCACTTTTGATATAATAATAGGTTCATTATCTTGTAAAAACTATGATTTAATTCCTCATATATGTTCTTGGATGATAAAGTTTATAAAATAGTGTGAAACATATTATATTGATAATAAAGAATAATGATTAAAAAAGAAAGTATATAAAGAATGATATCCCTACTATGTTATAAGAGCGGGAGGTGATACATCACCTCCCGTAAAATCTTCATAATTTAAACATCATATAAATCAGATGTTCAACTATTAAATTCATCAGTATATCCTAACCATTTTACAAAATATTTATTTCCTTTCTTTTTTATGATTTTTTCAATTTTATATACATCATCTTTTTTATTATATACTACCATTTCATTTTCATAAAAAGTTTCTTCAATTTCTTTACTGTTTAAATCCTTTAATCGATAAGTAATTGGATCTGTTTTGATTACTTCTGAAACCATAAAAATTTCCTCCGTAAATGTAGAATAATCTACTTTCCTGAATGTTTTTTTAATTGTTGATATTCTAACTCTATCCCCTATCTTAAATTTAGGTTTTTTTATGATCTTTTTCGTATATAAATGTTTATAAACTTGAGATTCATTTTCGTCTCGACTAGCCTCAACTGGTGTCATTTTTATAGATCTATGATATGAATTGTTATAATTTTTAAGTAATTTAGTTAATACATCAATATATCTTTTAGTATTGTTAGCATGCATATATTGTATAATTTTTTCTCTTATACTTCTATTAAATCTCAGATATTGCAGATTTTATTTCTTTATTGTAAGTCGTAAACCAATGTATATTATTATCTTTGAATATTTTTTGTGTAACTTTTCCTGTAAATTCAGTACCTTCATCTGTCAAAATGAATTTTAGCTTTCTTTCTTTAAAAACGTGTTTAAAACCGTGTACTACTTCTTCAGATGTTTTTCTTTTTATAGGGAAAGCCCAAGAATATTTATTAAAAGCATCTATAACCGTTAACAAATAATTAGTTCCATCGCTATATTTGCTATAATTTTTTTATAAATAACAAATCAGCGTCAAATTGATTATTACTGTTTGGAACATAAACTCTCCTTCTTTTAAATTTACGAATTACAGGTTTATATCTAGTATATACATCTTGTTCATGTAAAAATTCTTCAACATTAGGTAATCCTGTTTTTCCTATCAATTCTTGAATACCACAATAACCTGTTTCTGGATTATAATATGTCTCTTTCATCCTAAAAATGTATTCTTTATACTACCACAAATTGTACAAATACCTTTACGAACTGTTTTATTATTTTTAGAAGTAGTTTCATGATAATTTTTAGTTTCGGATTTATTTTTGCACTTGACACAATATATAAAAGGAGAAATTCCTAACCCAAAAGTTATTTTAGCCTTAATAATACGTTTAATAATTCCTCTATCTAATCTTTCTAGAAATGTTTGATCTTGTATAGCATTTAAATCATATATTAATTCTTGATCAGCAACATGTCTCTGTTTTGTATCTTTTGTTTTACTATAAGAAATATCATGTTTTTTACATGCTTTATCAACTTTATTTATTATAGGATCACCTCTTTTAAATATATTTGTTTTATATATTTGTTTGAATTCTTCAGTACTTAATTTACCATCTATCTCTCTTATAATCTGTTGAATTCCTTTTGGTTGTAGATTGAAAAATATAAAGTAATTACAGTTTTTTCTTATATTGATAGGAGTTGAATAATAAGACTGCGATAAATATATTATGGATGCTTTTCCCTTTCTACCTTTGATAAATAATTCCTGAAGGGTTTTTTGATCTTTCTCAGTCACACAATCATCGAAAATAACTAAATTATTTAATGAAGGATTTAAATCATCTACAGTAATAAAATCATCTGAAGAAAAGAATATTTCGTTTTTGTATTTATCATATAATTCTAATAATGTTTTCTTATTCTTCTTACATTCCAAAATATCTTCTATTTCTCTATCTTCAAACATTGTATATATTTCTAGTAATGTGGAATATTTAGGTTCGTATAAATCTTTTGCACATATATATAATGCATCAACATTTAAAAAATCATAAATCATATTTAACAGTACATTTTGTTTTACCTGAACCTGAAGACCCTGTTATAAGCGATCTAAATGGATGTTTAGGTAACAAAGGATGTTGATTAGGATCAGGTAACTTATCTGGTTCCGTGTAATCTTTAATTTTTATCATTTATGTAACAGTAAAAAAATAATTTACTCGCTGTAAAAAGTAATTTACTCGCTGTAAAAATAATTTACTCGCAATAAAAGATTAATATTATATAAATGAACGAATTAGAAAAAGAACGAAAACACAAGTTTATAAAGCAAATAAAAGATTCAATTAAATTAGTAAAATTAGAAAAAGAAATAAGAAAGAATAGTGAAGATCAACTGAAAGAAAAATTCGGTATTCAAAAAACCTTAGAGGAATTTCATAAACCAGTCATTCAAGAAATTGAAAAATATGAAAAATCAAATAAAGAGGTTGTAAAAAGTATTCAAAATGCTGTAGAAAATATTTCTTTTCCACCTCTTGATTACACATCAGATGTTAAACAATTGATGGATACAGCAGAAGGAAAAATTACATTTTACAGTGATAAATTTTTGGATATACCGTTTATAAAAAAAAAATTTAGAATTACCTTCTAATCTTATAAATAAATCTAAAAAAGATCTTGATGAAATAATAGCAATAGCTAAAGAAAAGCGAGATACACATAAACGAATGAAAGGAACTAATACTAAAAATTATAACTATTCTAAAGCTGAAAGTGATCTAGAAAAAATTAAGGAATCAGATTATAAAATGGAAATGATGAAAAAATATATCCATGTCTTATGGCTTATGAAAGAGGGTTATCCTTATTTAGGTGAAGGTATAGATAAAAAGGATGTATTATCAAATTTAACAGAAAAAATATGTAATGGAAGTAAATCAAAGACATTGTATAATCAAGTAGTTTTATTGTTAGATATGTTATTAAAAATGGAGAAATGACTTACAATGATGTACAACGATATTATAAACAATTTCTGCTATAATAAATGATAAAAAATTAAGTTTATTTAAGTGAAGGTCAGAAAATAAACTTAAATCAGCTTTTAGAAACAAAGAAGAACTAACATTACAAATAGATAAATCTAAAACTCCTAATCATGAGATGTATTTAACTAAAACTCAAATTAATGATGGAAACTAAAACTAATGATGGAAAAAGAATTACTATCAGTAAAACGCAATTTGATAAAAATGGAGGATTTTTACCATTTCTAGCAGCACTTATACCCTCTTTAATAACCGCTGCTAAATTTGTAGTTCCAGCATTAGCAACAGGTGCTTTATCTGGATTAGCTAGTTCAACTGTACAAAAAATGATGAAAGGATCTGGGAAAAAAATGTGGAAAGGGGATATATCAACCTTGGGAATTAGTAACAAAATGATTAAAGAAAATATGAAAAATGAAAAAGGATTTAGAGGTGTATTTACCTCCGATTTATTACCTAAAACAATAGGAAAATTTGAAAATGGAATCATTAATTTAGATGTATCAACAGGTCCCGGAACTCATTGGGTATGTTATTATAATGATCCTAAATATAAATATGTGGAATATTTTGATCCGTTTGGTGAATATGACAATATGAAGAAAGACTATATTCCTAAAAATATTAAATCATTTCTTGTTACATCCAATAAAAAATAAGAATAGTCATAATGATAGTTTTTTACAGAAATTTACATCTGTAAAATGTGGTGTATTTTGTATGAAATATATAAGAGAAAGGAATAAAGGTAAATCACCTAAAAATGTTCTCAAATCATTTCCTACACAAAATCCCAGTGACTCTAATGAAAATTTTGTTCTGTATAAATGATAATATTAAAATCTGAAGGCATGAGAAATCAGAGGAATTCAGTGTAAATTTTATTACACCCTTTAAATTTAAAAAAATAGCTTTACAGTCATTTTCTATGGAAGTTTCCTTGTATAATATAAGTGAGAATTATGGAAATAACATATTTAGAATGCATAAATTAGGCACAGATATAACAATTGTTATCTCAAATGGTAATTATACTATAAGAGGTTTAAATGAGTATATGATGAAAATATTCGGTGAGGATCCACCTGTGAAATTCGGTATTATTGAAGCAAGACAAAGAATAGCTATTAAACTAAAAAAAGGTTGGATAATTGATTTTACAAAAAGTAACTTTCATAAAATTACAGGCTTTTTAAAAGCGATATATGGAAGTTATGATGAAGAAACAGAGGTAGAAGGCAAACATATTACTGTTCTATCCAAAGGAAATGATAATATTTGTATTCACTGTGATGTTGTAAAGGGATCTTTAATAAATCAATGTAATTCAGAAGTCATTTATTCTTTCACTAATAAAAATTCTGCAGGTAGTATAATTTAAAAAGAATTTAATAATTGGATATATTTTCCTGTTAAAACGGATTCTGTTGAAAGAATAAAAATGATGATTACTAATCAAAAATGTGAATTGACTGATTTAAATAAAGGAGCTGTAGAATTTAATTTTATTCCTATTTATTCTTCTTAAATAAATGAATAAACATAGATTATATAGAAAAAGTAAAACAATACAAGTTATGGTTTTGTTAAAAACTGAACCCCAAGCATCTAATGTACGGAATAAATAAAATGAAATATTTTCAATGAAAAAGAAAAGAGGTGGTTTAAAAATTCTTCCTAAATAAATGCAAAAGATTTATGATTTGAGTGATACTCATTATTATCATAATGATCATATTAAAAGTTATGAATTAAGAGAAATACATCCAAAAGAACATATTTCAGATGAGAATGCCACCTATGTTTTTCATATTAATGATACTAAAGCAAAAATTTTATATTCTAGAGGATATCTTAAACAAAAATTAAAAATTACTCATAATTAATTAGTAATTTATCAAAAATTTTAATTTATCAAAATTTGTAATTTATCAAAACTTTAAAAGTACATATAGGAGATACCAAAATTGAATCAAATACACAGTCAAATTTTTCAATCATGAATCATGCTTTAAGATTAACTCATTGTACTCCTGATTATGTAACATCACAAGCTCAAGATGAATTTTTTTATCTAGATACAGCTGATTCAGCTGACCGAAAAGAGTTAAAATATGAGGGTACTTTACAAGATACTACTAAAATAACTGATTTTTTTAATAATTTGAAAATGAATAAAGATTATAACGAAGGATTCGCAAAGAGATGGGAACTAACGAAAGATAGCAATGTCATTAAAATATGGACACCTTTAAAAGATATAATCGATTTCTTTAGAGAATATGAAAAGGTAATTTCTGGTTCTGAAGTGAAAATAGAAATTCATAGAAATGAAAATATGAATATGATATATACTGATGTCGAAAATGCTAAGTATAAGGTAGTAGTTGAAGGTTTAACCTTGCATTTACCTCATATAGAATTTAAAAATACTGCAGAAAGAGTGTTTATGGAATCATTTTTATCTGATATAGAGGTAAATTGGGATCGATATAGATTTAAGATGGTAGGTCCCTATAAAAGTGATAGTGGATCTGTCACAGCAGCAATAGCCTCTTATGAAGTTTTAGGTGTCTATGTTATTCCTCAGTACGTTGAAAGAGATGGTAATTATGAAAAAAATAATATGATAATTGATAATATAGATATGACTGAATGCTGGTTGATGATTAATAATAAACAAATTCCTCTTATGCGTTACAAAACGAATTTTACCAATAAAGATTATAATAGAGTGTATTAAGCTATTTTACATGCAGGATTAAATGATATTAATACAGAAACAGGATGTTTGATAAATAAGAAGAATTTTGGAGAAATGTATACTATTTTTTATTTTGACTTATTAAATCATGAAAAATATACCGATTTAAATAATTTAGATATTGGATTTAATTGGGAGAAATTAATGAGTATTCAAAAGGAATATAAGTTTCATTTTATTTTTAAAGAAATAAATAGATATTTTATAAATTTGAAAAATAAAACTATAACAATGGTTAAGAGTTTAAAATCATAAAATTAATGCTATTATAAATGAGTGCTTATTATCCACCTTATGATGATCAAATGAAAGAAGGGCCTATTGGACCCCCTGGTATAGGTTTTAAATTAATGGATGATGGAAATTAAGATATGGAAAATAGAACTTTAAAAAAATTGTGAAAATTCTATAGATGATTTAGATTTAACCACTAAAAGTTTCGTTTTGTATAAAATAGAGAATAATCATTTTGAATTGAGAGATCTTATAGAAACTAAATATGATGACAGTTTTTTATCCTTTACTGAAGAAACTGGTAAGAGAATAAGAGAATTAAATGATACAATTTTACATTCTTTAGAAAGAAAACCTTACGATGCAAAAGGAAAAAGAATAGGAAATATAGCAGATCCTAAAGATGATAAAAATGTTGTGAATAAAAGATATTTTGAAAAAAATACGTTAATATTACAGAATGATAAATTTGATGCAAAAATTAAAATAATTACGAATGTTTCAGAACCTGAAAATGATAATGATGCTGTCAATAAATATGTTTAGACAATAGAGATATCTGGATTACCATAGAAGATGATTTTCAAATTTTACAACTGGGGGATTTAAAAAAGTAAATTTCAACATGATGAGTTCTAAATTACTGGATCAAGAGATGCGATTAACTACAGATATGTATATGAAAATTTCTATATATTTAATAAATATGGATATAGATCATCCACTAGGTAGAATATATATATATTCTAAAAGTCAAGATCCACTGATATCACTAGAAATCAATGGTAAGGAAATTTTTAGAGTAGGAATGAGCCATAAAGATTCAGTAAATTGTTTCGCCTATGGAAAACGCAACGATATTATTACATAATTGATATTACCTGAGGGTAATTCAAACACTTTAAAACCTTATATGCATATTGAAAAAATCCCTTTCTAAAATACGTTCACCATTAAATGGATATCGATTGGAATGCATTTTCCAGAAAAAATTTATCTGAAGATGTAATTAGAAATCTTAAAGATCATGTAAATAGGGATTTAATTTTTCAATATTCATCACTGTCTGATTCTTTTATTGAAGAATTTGCTCAACCTGATGATTGGCCTAAAATTTCTAGATATCAAAAATTATCAGAAGATTTTATAGAAAAATGTAAAGATAAAGTAGATTGGGTAAACATTTCTCAATATCAAACTTTAAGTAACGAATTTATCATAAAATGTTATGATTATTTAGATTTATATAAAGTATCAATGTTTCAAAATCTTACAGAAGATACCATGAGAGAATTAAAAGATGATTTAAATTGGATGTATATAGTTAGATATCAAACATTTAGTGAAAATTTTATAGAATAATTTATGGATAAATTAGATTTTTGTTATTTGATTAAATACAAATTTGATCTATTACCTGATCACTTTTTTAATGTTTATTGGAAAAAAATACAAGCTATACAGATGAGTGAATTAAATAAAAAGTTTGGTCATTAGGAAGAAGAAACTTATAGAGAAAAAATTATTGAAGAGATTTGTGAAGTTAAAAAATCCTTGAGAGAATGTGCTTATTTTTTGAAACAATTATGAAATAATTAACAACGATGAAAAAATAAATATTTTATAAATATGTTTCTAAATAAATGAATGTTATATATAATAATGGTATAAAAAACATTTGTATCTTTCTTAAATATAGAGAATCCTACTGAAGTGATATCTATTTTTTTATTAAATTATGGTATAGAAAATTATACGAGTAGTAAATTAACGTCACTTGAAGGTATAGAATATTTAACTAAATTTAAAGAATTATATTGTGAAGGAAATATATTAACGTCACTTGAAGGTATAGAATATTTAATAAATTTAGAAATATTATCTTGTGGAGGAAATAAATTAACGTCACTTGAAGGAATGAAAAATTTAGCGAATTTAAAAGAATTATATTGTGGAAAAAATAAATTAACGTCCCTTGAAGGAATGAAAAATTTAACGAATTTAAAAGTATATTGTGGAGAAGATAAATTAACTTCACTTGAAGGAATAGAAAATTTAACTAATTTAGAAGTATTATATTGTGGTGTAAATAGATTAACGTCACTTGAAAGAATAGAAAATTCAACTAATTTAGAAAAAATATATTGTGGAGTTAATAAATTAACGTCACTTGAAGGAATAGTAAATTTAACTAATTTAGAAGTATTATATTGTAGAGAAAATGATATTACATCCTTAAATGAATTAATATTTTTACCTAGAATAAATGAATATGGTATGATGAAGATAAAATAAATTTACCCCCAATTTCAAGAAATCGCCATAATAGTGTATATAAAGACTCTCAAAATGTACATAATACATATATTCAAAAATCTTTGAGAGAGACTATCACAAAATTATTAAATACAGAAATTAAATATGATTTAGAAGAATGCATTAAAGCATTAGATATAGAAATTAAAAGACACTTACTAGAGGTAGAATTCCATAATATTAAATTTAGAGAGATATTAGTTATTGTGTTTAATAGAATTTAAAAAAATGAAAATAAAAACGAAATAATAACAGTGTTAAAAGATGAACTAAAAGAGAGTTATGATAAATGTTTTGTAGGGAAAGTAACTAGAATAATAAATGTACTAAACGGATTTGATCCTGATGTTTCTATTACTATTTCTGATAATGAACAAAAAATATTATACCTGAAAAAATATTTAGAGAGTCAAAGTCTGATGAAGAATACAGAGAAAAACTTAAAAAAGAGATAGAAGAAAGAGGTTTTACAGATTATGAAGAATGCGTGGATTTATATTTATAAGAAATGTTTACTAATAAATGGATGAGTGTTTAGGTGATATTCGAGCTTTAAATTTTACAAATTCTGAAGAAATTTACTATTTAACTTATCTTTGTAAAGAATTGTATGATTTGTATATAAAATGTGATCATACTAAAAAACTATTATCAGAAAGTTTTCAAAGGATGACTGTATTAATTGAAAAGGAAGAAAATGAAGATATTAAATTGAATGGATTAGGAGTTTTATATGTTATTTCAAAGAACTTATTCTATTATGATTAGATTCCTCAGGTTATGGGTGAATATATATTTATAAAAATGTTTACTAATAAATGGAAGAGTTCAATAGACTTAGAGGTTATCCTAAAACGTTTAAATTATATGATTTAAATCCTGGGAAATATGATCTGATATCATTGAGAAAAATTAATACTAAATATGGAGATTCAGTAATCGTAAAGTTAGATGTGGAAGTTGAAGAAAAATAGTATTACCTTGCGAATAAACATGGAAAACTTTCTGATGAATCAATAAATAAAATCAATAAAGGAAGATATATATTTGAGTATACGGGTATGATAGATGATAAATACGAATATGAATTAGAGAAGGCTTAATCATTTTTGAAGTATTTTCTTAAGATCTTGTATCATATTTAGGTGGGGATATGTTTCCCCACCTGAAAATTTATTATTATATATAATATATTATCATTTCTTTTTTATCTTTCAATTTTATATTCTTCTTTATATTTTTCATAGTCTTTTTTTATTCTTTAAAAAAGATATCATCGATCCTATTTTGGGATCGTCAATATATATTATCTAAACTTCACCAGACCTCTTTTTTAATTTTCATATTTTTAAAATTCTTTTTAATTTCATAAAAGGGTAAAAACAGGGTATTTTGAAAAAAGTATCCAATTTTTGATAGATTTAGTCTCTGTAATGTCTCATTTTTTAAGTTAAAATGTATGAGAGTCTTAAAACTCTCTTGATTTTCTAAAAATACGCATATTTGTATGATTTTATGCATTTTTAGTCTTAAAAGGTTGTCCAGGTTTTAAAAAAATGGAGAAAAGTGTCAATTTTTGATAGATTTGGTCTCTATAATATTCATATAACTCATTTTTAAAGTTAAAATGTATGTAATTTTAGAGTCTTAAAACTCTCTTGATTTTTGATTTTTTTAAAAAATATGCATATTTGTATGATTTTATACATTTTTGTATGGTTTTATACATTTTAAGTCTTAAGAGGTTGTCCAGGTTTTTAAAAAAATGGAGGAAAGAGTAGTGTATGGGCATGACTCTGGGTGCAAAATGACATAGTCATTTTGTCCCAGAGTCATACCCATACACTACTCATATAAATAAGTGATGTCAATTCCAGAAGTATAATTCAATACAGTAAAGGCATACACGGGGTGATAAATAATTAGTAATATTACATCCTGCTGTGATACAAGAAGCAACTCTTCGAGGAAGATATGCATCGAACGTGCGGATAGTTTCTTGAGGGATGGATGACCATATGCCTTTAACCATCCTCCACAGGTCGTCTTCTGATCGATGTGGAAGCAGGGCAGTCAAATGACGGCCAATTACGTCCCATGCATGCTCGATGGGTGAGAGATCTGGCGACTGCGGAGGTCGAGGAAACACCTGGATACTTTGACTTGTCTTCTGATGGCTGCCATGTGCATTCGCGCGTTATCTGGCTAAAAAACATTTTGCAATCGCTAAAGGTTTATGTAATGAAACCGGCACAACACCTCGTCCAAATATCGTTGTTACCATTATTGTGCCTCTGACACGAACCAGAAGTGAGCAGTATGTAGCAGTAAGCAGCAGTTCAACAGTCGTAGCAGGATTGAATATGTTTTCACGTCGCCGCCAGACTATTACACGGCGACTGTCAATCGGCAAACACAACCGCCACTAGTCGCTGAACAATACTCTGTCTCATTCAGTTGCCCAAGAAGCTGGGAAGAGACATCATTGCAATCTCTGACGTAGGTGTCTTGACGCTAATGACAGCCTTCGTAAAGGACTGTTTGAGTGCACGCCGCTTTTGGCCAATCATCGAGAAACTATTCTTGCTGATAATGGAAAATAAAATGTACCATGCACATTGTGCAGAATGTCGACAGTCGTCGTTTGCGGGGAGGCGACCGCATGCCTTCGAATGCGTCGATCAAAGCGTGCTGATGTACGTCTGGGTGGATTTCTACCACCTCGACTATTCACATTCCCTTCTTCAATCAACCTTCTCCAAATCCTTTGCATAGCTATTCTACGCGTATTTCAGTTGCAATACGCCGGAACTACCATCCAGCCGTACGTAGACCTAAAATGAATCCTCTGGCACGATCGTCCAGATGCTGAAACAGACTTCACCGTCATCGGCCTTAAGTAACACGAGCGGTCTGAAACAAAAACAGCTCGGAAAACGGGTTTCCGTAGGCGGCAAAAAATAACGGCTATCTCCCATTTCCATTCATTGTATTCCGTGCTCTAATTACGTGACTTACTTATATTTAAGTTCATTTGCATATATCAGTCAGCTGCGTTTTTCTCTCAATCTGCCTAATTTAACGGCCAAAGTTTCATGGTGGTGCATTTTCCATGTCGGATAAGATTTGACATTCCCCCATATAAAGCAATCAGATTTATAAATAGCATTGAATTAAATTTCAAGCATTTTAAGGTATTAAATCACTTGAATAATTATTTAATCATTTCCCTAAAGTCGTTAAGTTGGCGACGTTGCATCAAAATTCTCGACAAGTGGGACAAGCAGACAGCTAGAGCGAAGGCCTTTTCTAACACAAAATAGATAAGCGAATGTATAAGGATTCTGAGCACTATGGTTTTACCATTTTAATTTGACGTTTACCAGGATCCATATGAAACAGAACATATATATTATATACGAAAAAAAATGTCCATATACATAATAGTATAAGAAAACTAAAATTATAATGATATTTAGCAAGAAAGAAACTTATATTATCATCAGATACAATCATAATTGATATTTACAAAAAACTAAACACACTACAGAACAACGGCCTAAACAATAAACAAATGAATTGAATTATTTTCTCTTCAGCTTGCTATCGACATATCCTAATTGATTCCCTATATTCTTTTAGCGATTCAGCGCTGTTACGGTCCCTCCAGAGATTTATTTTTTTAGAAACAACATTGTACTAGACAAAAAATCTCGTAGTCAAAGGTCAAGGAATAAATGCAGTGTGATGCCAAAAGTACATTTTTGGCTAAAGTACAAAGAAACAAAGTACATTTCAAAAGTACATTTTTGAACTATACTAACAATGGGTTATTTTAATGTATAAACAGTAAATGTACAAATGTGTATCTTAGTAAAATAATATTATATTTGCGATAGATTTGTTTCTACGTTTCGAATATGTTTCAAAAAGAATAATCGGACCATATATATATATATATGTGTGTGTGTGTGTGTGTGTGTGTGTGTGGACGATGTGTGTGTGTGTGTGTGTGTATCGCTTTGTTTACGGCGACGACGTAATTTGTATTAATGATGATATTACCATTGATATTTACCCCTCTTACCCAGAATTGATCCTTAATATATCTAGTGTTAGTTAAAATGTCAATTATTACTTTCCTTATATACATAACGTATAAGGAAAGTATTGTGATGGGGTCGAAATTCGAATTCGAATTTTCGACGGGAGATCACATTTCAATGCGTCCTTGATCACGAATCAAACATTTTTGAGGTGATGTCTGTGAGTGTATGTGAAAGTATGTGTGTCAGTGAGTCTGTGGATATGATATCTGAGCGTTTCGAATGGAATTTTGTAAAAAAATTACAATCCGTGAATACTGGAAGCTTATTGTTTTTAAATGTAATCGAATGTTCAGAACCCCCCAGAATTTTCGAGTGAAATATTGAAAAAATCATCAAAAAATTAAAACCCTTAATAAAGTTACACAAGTAGACATTTCTTATGTAATTTTTCCTTGGAAAACGATTGACATAAACTTTAGAATGCTAGCATGAACCATTCTCGAGATATTGTACATTTTTCAAATAAATTTATCTAAAAATCCTATAAATTAAAAAATATATATTAACTGCTGAGAAACATGTTCACTTTTCATATGCAATATCATGCGATAAATTTGGTGACATCATTTTCGTGGATCTAGCTCGTTCCATTCATGAGAAAATATACTTTGAGTAATACTTTTGTATTTGAACGCCAATAGTCATTTATCTGCTTTAAGAATAACTTATTTGTCCGTCCATAACGCTTGGCGAGATTCTGTCGACGAATTTGGCGGAATGTTGCCAACTTGGCGACTTTTCTAAATGTTGCCAAATTCACGAAAATCTCGCCACACGGTTAAAAATGATGATAAATTAATGAAAATCTCACCAAATGGTTAAAAAATGACGCTAAATCAATGAAAATGACGACTAATTGACGAAAATTCAATATCTTGGAAAGAATATAAATATCTACTATAAGAATAAACTACTTTTTTGCTGTAAAAGTAGTCAATTCATTGCATTATATAAGGAAAGTAATGTGCTGCCCAAATCAGATTTTTTAGATTTCAATTGAAAATTGGATACCCTCATTGCAATGTTATTACCAATTTATTTGATAAAAATGCTTGCTTTAATAAAAATTGCTCATAAATTCAATTACATGTTTTTCAAATTTTAAGGACGACATGTTTTCAATATTAAACACTTTGTCTTGAAATACCGTTGAGAAAATATTTTATTTGCTGTGTATTTACAACTCGCTTTCCCTCGCAACATGAGAGAAATAACATAGAAATAATTATATCTGACCGGTATCTTTTTGAAATATGAAGTATTTTCCCAACATCTTTCCTTCATATTAAACCTGAGAAAACGCGAAATTAGAAATTCTGTTGCACATGCTTTTGTCTTTTCAACTTGTCTTTGAAATTAAATTATTTTTTATAAAATGTTATTCAACATCAAAGTAAAGTTAATTTGAAAATCCGAGTTTTGCCATATGTATGCACATATTTTTTTTTCAATATACATTGAATACATGTTTTCACATGTTTTCTGTCGTGCTTTATATATGACACATAGTGCCTTAACATTAATAGATTGGACGTCATCTGATCAAAGACAGCCCAATTTATTTTTATTTTATTTTATTTTATTTGTTAATTATTTTATTCACATTTACTATGTTTTGTTTTTGCTAGTCTAGTATATTTTATTTATATTTTGTATTTGAAAATTATTGTATTCATTACGCTTACTATAACAATAATTGTTAGATGCGTATTGTGTCCTTTTGAATCTATTAAAATTTCTTACGAAATTATATATTTCGTGATTTCTTTGTATCCTTTTTAAACGATTTTGCCATCTGAACTCCCACTCGGTGATGATTTAACGTTTATTTTATGTGGACAAATCACCCTTAATATTTTTTTTCTAATACAAATCACTAAGTCAATATTTAATTTTAGGTTTTATAATTTTTTAAACCAATCAACTTATTTAATATGAAAATGTGAAAATATATTTTCATTATATGAATGTTTTTATTAATTGAATTTTTAAAATCTGAATATTTCCCAAAATGACATCATTTTAAATCTTTTTATATTTCTGTTCAAAAATGTGTAATGCACCTTATTTCTTATTTCTTAATTATTGAAAATATATCCTACTAAAATTTAATCAATGCATATTTTAGAGAATATTAATCACCTATAGATTTGGTTTTTGTGTTTTAGCAAATTAATTTAAAGTTTTTGAATATTATATTTTACGTACACTCTTGTCGTCTGTGTACATACTACTCACAATATTTATACATGACTTTCTGAAAAAATACATAAAAAATTATTCTTTTTTTACATTATTATATTCTAGAAACACGAAATATTTTGAAAAACCTGATGATTTTCCTTTTATCCTTAGAATATGAGATGTAGATTAATCAAGGATTGTCTTTAACTTTTCTAGGAAAGAGACATTAATTTCTCATTTAAAGAGCAACTTTCTTGTCCTTCCAGTTCAACCTGCATGCATCCTAAAAGTGTAAAACATCGTATATATTTATCTCTTAGTTAGAAAACTAAATTGAAATCATTTAACTCTTAAAATCAACATTATATTAAAACTGTCCTCTTCGACTTTTTTTTAAATATATATGAATTTTATGCTTAATAAACTCAGAGATTGTAGAACTGTAAAAGTTTAATAATTGTTTCACTCGTTTCATGTATAGCAATGTAATGCATAGTTAATATACCTTTCACACAGATTTTTTCAGTCATAAAAATATGTGTGTTATCATTATACCTAAAAGTATAATAACTATTGCTTACCTCTTCAGATTTATAGCATGGGTAATATTTTAGTTTTTGAAAGTGTAAATCGTTTTGATTAATTGCTTTACATGCAAAATAAGTAGCATCAATTCATATTAAAAATTTATTTTGCATTGAGGTCGGCAGATACTTTTGCTCGTATCACGCCAAAAACCCAACTGAGGTATTCAGAACCTATAAAACTTCCGTGGAAGTTCCAGATAAAGTAAGGAAATGTAGAAACGTGTTGAAGAAACCGAAACACATTCGATAAAGTCGGCACTTCATTTACGGCAATGCGTCTTCTGCTTTTCTGTAGTTGATGTGGAAAAGTCATTCTTCTCTTTCAGATTTCAGATCTATATCAACTTTATATCCGTACGACATTTAATTAGTCTGATTTTTTATTTTTCTATTTTTTATCGAATATGTTATCCTGTTTCTCGTAACACTCTCGAATTGAAAATAGACTTTTAATAGGAAGGCGATTCTGTGGTAAAATCAAAGCTCACAGTTTTTGAGACCTATGCAATCCATGCATCGAAGCTTTAGAGTTTAAATTCGCTGTTTTATTTTAAAGAACCCATGCAGAAGGTAATATTTAAATTACAAATACATGGTGGATTATTATGCCTTCCATCCTACGAGTTACGGAATAGTTTGTTTTTTCTCCTACATTTAAAATTTAGACTAAAGAAGTAAAAATAACTGTTTATTTTGAAATATGTATTTATTGTGAAATTGACAAAAGCAAGATTTTGATCTGAGTTATTTATGAAATATTAGAGAGGGTATTGCGGGACAAAAAAAGTATTTATTGGCAATGTATAGTGTGCCCTGCAATATTGTGAATATGCCAAATAAGCTGTAGACTATATTTATGGCTATTAATCTTTTTCGGATGCCATTGTCGAGTATTTTTCCTCTATTGTGGCATAAGGACTTACTGAACCTCGATCAATACTCTAGTGTACGGCTTAGCAGATTTTGGTTACAGAATTACATATTAGTCCGTACTTATATCTGTCAACAAGTGACATAACTCAAAACCTGGAATAACTGGATACACCGAACCTTGTAGTCCAGTGAAATAACCGGACAATTTCCGAGATTAAGTGTTAACCCCAATTTTGACGCAAGAGGCACGCCAGTCAATCTCAAATGCTTGCAAACTTCACCAATACCTAATATATATACCATTGATCAAAACATTTTTGACCTATTACACCCTGTATTTTACCTTCATAAAGAAAATATTATATTAAATTTGCTTTCCTAATATAATACAACATAAGATTGCATCAGCAAATGCAGCTGCATGCTTTTATTATAACTCCAATAGTAATAAAAGTTCAATTAGATAAACGTGTTTTGCATCCCTAATCGTTTGACATACCATACCATATCCTTACCATATATTTAAATACATTTGTAGACAAAATAATAAGCAAAACATATTAACTTACTGGGTGTTTCTGCCACTACCGTTCTTGCGTGATTCAGAATATTAAATATATTCATCGCGACAAGGAATAATTTTGTTTGGAATACGAAGTAACCTGCCTGGTCTTCGTCAAAATGAATGCAAGTATTTCTGCAATGATCTACTGTACGTGCTACGAATATGTTTTGATCACTCTTCAAAACAAATCTAGGTTGAGTGTCGGTGTATTAATGTCAAAGTCTAATTATATATATATATTTTTTTTCTTTTCCTGTTTTCAGTACTATAGGGATTTACTGAAGTATTGAATGTACTCAAAATAATTAATGCACGTTTACATATTTTTTAATGCTTGACATTACAGCATTCGACACATTTTGGAAGCTAGATTTGAAACTTCTACAGAATCGCAATTGAAATTATGTGTGGTAGCTGATAAAATATCTGAACATTGAGACGAAACTTATTATTTTGTAATTTATTTATTCTTTGTGAGCTACCATATCTTAAAAGAACTAATGAAATAATTTTTAAATAATAATGAAATAATTTGTTTCATAATCGCTTTATAAGAAATTATCTCTAGTTCAGTAATATATTATAGGAGGTTTTATGTCCATCTTAGGAGGTTTTGTGTCCATCATAGGAGATTTTATGTCCATCTTAGGAGGTTTTGTGTCCATCTTAGGAGATTTTATGTCCATCTTAGGAGGTTTTGTGTCCATCTTAGGGGATTTTATGTCCATGTTAGGAGATTTTATGTCCATTTTATTAAATTTTACAGTTTTCTTTACTATCATGGGTTACAATTTTGAACGACAAAAGGGTAACCCACCCATTTACAAAAATTAAACAAATTATGACTATAAACAAATGATGAAATTAAACAAATGGTAAAGCTAAAACATATCAGAATATTAAAGCGAAATCCCAATTAAACCTAATTACCCCAGAAACAACATAGCGCGCTGGATAGGGAGTAAATCATAAAAGGAATGTAACAAGGATGCTAATAACGAAGGTGGTTCAAATAGATAATCAAGAAATAAAAATTTATTCGCCATGTAGGGATGTTTTTGTAGTATTTTGGTGAGCATCATTCCTGTGCATTAGTTCTCTATTTTGGATTTGCTGAGATGTTATTTCTACTTTGTGATTGACTTTCTCAAGTGAACTGTTAACCCATGACTTGGGTATATAAACTCCCTCTGTTTCTTCCATTTGTGCCCATTTTTAACACTTTACAACAAAGTTGAAAAGTGTTTATGTCTTTGTTCATTCAGTCTGTTTGTCTGTATTTAAAATCCATCTGTTTCTTCCATTTGTGCCTATTTTGTCCTTCTGACTTCGGGTTTGTTGGTATATTTTGTACTAAATAAAATGATTCAAAAATATGATCGGGCAGATATATGTTGCTTTATTTTATTAATTCGTGCTTGAGCTGTTTTAGTTTTTCTTTATCTTTTGTACAATGTTTTCTCTTCTTATTGATTTATCTACACTAGTTTTTTGCATTGTTTACGGAATCATTTCAATATAGTTTATTATAGTTTATAGAATAATTTCAATTCAGCCGTTTAGGTAAGTTCAGATGGTCTAGTAAGATGGAAAAGTTCTAAATTCCTTCCTCTTTACACGAGATATTTTTCCAAATCCCTCATATCTTTCTCGATTGTCTTTTTGATTGCTACTGACATAAATGAGATAATGGACCTGCACAGAATATTAATGTTGTTAAAACTAAATATGGTATTAATTGGCCATTTTTTATTGAATTCTCAATCCGTTTTATATCTTTCAAAGATTCTAATTTATAAATATGCGTACAGTATTTTATTACGTCGCATCATGTGTCATACATCATTTGAATTCATGCAAATCAAACAGCCATATCCTACATTTCAAATAAAACTGAAAAAGTATATGAAGTTAGAATACTATTTTTTAAATTTTACTCTTTAGTAATACATAGTTTCGAGTTTTATTGCTACTGATAATACATTATATTTAAATCTAATATCGAATAATAGAGGACTCAAATGTAGCAGAGAGTGACTCAGTGATAGAATTTTGTTACCTACTTTACTGTTGGAAATCGAAAGTAGGAATTGACAAAGCGTGAAAAATTAAAGCTGTTGTACTTGATTGTATTTAATCTTGACTATATTTAACACAAATTCTATGAAGTATATACCATGTTGTGTACGCTTTATTTCTGTTACAACCATTACGCATTGTTATTCTCTTTGCAGGCTTATTTCACGTAGTCATTCTAATTTTCGGTGAAAGTGCATTTGAAAGTGCAAATCTTTCGTGAACCTCCTAGCCCTCTCCGCAATTTGACATTGAATCCATGTCATTCATCATATAAGCACTATACATAGTTAATCGTGATAAATATATGCGTCAAGCACATTTTTGGAACAAGAAGTGGAAAAACTAAGGGAACATCCCCACAGTGTTTCTTTCAGGCATTTTTGCCAGGGGGGGATTAACCTTTTGGGGGACATATTTTCTATTTGCTATATATAAATATATCTAAATGATGTCCTATAAATGAGAAACTAGATAAACATAAGATGTCTCCGAGGGGGGCGAATAATCGTCTTCGCGGTAGGGACCTCACCCCTCCGGATATATGCTTGAAAAAAACACTGAGTTCGTATTAAACCACTCTATCTGTTCTGCATATATTGATGCTAAATTCCTAGTAGTTATAACTAGCTCTATCTCAGGTCAATCTTGAGTAATATATCTAGAGCTGACGGGGAAGAAGCATATAATCAAAAACAAGGATTTTGAAATATAGAAGAACGGATATTTTGTTGGTTTCAGGAGAACTTTTTTTAGTTTTATCTTTCTGTTTCCAGAATACAAATTTAATTGTTATGGAGTATGTTATATATTTATGAGCTAAATCATTAATAACTATTCTTAATTTATAATTTTACTTCACTGAGAAACCAAACTGATTTATGTGCTTTTCCCACAAAAAAAAAATCATAATTTTTTTTTTTTTTAAATATGTTATAAAAAATGAAATTTTTGTCTCGTGTGCCTCTTTCTGCCGCCTCTGGATATATTTCAGGAAAAAATAAAAAATTTGAACTGAAATTAGAAAAATACTTGGAAGTCGAAGTTTCTAAATGGGAAACGTTGGCATAAATTTGAATCAGACTGAAATTATCTAAATGATCATTTGCATCAATAAGCATTATATATGGTAATATAATGTTTTAAAAATGCATGTGGAAACTGGGCCTAACATTAATGCATGAACATCGGAATCAGTAATTAGGTTAGGAATTTTTTATTGCTCCATCATATAATCTATGCACGAAATTCCAACTGCTTCATCCCAAACTCAATTATCCGCTGCGGGGTAGACATTTCCAGATATGTCTCTCATGAACAAAACACCGGCGCTTGAGAGTCGCCAAGGTATAGTAAACAGTAAAGCACTGGCTCGTTACAAATATGCAAATAATATGTTTGATTTTTTTCCCAGAAATTACTGCCATGGAAAGCAAAACAACCTCCCGATTGAAATACATATTTGGGATTTAGGCTGTATCATGAAATATTTCGCAATAACAATGCGATATTCTGCGATGTCATGAAGTAAGTTACAAGGACATATCTCTAAATATGGTTCAAACATATTTTATATAATAAAGGACGATATGTGCATATATGTGCAATCTGTAGCTACAAAATAAAGTGTTGTCTGGCCATGAAATTTGGTGCAGAGGTTCTTAATTAACGGGAAGGTGTACCTCGGTGTTACGTTTTTTATTAAGGATTATATTGTAAGTCATTTAATATGCTCGAATTTCATTTGCGATTCCTAAAAACTCCATAAGACTCATAGAGAAAAATGCAGCTCGAATTTGTTTCGAAGTGTGGCGCAAGATCACAGTAAAGCGTCTCACGAAACTGGGAATCCCAGACGACTGACACTTCAGTAGCAGGATTTAAAAGGCAGATATTTAAAACAATGTGATTTAAAGATAGATATTTGAATTTTTAAATACAAATGTAACAATAATTTTAATTGTAACAATATTTTAATCATTCCCTAAACAAATCACGTTTTCACGATAATAACTTCTAAAGTCAGAAATGAAGATTTTAACTGGCTTTAACACAAAGACCTTTTAATGTACTTTGCGAAGAGTGAGTTTTTTTAGAGTGTCATTAAGAAATATCAAGGGATGGGGTAACCACTGCGATCATATGTCCATCCTGTAAAATACGATGTCAAATTAGGATATGGCGTCTGTCGGAGAAAAATTGTGTGTGTAACTTCGTTTATTTACAAATAAAACATCCTAAATATTTAGTTCGAATGATACATAATTAAAATAAAATTACTTGAACGTAAATTATTTTGGTAGATAACATTTACCTTCTTTTCTCTGGAGCGCCGTGACTGTATCCGATATAAAAGCAATGAATTGATAGCAGTAAACTAGTAAAAATATTAAATTGAGAATTATCCAAATAATCTAAATTCTTACATATTAAAATTTATGATAATCATATAACTTAGTGAGAAACGTATGTTGCATAAGTTTAAATTGTTAATATTAATAAAAATATATAACAATGAAACATAGAAATATGTTAAAAATATATAATAAAATATATAAATATTCTATTAAATATATACATATGTAAATTTAGGTTTATAAACACAATCTCATAAGATGAAATGTGCAACTAAATATTGAGATATTTAATTTAAATCCATTTACTGATCTGTTTATACTTTTCAGCACATATACACCTTCTTTACAATTAATCATTGTACAACGTCAATTCTGTCTTCCAAATGTCCAACCCTATCGTAGTTACTGGCATTGATAGATGGTTAAAACATTTTTCAGCCTCAAGTTTTGAAAGGAAAAAAAATCGAAAAACAAAGGAACTATTGATGTGTAATGTACACTTTAAGATGCCAGGGATATTCAGTTTTGGCCCAAAATATTAGTTGTTGACTAAAGAAAGTATTCATCATCTGCTTTATATCATATTTTACAATCATTTTATTGACATTTATTATTATAGTATTATTGTAAAATTAAAATAGAAAGATACCATATGAAATAAATATCGTTATGAAAAAAATATCTCTAATATATTATTCCACGAAAAATCTCTCTAATATATTATTCCTCGAAAAATCTCTGCTGCTACGTACAGACGATTTCAAATCCATTCAATAAAATTCAGATTAGGCGTCACGAGATTGCAAGATTGCAACTACTAAGTTTATATTCACAGAACCTGCCAGCAGAGGCGTTCCTAAAGTTAAGAACACGCTCTCATTGCAGTTAATAACATCCATTGACCAATTTTGATGTTGCTATGTACTTATCAGCATAGAATAACAGGTACCTGCTTTGACAGAAATACATATAATTTTGAACCTTTATGTAAATTAGCAAAGTCATTCCCCCGGCGTATATATCTTCAAATGTCGTCATAAAAAGTTACCGTATAACTACACAAAACCACAATGAACAGGTTCATACTCATATATTCCGACCATAGGACGCGTTTCTAAGTTCGGATAGCACTGTTGTTTTAATTAGTAATACGGATGGACCAGTATAGGGCTTTTTAGCATACGTTGACATGGAATAGACGGCACTTTCAATGGTAAAAAAAACTGGCTATGTGCCACATATATAAGGCATAAATGGGGACTTGAAGAATCAATTCTACCAAGTAAGCTTTAAATTTCTTCAAAATGATTGAACTTAGCCTGTAAAAATTCTACACTAGCCAAGTTCATTAAGTAGAAACTTGCCTACAGGAAACATTTGTATAATTACAGTCAAAATGCACAGCCTAAGTTCATTTTTTTTTAAGAAATGTGAACCCAACTGTGTGGTTAGATTAATGTTGATGATCCCCAGACACTCGTTCACAAAATTGCGATACACAGCAATCTTATTTTACTGCCGTTACAGGTATCAGATATTGCATGCTGACGAACGCAAATTAGGATAAATCTTTTCAGTTGATTTATTCCATTTGAAATTTCTAACTTAATCTTTTCCAACTTATTTGTTTTAAAACTTAATGACGTTTTAAAATACTCCCCCTTTTTCTAAATTAGGATCATACGTAATCAATATTCCATAGAGTACTTTAGTAAGATATATTGAATTTTAGTAACATGACCATCGTTCCTAAAATTATTAATAATAAAATAATTGTATAAATAAAAAATACGAATTCGTATTTAAAAAACTCGGGTTTTTACCTTATTAGAAATAAAACAAGAAATATCGATAATTTGTTTAAGGCATAGATTATGAAACACTTTCCAACTGCAATGCAATTTCATTTAAATATCTCTAAAATGCGATATATTCAGAGGTGATATTTTTTTAAATTATCACAACACTACATTAATTTATTATACTTGAAAATTTAAAACTTCACCGAAAAAGATGAACTTCATTCAAATGACGTCATTGAAATATAAATCGCCTAGCTGTCTATGTAAGATCTGTAAATATTTCATATATATACTTTTATTCCATTCCTTTCAATCATCGGAAAAAAAAACAACAATAATTTATTTTATTTAAAAACGGAAAACCATGGAGGTAAAAGTAATTTAACTCTATGTTTAAAACTTAAACGATCAAGTATGCTTTTAAAATCGCCTGCGTCTCTATGTAAAATCAATGGATATTTCATTCATATCAGCTAGATATAGCTTCATTGCAGACTCCAGAGCTTAATAATTTTCTGCTAAAGAAATTCAGCAATTTTTATACAACTCATTTTACAGCTTGATGCATTTACATTCCCCATAAGTGAAAATTAGGCTTCGTTGTAAAAATAATCAAAGTTTAATAATCATTTAAACTCAAATATATTGTATTTGCGTTGTTTCAGAATATAGATGCACAGAAATTAAGCAAAAATAAAGCGGTTTTAGGACGCGTACAACACTAAATAAAAATAAAATATTACTTTTAAAAATCGCGATTTAGACACAAGATGGGTGCCAAATTTTATGTTGAAGTGGATCACGTGATCTCTTCATATTGATGTAATTATTATTTTAATTTTTAATTAAAAAACTACCGAATATATTGTGCTGAATTTTTTTTTTCATATTTTTATGGGATAATTTGAATATTTCCTAAAACTTTCGAATCAATTTGTGAATTTTAAATTCGCCTAAAAGATATTTGAAAAATTAGGTCCCATAGGGTTCCATGTATTTCATTTTTTCAACCCGGAGTCAGTCCAAAACTAATTAGCTGATATTATTCATTTATATTTCCATTGGTTCCACAGACCGTCTGAACAACATACTAAAATTGAATTTTGATAAAGTCATTTATATGGCAGTTATCGTGCGAACGGACAGACAGCCAGAATGAACAAAGTCATAAACTCTTTTCAACTATGTTGTAAAATATTAAAAACACTATACAAAGGGGATACACGAAAGTATCAATTCTTCCTCTCAAGTTCTCAGCGTGCAACAGCAGACGATATATTATTTCACGAGACTTCAAACAGAAATGTGATCATATTTTTATATTTTCTATAATTTAATATCTATATTTAAAATATTTTATTTGCAAATGTTGTGTGTAAATGTCCCGATCTTTACGACCCATTTTAAAGAAGGAGTTTATAGGCCAAGAATTAGCGTATTAATAAGCAATGGCACGTCTTATGGCTGAAACGCCTCTTAAAGCTTGATATTTTTTTACAGTGTTTTGTAAATATTTAGAAATCTATATTTTTTTCGAATGTTTTTCTCTATGCCCAGATCATTATATGTCAATTAAAATTAAGCAAATCTCTAAGCTAAGAAATATTATTTTATATTGCAGTGTAAATATAAATCATGTCAATGCAGTTATAGGATAAATTGGACGTAATATAATATATTTTGATTTTCTCATACTCAGTATTGAAAAAGTATTCTTTTCACGGAAATTTTCGATTCCAAGATTTTGATGCCAATTTGTCTTAAGACCTCCTGAAAACGTTTTGACTAGTTTTAGAATGGTGTCCGTCTGTTCGTAAGTCTGCGGTCTATTTCATGTATACACGGCAGCGGTCACAGATAGTAATGTATTTTCACGCACTAATAATGAAAGCATTAATAAGCACGGACATTAATAATGATATTTTCCTTGAACTAGATAGAATTCATTTATATTCGAGCAAAAATTCGAAATTTATTTGTAGCTCTATATTTTTTAACCTTGCAGGATAGGACGAAATTTGGCATAATCATGTTTAAAAGTATTTATTTATAGCTCAATAATCACAAGACTTGACTGTTTCAATTATTGTCGTGAGAGATAGTCGCGATAATAAATTTTTGTTCGTGACGTCACTATACCCCTTCGGGGTACAATTTCAAATGTGGTGTAAATCAATATATTTCTTTCAAGGTCTCTGACATGAAGAGTAACATTCTATTATTGTAACACGCTATTATTATAACCAATTGGACCCACAATACAGATTTTTTTTTAAATTGTGTTCAAAAAATAGCTATTAAAAATGGATTCTGATATGAGAAATTCGAATTTAACCACACTCGAGTTATTTTCTATAATCGTCATAAACATGAAATTAATTTTTTTACTGGGGGTATATTAATTTGTTGATAAGATAGTCAACTTATACAAATAAGAAAAGTAAATAAAATCCCATATACATTAATAATATTTTCAGTATTTTGTATATCCTAATCATCTTTGTAAAATTTGGAGTTACATAGCTTTAATTGAACAGGTTTAATAACAATATAAGTGTGACATTCATGTATTACACAATATATGCTGTATACAAAATCCATTATTGCAATACTTTAAAATACTATTTCACAAAATCACGTTTTAAATCTAAATTCCAATTTTTTTTTCTGTCACAGATTGAAACATTTCGGAATTAATAATCTGTAAAAGCAATCGAATGAATTAAGTATTCTAGAACCATTCGTATTCATCTTTATTCATCATTTCCCAGCATTTGTACACACTTAATTAGCTTCAAATAATTGAATCAATTTATCAAACTCATCATTAAGACAACATGTATAATTACTGACATCTCCACGCATAGGTTTTAGTAAATGTTTACAATGAGATACTGTTATAATATTATATAGCAATATCAGGCATTTCTCAATTATACCCCAAGGATATAAGTGAGGATGTTTAGCGTAAACTACTTGAATGTCTTATTTGCAACTTTGCCGTATTAAGTACGTTTTACTTGCTTAATAGGCACTTAATAAGAACTTTTAATTAATTGATAATTAAAATCGACCCGGTTACCTGGCGAGTCGTATATAAGAGCTTTTAATTTACATACTTCAGATGTTTTTCATATGATGGAGTGTTATCATAATGTGTGATCGTAATTATTTTATGTGATCGAAAGAGATGTGATCGATTAAAAATGCAAAATTAGATAACATTTTATATTTAATAAAAAAAAATAAAATACTCTAATTGAATATTAAATATATTTGAAAAGTTGGAGTAATAATGTAATAAGATAAAAAAATGTCTAGTAGTTTATTTTGAGACAAAATTACAAGTTAGATGATATTTGAACTAGCACTTATTGTCTAATTACACTGTATTCCAAAACATAAGCACGCGGTAATAAATTCTAAATAACTAAAAAATTATGCTTTGATTAATTTTGATTTTCCTTGCTTTGATGTTTTAACTTCACAGAAAGATAGTAAATTGAGTAAAATATTCCATGAGTATATTAATAAAATTAAATAAAATATATTTAGACATATGTTTTATCCTTTAACTGCTTACTTCGTATTTAGTACATTTGAAAAAAATGATATATGCTACAAAAATAAACCAGACAAGCATTCATATGGACTGTGATCTCCTCTGACTTGGCGGAGTATTATCATTTCAAACAGATGATCAGATCCATCGTAGCAGAGGTTATTGAGTGCTGACATTCCTGTAGGAAGACAGTTTTCAGCTCTTAGAGAGTAGTTGCAGGGATAGACTGGCAGATGAAACTCTCCCAAGAAAATTGTAAAATGTAGGATGGAATTCGATGATGTCCAAAGAATACGTTGGCCACTGCATACGAGCAATACTTTCATTCTCAAGGTTTTCGTGCACTAGCCTTGCTCTGTATGGATGAGCATTACTATATATCAAAAGAAAACTGGAAAACTGTAGCAGAATAAAGTCTCAAGGCGTGTTCAAGGTGTTGATCTCTATACATTTCGCCACCACAGTACTCTTTGTGTGCACTTGTAGGTCGGTGAGATATCCCAAAGTAAATCCAGTTCATACTGCCGCGCTATGACGACTATACCGCAATAATCAATTATGGTATTTGGCTAGTTACATGTTATTCGTTCTTTACAGACCGTTATGCTTTTATTCTATAGCAAATCGTGGCTCATTTGTGGGGTTCAGATTGGATCATTACGCTGCTGTCCAAGTCGCATGTTGACGATATCAATTTAATCATACTTTTCTGGCTTTTGCAATTGAAAGGACATGAGCTCTTAGTATCCGATCATAGTTTGATTTGACATGTTTCGCCTCTCACTACTGGCTTTTATAGTAATTTTTCTCATGTTCCGGTAACCATATATAAGAGAGCTTGTACAGCCAATGGGCAATTGCGTGTTACCAGTAATGTGTAGAGATCCTAAGAGGATGCTCTAGTTCATGAGCGACTTAAAGCAGGTTGAAATTATTTTCATAAAGGCGAAGTGACAGATACGTCCACAGAAAATAAAAGTGCGACTTACTTGAAACACTGTTCAAGCTTTCAAATAGCATACCAGCATCCATAATCTTCCGAACGTATTTTTTGTGCCACAATAAAGCTAATGTAATCAAAAATCAATCTTAACACTATTTTAAAAATATTCTTTGAGCATTAAAACTTTTACGCTTAAACTAATCGTTTTTACTACAAGCATATTTTTCATACTGTTCGAAAAGCAAATAAATAGCTGTTGAACACATCATATAATATTTGCATATCCCGATCGACGATAACGGTAAGTTTGTCCCATAAAGACCACGAATGCTTTTGCTATCTAAGATGTTTAATCGTGTAATTATTTGTTAAACAGTGTATTTGCAACATATACAGGAATGTATACAGGGTGATTAAAAAAATATATGCCAAACTTTACGAGGTGGTAGCACACACCAAACCAAGCATTTTTCGCCATAGTTTACCGTGTCGGAAATGAGACGTAAAGGCGCCAGTGGGCACTTAATGGTAAAATCGATAAGGTGAGGCGAAATCACAAAAATGACTTAGAAGTTATGAAATGACATTTCATAAACAATAATTACAATAATGACTCAAAAGAGCGACCGCCAA
Organism: Amaurobius ferox; assembly: GCA_951213105.1. Lineage (NCBI taxonomy): Eukaryota > Metazoa > Arthropoda > Arachnida > Araneae > Amaurobiidae > Amaurobius > Amaurobius ferox. The sequence goes on from OX578134.1 coordinate 121,349,212, forward strand.
CTTAAATACTTGACTCACAGGGACGCTGGAGGGATTGGTGAACTCTCTCAAACATACCAGGTATGTCGCGCACTTCGGTAGCAGGGGTAGAAATTCTGTCGGCAAGTTCCTCTTCAGATTGAAAGGGAGTGTCATAGACTAGATTCTTGAGATATCCCTATATAAATAAGTCAATACACGACAAATTGGACAATCGTGGGGGCTCAGCTATGGGACCACCTCGCACGATCCATCGGCCGGAAAAGTGACGGCCAGATAGTTCCTTTTTATCCCGACATTCAGATAGTTCTTCATTTTCAGATGATTTAAGATGCGATTCAATAAAAGTGTTTCTTAATGTAACATTACGAACTGCTGTTGAACACATCATATAATATTTGCATATCCCGATCGACGATAACGGTAAGTTTGTCCCATAAAGACCACGAATGCTTTTGCTATCTAAGATGTTTAATCGTGTAATTATTTGTTAAACAGTGTATTTGCAACATATACAGGAATGTATACAGGGTGATTAAAAAAATATATGCCAAACTTTACGAGGTGGTAGCACACACCAAACCAAGCATTTTTCGCCATAGTTTACCGTGTCGGAAATGAGACGTAAAGGCGCCAGTGGGCACTTAATGGTAAAATCGATAAGGTGAGGCGAAATCACAAAAATGACTTAGAAGTTATGAAATGACATTTCATAAACAATAATTACAATAATGACTCAAAAGAGCGACCGCCAACTTAAATACTTGACTCACAGGGACGCTGGAGGGATTGGTGAACTCTCTCAAACATACCAGGTATGTCGCGCACTTCGGTAGCAGGGGTAGAAATTCTGTCGGCAAGTTCCTCTTCAGATTGAAAGGGAGTGTCATAGACTAGATTCTTGAGATATCCCTATATAAATAAGTCAATACACGACAAATTGGACAATCGTGGGGGCTCAGCTATGGGACCACCTCGCACGATCCATCGGCCGGAAAAGTGACGGCCAGATAGTTCCTTTTTATCCCGACATTCAGATAGTTCTTCATTTTCAGATGATTTAAGATGCGATTCAATAAAAGTGTTTCTTAATGTAACATTACGAACTGCTACATTTTACAGAAATACGAAATGATTAGGTATTGTAGCTAAATGATCTCTGTATATTTTTAAGATCAAAATATTTAATGTTGGGAAACATAGTATATACAGCTAGGAACAATTAAGGGTAGATCACTTTAGTACATCTTAAGATGCGATTCAATAAAAGTGTTTCTACGCTGCAACATTAAGTACTGTTACTTTTACATAAATACAAAATGAATAGAGAATTGAAGTTAAAAGATCTCCCAGTAGGTAACAGTATATAATAGTTTTTACTATCAGAAATCTCTAATGTTGGAAGAAATAGTATGTGCAGCTAGGAAGATATAAAGGTAGATCATATCAGTATATCTTAAGATGTGAATCAATAAAATTATTTCCGTACTGTAACATTACGAATTGCTACTTTTACATACATACGAAATGAATAGAGATTTGAAATTTTAAAGAGCTCCCAGTAGGTAAAATTGTATATTTTTTACGATGGGAAATCTCTAATGTTGAAAAAAATAGTATGTACACCTAGGAACCTTTAAAAGTGGATAAATTTCAGCATAATTTAAGATACAAGTCAGTAGGGAAAGGATTAGCTAGACCCCATAAAAATTACTCTATACATTAAAATATATTTTGTTTATTTTTTTTCAAAGTATAAAAGTATCTCTAAATATAAATGTTCAGCTATCTTTTTTACAGTATTTTTCACCAGATATTTCAAATGGATCATTTTTAAATATTGATTTTACAATAGTTAGCAGGAGGATGCCTAATATGCGATGTGATCAACACATTTCTTTCCTTATCTTCAAAAATCATATTCTTCAATATATCTATTAACTTTTTGTTTTAAATGCATCAATTTTCAGTCAAATTACGCTAAGAGGAATGTTTTGTTTAGCAAATATGACTGTAATTTAAATAATGAAATTTTGTAAAACTTTAATGAAAATAGAAATATACAAAAATATTTTAACCTTAGTTTTCCCGTCAGTCTCGATTAAGTCTGCTTGATTTCAGCTTTATAATTAAATTTAAAATTAATGGCTAAAAGGACTGTTAAATGAAAAAATATTCGAAAAATGATTTTTCTAGTTTTATATAATGTTCCATTGTTTATGTTTTATTTCTCAACCAAATGTGCATCAATATTTACATGAAACACGCGCATATATTATTAAATATTAAATATTTAACTGCAAATTAAGGGTCCGCAAATGTTTATTGAAAAACTATTAAAAATAAATACCATACATTTTTTGACGATGAAAACGTTTTTAAACAGATTATTTGATGCAAATAGATAGTTCAATTTAAATATTACTGACAGGGAGCAACGTAGTTAGTATTTACTTCATAAAAACCTCAAATAAATAAGTCTAAATGTTTAAAAAGCATTACTCCAATACGTGACATATGAAGTGATACAATTTCCTAGGAATGTTCTTATTACTTTTTAAATATTATTTGTTAATTTAACTGAACACTTTTGCGCAGCTTATCCATTTACAAATTTTCGGAATGTACATAAATACTAAATATATATAATAAACGTTCGATTTACAATATGATAAATTATTAAATATAAATTATTATTTTTTTAGAAAACAGTAAATGAAACTGAACGTAAAATGCGGCACAAATAGGAAAGGGAAAATCATATATGTTTGCAATAACAGACTATGGTTTTTTTGCAATGTAAGAAAACTAATATCTGCTTGTGTGTTTACACGTGCCAGTGCTTGCTAAAATACAGCAGTGGTATTGTTACCTAGTGAGAAAGAGAAGAAGTGACAGAACATACCAAATAATGGACTGGAAATACAATTTAACTTTAATATAAGAGTTTTATACCCCATGGTGGATCAGTTCATTATAAAATTATAATTCTTAAAATATTGCAAATGTATGACAGAAAGAATGAATGATTTACAAAAAGTTCAATGGAATTTGAACAAATGGAATACTTTTTACTAATGGAATAATTTTGTTCTTCGTTTTGCAACCCTTGAGGCGAAACCTTAGAAAAGGAAAATAAAATTCCACTCGTTTTCGCGTGATTTTCGGACTCCGTGAATTTTTGGATCAATTATTTAAGATTAAACTTTTCATTTCTGAACCTGGTGGATCGAGTAGTATTTCTTTACTTTTCGTTCATTGATTCGATGGATTGACATTCAAGTACACGAATAAGCTGCGAGTTTCAGTTGCATATAGCGTGAAAATCGCTACGCAGCGGTGCAAAAGTTATTGTGCTGAATATTTTCTACAAAATAAATGATTAACATCCACAGAAGGCTCGTTCCGTGCTTTTAAGTATTGTGCTGATCCAACTGGTGTTTCAGTCGCCACTATCACTAAGATGCAGCGTGAATTTGATACAATTTAACACGAATGAGGTACAATTTAACGTTTATCGTTGTATCTGTAAGTGATTTATATTAAATGTAACCTCCAAAGAAAAAAATCTGAAGTGTGCAGCACGTCTTTCTATACATACTTAAATTAATATCCTTATTTTTCATTCCATAATGAGTTACATTGTGTTTAATTGCCAAAAACGATACGGGTACTTTTCTTATTTTTATAATTTGAATTTTTAATGCATTTTTATTTTACTTGGTAACTTAATGCACTTTGAAATTTTCAACTGTTAAAATTTCCAAACATTTAGTATCTCGAGAATTGTTTATCCCAGAGCCTAGGGGTTAGTCCTATTCGCTTCGCTTCCCAAAATTATATAAAGAACATGTAATTAATTGATATATTCCAGCAATTTTAGTTATTTATTTCAGATTTTCATGATCTTTGTGAAACTTTTCGCAAAAAATGTTGGTTATATTTTCCTGAATCATTCCAAAATTCAATTAGTATCAGGATAACCCTCAAGGAACGTAACTATTAAATCTTAAGAAACTCCATCAAATAGCTTTATAACTACAGTCTAAAATGTAATCAATTCATCAAAATTAAAAGAAAGTTCAATATCTTGAAAATAGTCTATCTTAGAGGAATGAGGCTAATATTAATATTTTTATTGTCAAAATTTGCGTATGAAACAATCATTTAATTGATACATTTGTAGCACATTATTTTAGATACTGAAGATTTTTGCCCCCATTGCGCAAAAAAACAGATACATTTTTTTCGAATCGTACCAAAATGTAACCAACACAGCGATAACTCACAAGCGACTTATCTACCAAATTCTGTGACAATTGGTCAATGACCGTTTCACCTATATAGTGGATGCACACGATTTTTGTGGGCCATATCGTAAAAAGGCAGGTTCTTTTTTCCCGAATCGTATCAATATCTAAACAGCACCGGGGTAACCCACAAGGAACTTATCTACCAAATTTTATGAAATTTGGTCAATAAGTTTTAAAGTTAGAGTGGATACATACATTCTGCAGACACATACCCTCAGATGTCACTGTAAGAATATTTTTGTATTGTTCGACGATAGTCGAAACGTATAGATCCGTCAAAAACTTGGAGTTGCGATTTTCGGAAAAGCAAAAGGAAAAGCAAAAGCAAAAGCAGGAAAAGCAAAACCTTTTGTGGTGTTTATTATGCTTTTACAAAAGTTCTACACACTTTAAAAAACGTGCAAATTATCTTCAAAATAAATTGCAAGTTTTTGGACTTACACATCACTCTTTGAAAATACACGTGTTATATAATTTTAAAATTTTTGTTTAAATCAGAAATTATTAATGAATTCTCAATAACATTGATTACAGATATCATTAAATGGAACATGAATCGTATTTGACTTTAATCGCATCATGCCAAATATGGCGCCTTTTCCCTCACTTGCGTGTGACTTGCGTTTACGGAATAATTCAACCGTTGAAAATCAGGGATTAGATTTACGCAATTAACAATTTTTACTGGCTCTATATAATCAAATTAAGTTGTCCCCGAGTTTTTGGAAAAATTTAACATGGTCACAAAGTTTAACTCGGGGTGTTATATGCAGTCATAAAAAATTGTGATCACCATGTTGGCCTGGCTTGTAAATACATGTTTCTGCTACGGTGTTACATTTCTGCTAAGGATTTGGAAGATCATTTGAAATAAGGTTTGAAATGACCAAGTGGGATTTAATATTTAAATCTCGGAATGTTAGTCATGAATGCTAGTTATGAAAAATTGTATTTGTTTGTGTGTTATGAATTAGAATTGTATGATTGAACTGCTGTAATATAATTTTGACTTCCGGCTGGATGTTTTATCAAAGTTTAAATATTTCGTGCTTTCGAATGAACCACGATAAAGCGTGGGGCTAGATTTCACACACAAAGAAGAACTATAATCGAGAGTATTAAAATATTTATTGATGTGCGAAATTAAAAACAAAATCAAAATATGTCGAACGCTTTTACATACTAGAGGCACAATAATAGACGAATCAATGGCTGGTCATCCAGCAGTGAATTGATATTGTTTTATTAATGTGTTGTTTTTTTAAACTAATTTTGATGTTCTTTTACGATAGTTTTGCAACACATTTAATTCGACCAATACGTGTCTATGCGCTCACTTTATCAATTTAGCATTTTCTTCATATACTACCCGACAGTGAAAATGAGACACAAAGAAGGGCAGAAAGTGATGAAAATAGGCAAACAGAGAGAGACAACAACGAACAATAAGTGATGTTTATTGCAACATGATACATCTATTGCGATATGATACATCTATATATGACAGTGTTATCATTCAGCGATAGCACCGTCTGCTCAGTAGGTTGTAGGTCCATCGCCGACCACGATACAGGCAACAACACGTCTAGTTACAGAGTCAATGAGCGTGCAGATGGTGTCCTGTGGGATGGCTGCCCTTACCCTGTCAACCATTTGACAGAGTTCGTCTTTTTAACGCGGCGGTGGCAGCCCACGCAAGCCACGTCCAATCACGTCCCAGACCTGTTCGATTGGAGATAGCGCAGAGACTGAAGTTGGCTGATGAGTGCCGTGTGTGGTCCTGCCAGTAAATGGCATTGGGAACCCCAGAAGGAAGGGTAGTGTCATCGGCCGCAGCACGTCATCCATGTGTTGTTGAGTGCCCTGAATACGGACAAGAAGTGACCTGCTGTCGTAGGCGATGGAGCCCCAAACCATGATGCCACATTGTCGCGTAGTGTGGCGTTCCACAGATGCGATCCGATTGGACTTGTCACCACTTCGGCGTCAGACTAGTACACAGAGACTATCATTGCTGAAACAGAAGCGTGACTCGTCTGACAATATGGCCCTGTGCCATTCTGCCTTCCACGTGGCTGTATCCCGACACCATTGCAAACAGGGGCGTCTGTGTGGATGGGTCAATGGCAGTCGTTTTAGCGGGCTCCATGACTACAGGTCGCAGGCGACCAAATGACGGGTTCTGGTTCTGGTATAAGAGCATCAAAGGTGCCCTGCACATGATGCATAAGGGCGGCGGAAGTGGCCTGCTGGGCATCCAACGCGTTGCCTGTAGATGCGCTGGTCCACGCGTGCTGACGTCCCTCTGGTAGTACCGGCATCCCTCAAACGTGCCACATCCCCTTGTTCTAACTACTCCGCCACATCCGGTGCACCGTGGACACGTGTAATTGGCTGGCCGCTGAGATCTGACGTGAGGGGCCAACTTTCCCTTCTGAGTCCGATCGCCATAACCCTCGTGAAATTGTCTGTCTGCTCGAACTATCTCGGTTGGCGGCGGCCTAGCATTATCTGCTATTATACGTTTCCTCTGAGACAAAATAAATTGCAAAATTATTTCCCTAGCTGACACAGCGGCGCGACTATTGCCGATTCTGCAGGTTCCTTTCCATATGTCTCACTCAACTTGCTCGGGTCAGCTGCGCTTTTCGCATCATTTACTTGTAACTCGGTGAGCTGCGTCTACTCTGCAATTTATATATCTTTCTATCCCCTTATTTTCACTGTCACGTAGTATATGTGCTAATTTTGTCAATGTGCATAATCCACATTAATACATTTTTATAAACATACTAATATCTGAAATTATGAATATAATTTTTAAAGAAATAATATGCATTTTTATTAGCAGAAATAAAAACCATATTGCATTTAAAATTTCGAGAATTACAACAATTTTACGAATAACTTTTTGAAACATGTAAGGGGAATAATATTGTTAAGAAGGATATATAACATGAGAAGGATAAGAACTATAATAAAACCATAAAAAGTACACGCAATCCAGAACAGCTGGCACTGTCAGTGAAAAAATGGTGCGTATAAGGAAGGATAAGACAGAGCTCAATATATTATATTCCTGATATTGCTTAGTAAATTAAGGCATATAACTGAATTATCAAGCCATATAACTGAACGAAATATGGTTTTTTTTGTGTATTTTATGAACTGACACAATTTCTTATGAAATATATTAATATGGTTTCAAAATCTACTTAGAATCACTTTTACAATTGACGTAATACAACTTTTGAAGATATTTTGCTTTTCAAACAGCTTGTTCTACCTTCATAAATAAAACAAAGATTTCCTTCGATCTTCCCTTCTTTTGGAAATGTCCCTTCCTTTAAAAATTCAAGTGTTTCTCTAGTGGCCAAAGTAAAATAGACAAATTGACAAGCTGACAAAAAGAATCAAGATAATTCAATTTAGCGAACTATTTTTTGGTTTTCCTTACCAAATCGAAATTTCAGAGAGTGAACTCTGAATATAACAAACTTAAACATAACGTACTATGTAGAAGAGAAAAATTCAAATGCTTTTAGCTTCTTTAGCTATTCTATTGAAAACTTTTGACCATTTTATATATTTAATATTTTTCCTGTAAATATTTCTTGTAACAAATGGTGTTTCAAGAATTATTTGAAAAATCTATTGTAGTTCTTCATGAAGCCAATTGTAAATTATAGATTTTTCTTCGTTTAAATTGCGATTTGTGAAAGTATTCTTATTGTGAGCTGTTTATAGTTGGAATTAATATTAGACTTTCATGGTGAATAGCAAATGTTTAGTGATACTCTTATGTGTAGATTATGATATTAAACCTACTAGTTAACTAATACTTTCCTATCAGAAAAATAATGGAGTCATTAACTACTACATCAAGCAAGACTTACGTACCCCACATATGATTCATTTATATTTTAAGAATCAATGACAAACGAATCATTCACTTTACTTCATATGTTAATATTGTATATTATGTTATAAAATATTGTTTTAGCACACTTACCTAGAAAAGCAACGATCTTAAAGACTCTTGAGCTAAGTTATATATAATCATAATGTAGGATATATGTGAATGGCTTTTTCAAATATTCAATTTGTATTTAATATATATATATTTTTTTTAAATATCACGACGAACAACGGAATCCAGCTTAAAAATATCATAATATGGAGTTCCATTATTTTATATAATAAACATAGAATAAAATTAATAAAAGTACAAGCGCAAAAATATTTAATTCGAATTTACACAAAATTTATATGTATAGAGCTTAAAACCTTTCAGAATATTATATTGATTAAACAGTATATCCATTTGTTCATACCCGTTCACATCCTTATTCTTCAGCCAACGGTTGCTTTTAACAGCATATTGGAGTTACCTGTATATGTTCATCCGGCACATGCTTTTCAAATTGGAAGATTAAAGTATGCTGACCAAAATGAAGCGTTTATAGAATATATGTTTTAAACTGACAAAAAATAGGCTAATCACAATAAATAAAAAAACAAGTTGAAATAGGTCAGACTTATGTGCACTGATTCTCTCAAAGATTTTATATACAGGCATAGCAATTTGGGGTATGTCGGAATATGGAAAAGCATTTTTCGTATTTCATTGAAAACATTATTTATTTATTTTTAAACCCCATTAACGTGTCACGATTTCGATACAGAGCTTCTGGCATAATTAACGTTGGTGCTGATATTGAAATTCTGCGGTATATTTTGCGATCACTAGGGAGCTGATTGGTATAAAAATTATTCAAAAATCCACTTGTACTTTAAATAAAAAAATGAACAAGCATTTTAAAACATCACTCTTCGTCTCCATATTCGCCTAGTGTAGAATGCATGTTCCAAATGCCTTTGTTGTATGACATTTCGATCTCTTGCAACATCAATAGACATCTCAAATTACCATAAGATAAAATTTTATTAATGTGACGTATTGTAACATAATAAATAAAAAAATTAATTGTGGACAATACATGACTCTCCTTATATAATGCAATGGATTTACTACTTTTACAGTCAAAAAATAATGTGGGTACTGTGTTTTTATCGTTGAATTGCACATTTTGCAATTTTCCAGGTGACAACATGTAAAACTATTTCAAAGTACACAATTAACTTATATAATATCGCGAACTCCAAATAAACAACTATCAATTGATAACATCTTCAGTAAGAGATATTATTCATATATCAAAATTATTTAATTATTAATTCATCAATTAGGCGTCATTTTCATTAATTTAGAGTCAACGATATTTTTGTCAGTCTGGGGCAAAATATTGCAAAGTTGGCTATATTTGCTAAATTATTCACCAATTTTGCTAAATGTTTCACAATGTGTTACAAACAAACGGTGGAAGTACATTTCTTATATACTAGAAAGTACGCTTGTCATATGATGGAAATCATAATTTGTGAAGCATGACATCCCATATGTCGTCATTTCTAGCAATTTGGCGACATTTTTGTCACTTTGGAAATATTTAAAATTGTTTCCCAGGTTGGCGGCGTCCCGCTAAATTTCTCGCCAAGTGTTACGGAGAGACAGACGGAGGGAGAAATGGGGGTTATTCTTTTAGTCTACTCTTATATGCTTTCCAAGTTATTGAACTGTTATCAAATATTCGTCATTTTCATTGATTCAGCGTAATTTTTTTTCAATACGGCGACAATTTCATTAATTTGGCAACATTTGAAATAGTCGCCAAGTTGACGACATTCCACCAAATTTGTTGTCCAAGTCTCGCCAAGCGTTATGCACGGAGAAATAAGTTATTCTTATAGCAGATAAATGACTATTGGCGCACAAATAGAAAAGTGTTACCCAAAATATCAGTCACATAAATGGAACGAGCAAGATACACGAAAATAATGTCACCAAATTCATCGCAAAATATTACATATGACATAAGTAAACATATTTCACAATATTTATTACTTTCCGTATATACATATAATGTAGATGAAAAGTATTGTGACGGGATCGAAAATTCGAATTCGAGTTTTCGACGGGAGCGCACGTTTCAATCATCCCTGAATACAAATCAGACGTTTTTGAGATTATGTCTGTGTGTGGGTGAAATTATGTATGTATGTGTGTGTGCGTGTGTGAGTGTGTGTATGTGTGCGTGTGTGTGTGTGTGGAAGTATGTGTGTGTATGTATGTGTGTGTGTGTGTGTGTGTGTGTGTGTCAGTGAGTCTGTGGAGACGATAACTGACGAACTAATAGACCGATTCGAACGAAATTTGGTACAAAAATTACAATCTATGAATACTGGAAACCTATTGTTTTTATACGCAATCGTATGTTCAGAACCCCCCTAAATTTTCGAGTGAAATATTGAAAATCCTCAAAAAATTAAAACATCTAATAAAGTTACGAATATAGTCATTTCTTATGTGATTCTTCATTAGAAAACTATTAAAATAAATTTTAGAACGCTGGTATGAACCGTTCTTGAGATATTGTAAATTTTTCAAAAAAAATATCAAAAAATAATAAATTTAAAAAATATATTACCTATTGTTGAAATATGTTCATTTTTCATACGTAATATAATGCAATAAATTGGGTGACATCATTCCCGCGGATTTAGCTAGTTCCATTATTGAAAAAATATACATTAGGTAATACTTTTGTATTTAGACGCCAATAGTCAGTTATCTGCCAGAAGAATAATTTATTTCTCCGTCCATAACGCTTGGCGAGATTTTGGCGGAATGCGCCAACATGAGGATCTTTTTAAAAGTTGGCAAATTAACGAAAATATCGTCAAATTGATAAAAATGACTATAAATCAATGGAAATGACGACTAGATGATGAAGTAATTATTAAAATATTTCAATATATGGACTATATCGCTTATTGAGGATGTTATCAATATTGATGATCGTTTAGAGTTGCGCGAAGTATGAGTTAAGTGAGTATTTTGAAATAGTTTTACATGTTGTCATCCTGAAAATGGCCCAATGTACAATTAAACGATAAAAACATAACGCCGTGGATCTTATACATTATGTTTTATTGTAAAACTAGTGAATCTATTGCATTATATAAGGAAAGTCATTTGCTGCCCACATCATATATATTTTTAATTTTATGTGATGTTTTGATACTCTTATTTGAAAAATGAGTAATATCTCAATAATAGTTCATGCTACTGTTCTAAAGTTTATGTCAATAGTTTTCTAATGAAAAATTACATAACACATGAATATTTACGTAACTTTATTAAAGGTTTAGAATTTTTGATAATTTTTTTTAAAATTTTACTAGAAAATTTGGAGTGTTCGGAACTTTCGATTGCGTTTGAAAACAATAGGCTTCCAGTATCCACGGATTAAAATATTTGTACCAAATTTCGTTCGAATCGTTCCATTTGTTCGTGAGATATCGTTTCCATATAATCTCTCTCTCTCTCTCTCTCACACACACACACACACAAACACACACACACACATACACACGCACACAGACATCAATTCAACAACGTTTGATTACTGTTCCAAGGATGCTTAAAACGTGCTCTCCCGTCGAAAACTCGAATTCGAATTGTCGACCCCGGCACGATACTTTCCTTATACATTACACTATGTATGTAAGGAAATTAATAATACTATATCTTTTCAGCATACCGTATGTACAGCTTCCTATAAATTAACTTTTACTACATTAAATTTAGCAAACCATCTTGCACCAAAAACTATGTTGCATTATTTTAAATATAACTCTGACACAGCTTAGTTTTGTTTTCTTTCAACTTTTAGAATTCATTTATATATATATATACATATATATATATATATATATATATATATATATATATATATATATATGAATTATGTAAATGTTGAGAATTCTGCAATTACCAGAAATTCTTCGGATTTAAACATAGGAGTTTAGTACTCTGAATTGAATCTCGTCTTGAAGAATAAAATTCACGCATCAAGCATATGGCGTCGGAAATTCAAGATATATAGTTCTTCCTACATTTTTAAAACAAATTTAAAAGGAAGATGGTGAAGTATTTTGCTTGTAAAAGCTTTCAACGAGAAATATTAAATCCTGTTTCGGAATTTAGTGTCCTTAGTAGATAGCGAGGTGACTGCGGATTTGGTATTTCCTATATTTATTTTATTTCAGACATTTTTGCTGCTAAATTTACAACTGTGTCTTTTACTTTTTTAAATTGATATTTTAAATCGCATTTAGGAAACTTATTCCGAAAGCGTGTTTTGGTGTATTTTGTCACCAGCTAATTGATTTATTGTGCTAAGTTAATAATATGATTTAATTATATCTATCTATTTATGATTTAATTATGTCAATATGTTTATTATTTAATTCCATCTATTTGGTTATGATTCCATTATATATAGTTGGTTATGATTTAATTACATATATAAGATACATTGAGACACTAATCACAAAATAAATAGCAAATGTTAAAAATATATTATTTTCTGAAGACTAACATTTGCAGATTTCCCCTTCTGTGTAACTATTTGGCACTTTAGGCACGGAAGTAACAGATATCTATAAAGCAACAACAAAATTTGCTTCTTTCTGCACTTTTGACCACTTCTATGGGGAGTTCTACCACACAACTGGCATCAAAGTTTACATTTGCCTGATTTCAAGTTGCACGAGTAACTTGAACAATGGCCTAGTTCCTACTGACAGATTTGACTAAAGATTTCCTTCGAAAGGCATGATTGCGGTTAGCAGCATACGTGAATTTCATTTCTAGAATTTAAAGAGAAAAATTGTTGGCATATGCAGCATGTGGAAAATTCAATTATTAAAAACAAAAACATTAAAATATTCACGAAATTAATTTCTTTGAACATTTGGAATATTGAGTGGAATTCAATCAACTGGACTTCAGCAATTTGAAAAGTATTTAATGAACTAAAAATTTTGTGATATTGAATGGCACATTAATTACTAAGACCGGTTTTAAAGAATATTAATATTTACTAGGCCGAATAACGTTGAAATAGCGTTCACATGCAGACATAGGCAATTGACATAGAGAACGAGTTTTCTTACAAATATTTTAAATCTGTCAAATGTTTAGATTTTTTAACATAGATGACACTAGAACATAGATGACAGTAGAACATAGATGACACTAGACACACCTTCGGTACGATACCTACGTTTAAAAAAATATTTTGACCTTCTAGATCGAGTAGATGAATCAGTCCAGTTTTCACATGCATACGAGTATAACGCGATCGCGCTTTAACAGGTTTAGTATTTATTCATCATTGTGCATATGTCAATAATATGTTAAAGTAAACGTTTGGTCACATACATTTTATGCTCATAAATATTTTTTCAATAGCTAGACAAATCATTATTAAATCATTAGCCCATTTTTAGCGGTCGCATGTTGAGCAGATGTGCCGTCACACGCAGTTACCCTTGCGGACAACGGGGGTGCATCATATTACAGACTTAATGAACACTACTGCATCCATAGTCGCAAGTGGGATTCCAACCCACACCCTGACAGTTGATAAAACACGAGGTAATGTTTGTTTTATCCTTCTCATCCACCTAGCCTGGGCTTGAAAATAAATAACAACTCTATAACACGTTTCTAATATAAAATTGTCTGTATGTACTTAATTCCATCCCCGTTCTGGTGAACTAAACTGCTGAATATTTGCACACTTGTATTATCAATCATGGGACAAGAACCTAACGCATTCGGATTTCCTAACCTTTCACCCCCCTGCCCCCAGGATCGAAGAAGACATATATTTTTCAAAAATCATTTCCAGACTATCCAGATGTCAAAGGTGATTTACATAGAAGACCTAATATTTGCACACTTATCGAATCGAACACGGGGCAGATCCCAAGCTAGTCGGATTTTTGATTTTATACCGAGAATGTATGAAATTACATGAGAGAGAGAGAGAGAGAGAGAGAGAGAGAGAGAATTATTTCAAAAAGTATTTCCAATGACCCATAATGTTGAAACTTTGTGGACATTTATATTGATTACAAGGTACAACACAACTGACACTGAGTTTCGATTAAGCCGACTACTTTCAACGCTAACCTACATTAACTGTTTATCAAAACAAAACATAAAAAAATCTGATGTGGGCAACACATGACTTTCCTTATATAATGCAATGAATTTACTACTTTTACAATAAAAAATAGTTTTTTTTTATTATTTATATTATTTCCAAGGTATTGAATTTTCGTCAATTAGTCGTCATTTTCATTGATTTAGTGTCGTTTTTAGCCATTAAGCGAGATTTTCGTTACTTTGGCTTAAAAAATTCAAAAGTCGCCAAGTTGGCAATATTCCGCCAAATTCGGCTCCAAAATCTCGCTAAGCGTTATGGACGGAGAAATAAGTTATTCTTATAGCACCTAAATAACTATTGGCGTTCAAATACAAAAGTATTACACAAATATCTTTTCTCATGAATTGAACGAGCTAGATCCACGAAAATGATGTTACCAAATTTATCGCATGATATTACATATGAAAAGTGAACATGTTTCTCAACAGTTAATATATATATTTTTTAATCTATGGGATTTTATGATAAATTTATTTTTAAAATGTGCTATATCTCCAGAACAGTTTATGCTAGCATTCTAACGTTTATGTCAATCGTTTTCTAAGGAAAAATTACATAAGAAATGTCTGTTTGCGTAACTTTATTAAAAGTTTTGATTTTTGATGATTTTTTCAAAATTGCTCTCGAAAATTTAGGGGAGTTCTGGGCATCCGATTGCGTATAAAAGCAGTAGGCTTACAGTATTCATGGATTGTGATTCTTGTACCAAATTTTGTTCGAATCGCTCCATTCGTTCGTCAGTTATCGTCTCCACAGACTCACTGACACACGCAAACACAAAGACACACATACTTTCACACACACAAACGTTGTGATTCATGCACACACACACACAAATGTTTAATTCGTGATTAGAAGTGCTTGAAACGTGCTCCCCCGTCGAAAACTCGAATTTGAAAATTCGACCCCATCATAATACTTTCCTTATACATTATGTATATAAGGAAAGTAAAAATTACATATTTTTAAAAAGTATTAATTCTTTTATTCTTAACGTGCTTGAATAATTGCAAATAAATATATTTTAGAAACTCATAGGCAGAGAGAATGATGCATATACAATTGTAAAAAATAATTACATGCACAAGTAGAACAAGTATAATAATTCCACTGCACACAAACTGCGGAAACGGAATACTTGGTCGAAATCACGCAACATTCGAATCAGGGGAGCAAGTTTTGACGCGTCTGTAATTGATGTTGCTTGTTGATGATTATTTCACGTTTTACCCACTGTTTGTTCCTACAGAGAAAGAAACACATAGTACAATACACAATTTTGATGATTCATAGTTTGGAAACATTAGTTAAAATCCTGGAGTTTCAAAACGATCATGCAATGTTCACGTATAGGAAAATCTTATACTCTAACCATTCTCTGGAACATAAAACTACGTAAGACAAGGTTTTAAATGGAAATAGTATTTAAATAATTCAGTGTGGAATGCAATCCATTAATCATATTTTAATGGCAAATAGACAATTAATAATAAAATTATAGTTGTAAATCATATCTATTAGCACATTAATGATCTGTATCATTAGTATATTATTGTTAATTGCTTCTTAATGTTAATTCATTGTTAATACCCGGAAATAGTTAATTCATTAGCACTAATATATGTTACATAGCATTATTTATGGATTAAATTTAATATAGCACTAAATAGTCAATTTGCTTGTTAAACAGTCATATAAGACACTATATTCCTAGAGCTGTACGATAATCGGGTAATTCAAATTTTAAAGATATAAATCAATATGCAGTATTTTCAGTATGGTGTGTTCTGGTACATACAAAATAATCACCCGCGTCGTTGTCAGTCTCGGTGTTGCTAGACAGGCCATGGCTACCAACAGGCATCGATATTTGCAATATTACAAGGAGTAATATGTCCACGCCGAATTCTTCTAGCAGGTGCAATTTACTTAAGAAAGCAAGGCTAATTCAAAATATTTGTATTATAACTACTTATATTTATATATAATTTTTATGGTAATAGTCTAAAATTTAGACTATTACCATAGACTATTACCTGGAATTAGTCTAAAATTTGTAAAACTATAAGTAAAAAGTCACAAATAGAGAAGCTTCGAAACATACTTTCTATTTATTTTAACTCCTTCCGGACGGTTGACGCACTTGCGTTCAAGGATGGCCGTCATGCATTCGCGTCGGAGAAACTTTACCCTAAAAGACGGAAGTCACGGATGCACGTTTTCATATGGAACGTTATTATTTGTCTACTAGATGGCGTTAAATGCCAATGCGAATAATTCCAATGTATTTTGCAGTTACTTGACCTTGGCATAGGAGGATCCAATTAATCATTTCTCCATTTGGAGTGGTGAAACATGGTGTTGTAACATAAACAAGTACAGCACTTCTAGTAGCATCAGCTATTTTATAATTGAGTTCCGGTTCAAGTTTTGATTTCAGCTTAATGATTTCGTTGGCTAATCATAGGAATATGAGCGAGTATCTTTCTTAAGTTTGGGTTTAAAGGAATGTGCGGCAGTGAAATTTTTCGTTTATTTCGGATGAAAGAATGGAAGCAACTAACAAGTATTTCGTATTGAGATTTGTGTGAAAACTATACATCAGATAGAAAATAAATATTTCTTTTATTCCTGAAAAAAATAGATTTCTGTGTTGAATAGGTGATTTTTAGTGAATTTTTTTAGAGTTAGGCTTAGCGCATAAAATTAGCAGTCCTTTGGGAACAGTTCGGAAGCGATGCGTTCCGTCCTTTGGGCCACGGCAGTTCCGGAATGCCGCCGTCCGGAAAGAAAAAATATGTATGATGCTTGTAATACATGGTAAAGAGAAAAGTATGTACTTTATCACAACTTGAATTTTTCATCTTTTACATACTGCCACGAAATAGTCCTTGCTTGAAATTTGTAGAATAATAAAGACAAACTTCAGAAAACATGAAACGTCAAATATTCTTTACTACATTTTCTGGTTTCAAAATTGCTTTTTATGTCATTTAAAAGTATATCTGGAGTATATAGATCAGTGGTTACGGTGTTGGAATGACCCATGGTTGACCTGTATTCGATCCGCACTGATGTAAGTATATCCTTGTTTATACGGAGTATGGACATGTGGAATACGTAAATTCAAAACTGTATCCGAGAAGTGACAGGTTAGGGGACGAATGATTCCCACCCCCCAGGGTTCTGTCACATCATACAATGGTGTGACAAAATGGGTGGCAGTCTCTGCTATGTAAAATATTACCCAGAATATCGGACATTAATTCTGAGGTGTGGGCGGATGTTCTGAGTGTAAATAATAAATATTTCACGTCGTTATATTATCTGGTAAGGCACAGCATATATATATTTTACAATAGTGGTTAATAAATCAATGAAAAATACGTTAACTCATAACCTAAGTTGTTAAACTTATTTTGAATTTTATTTCAATATTTAAAACTGTGTATTTTTAAAATGAATACTTCCTGCATTATTGAAACTAACTGCCGATTTTTTCAGACAGATATATCAGCCTAATTTCAAGTATGATTTCCAAATGTTTAATTAATATGTCATTAATTTTATTTTTTAATTTTAATCATTGGATATTTTGAATATGACATGACTTTTGCAGAATAAAGTATTTACTGGGTATCAACTGCGATTTTTGAGGATTAGTTGAAGAAAAAGTGCTATCTAAAATATACTTCTGAAAAATCATAAAATATTATAGGAAATTAAAATTGTTTAAATATTAAAAATATCATTTATAATAAATATTTAACAAAAATAATATTTTCAGTTTCACTGTGTTATTGCAAATACAGAAATTACTGATATAGAAATTGCTAATATAGAAATTGATAATATAGAGATTGCTAATAGAGATATAGCTATAAAAGTTACTAATATAGAAATTGCTATAGAAATTGCTAATATACAAATCGATCTATTAAAACTTTAAGACGTTTATCATGCACGTCAGTACTTTTTTTGACTCCGGTTATGTATTAAATAAAGTAACATCAATATAATGTGGACTGAAATAAATGAGTGCTGTCTTAAACTCTCATACACCTTTTATAAAAATTGAGTACACATTTTCTGGTGCCAATTTAGAAAATTGCTTTAAAATCTTTGTTGTCCAACCACTGTATTCTTATTTATTACACTTAAAGAAAGTTTTTCTGTAAATGAGATTTATGATACTTACTGGTTTGAAATACTTGTAGCTACACTTATATATTTCGATTGCTGGCAAAATAAATTGGTTGATTTTAAAAGGATAAAATACTGTATACATTTATATTACAAGATAAATGAAAATTAAGTAAGGATATACCTATGTAATCAATAATTGTCGTGATGTCAGAAATGGGACTCAAGAGAAATTCATAGAACACTATTGCATCTAACAGGTAGAAAAACTATTGCATCTAAACAAAAACCCCGAGCGGAATTTAATTTCTGAACTATGGCAATTTTGCAATTTCCATTTTAGTGTCTTAATGTGGTGAATAAAATAGTGAGGTTTTAACATTTTAAACATATAATCAGTAAATATTTTGTAAGTTCATCACAGACTTGTTCATGTGTCTCTTCATCATAAGAAAAAAATACGATTTTGGCGACATATGACTTTCCCCACATAATAAAAGTATTTTACTTCTTTCAATGTGAAATAATGACGCATAACATATGATCTGACGTTGAAATGTATACTAATATTTGGAGCGTTTTTGGATAACAACACGTAACATTATTTAAAGTACCAAAAAAACTTATACTTTGGTAAAATGGCAATTGGAAATAGTGCTAACATCTGCAAAGCAACATATTTCATTATATTAAATATGTCAATTATGTGTTCATAACTTAGACATCATTTTCGTAACATTTGAGCAATTTTTAAGACCAGTATTAACGTATCGTAAAAGTAATTCCAAATTGCATTCGAAACGATCTATTTGTTCGTAAGATATCGCATCTACAGGCTCACTGATACACACACTAAAGCACTCAAAAACACAATCACACATACACACATACACCATCTCCAAAATGTTCGATTCGAGCGTGCTCTGCTGCCAAAAACTCGAAATCGAACATTCTGCCCCGTCACAATATTTCCCCTAAACATTATATTAGGTATTTAGTTAAAGTAATAGGCCTAACTTTTAAGGCACCAAAATGTACTTTGGTCAGTGCTATTCTATATGTAACATCAATGTAAATGACATCAATGTAAGTAACCTCAATGTAAGTAACGTTAATGTAAGTCATCAATGCAACATTATTTTAATAATTTGTAAATAAATCATACAGCCAATCATATTGTTAAAATAATTCACAATCAATACTCGATAATGAAATAATTGTCATATAAAGTAAATCAGTATTTGATAA
The DNA here is from genome assembly GCA_951213105.1 of Amaurobius ferox. Lineage (NCBI taxonomy): Eukaryota > Metazoa > Arthropoda > Arachnida > Araneae > Amaurobiidae > Amaurobius > Amaurobius ferox. The sequence goes on from OX578134.1 coordinate 121,369,037, forward strand.
TTAAATATGTTTAAGTAAAAACTAGTATTTGATCGGTTAATACTCTTTAAATGAAATACATTATAATAATTCCTAATTATATACAATATAAAGTATGCGTATAATCATTACTTAAGATTTCATCAATTTTATCAAAGTATTAAACTTTGATATAGAATATGTATTATTTCATCTCGCTTTCAACACATAAAACAAATTCTATATTTCAGATATAAAACGAAAAAAAAATTAAAATTCGATTTAAAACTTTTCATGGATCACAATGTTTCCAAACTTTAATCCAATCTGTATGCGTTTTGAATCCATAATCAAATAATAAAATATGCACCTCTCCATAGAACAAGACATATGAATAACCAAACACCCTTTATACAAATCACATTAACATACACATGTTTTATTTCTGTACCTCTTGCGTGATTACAAATATCAAATGTATCCATATCTACAAACATGAAGTTTGTTTTGAATTTACATTAAGTTATATTCCTTTCCAATTTTTTGTCAGTAATACTGCGTGCAATTCAGCAGTTATCTTCAGTACGAGTTTCAAATATTTCTACTCATTATCTAAATATAGAATTCATAGAATTTATGCTTATCGATGTATATGTGACTCTTCGTATTTAATTTGTTCATTTCGACATCTGCTTTTGGAAATATTGGTTTGTAGTTCATGATCTCAAAATAAAATAAAAATAGCGGAGAATTATACGAAGATAGAAGAATTAATTAAAGATTTACATTTTTAATTTCCTTATATGCAATAATGTATAAGGAAAGTATTGTGACGGGGTCAAAAATTCGAAATCGAGTTTTCGACGGGAGATCACGTTTCACGCATCTCTGAACAAGAATCAAACATTTTTGAAGTGATGTCTGTGTATTTATGTATGTGTGTGTGTGTGTGAAAGTATGTGTGTGTGTGTGAAAGTATGTGTGTGTATGGGTGCCTGTGTATCAGTGAGCTTGTGGAGACAATAACTGACGAACGAATAGACCGATTCGAACGAAATTTGGTACACAAATCACAAGCTGTAAACACTGGAAGTGTATTGTTTTTAAACGCAATCGACTGTTCAGAATCCCCTAAATTTTCGAGTGAAATTTTGAAAATTTTTTCACTTTTCATATGCAATACTATGTGATAAATTTGGTGACATCATTCTTGTGGATTTAGCTCGTTCAATTCATGAAAAAATATACTTCGAGTAATACTTTTGGATTTGAACGTCAATAGTCATTTATATACTGTAAGAATAACTTATTTCTTCATCTATAACGCTTGGAGAGATATTGGCGACGAATTTGGTGGAATGTTGCCAACTTGGCGACTTTTTATATGCTGCTAAATTAACGAAAAACTCGCCAAATGGATAAAAATAACGCTAAATCAATGACGACTCGTTGATGATGATGACATGGAAAATGACGACTCATTGACGAAAATTCAATATCTTGAAAAGAATACAAATAACTACTATAAAAATAATCTACTTTTTTTTACTGTAAAAGTAGTAAAGTCATTGCATTTTATGAGAAAAGTCATGTGCTGCCCATATCAGATTTTTACATTAGATTTTCAGCAACTTTATTATAAACAGTATTTCATCTATGTGACAACCATTTATTAAACCTCTTTATATTTTAACAACTGCTTTCGAGAAACCAGTGGAAACCATCTGATTGGCATTCTGACCATCTGAATACATTTAATAACGCAAAATGGGTTGGTTTTCATGAAAATAGCGAAAGTGTAGATCCTAGGATTAAAAAAAATATTTTAAGATCAATTACAATTAAAACTACTAATTACTTGGGATAGAATTAATTACTTATAATTTTAGATAAATGTAGGTATTACAATTATTTGATGTCAATATGTTTATATAGCTACATTTTATTTATATTTAGTTAATTAATTAATCAATTACATATGGATCAATTGATGTCTATTAGGTTAAAACCCTAGTAGCATAACGTTTCTCTCTAGATATTAGCAAGCCATAAATACAATCCTGTGAATCAAGCTTTCAATAATATATGTTAAATACAAAATTTCATAAATTTTATAGAATAAAATTCTTTCCAAACGTAATTGGCACTGTGGGTGTAATTGGTCGAATGTGGGTCGAATAAAGTAAATTGGTACTGTCAGTTGAATGCTCTGTGGGTTTTAACACTATCGGTATACCAAAATAAGATGCGTGTTAATTGCACTTAATGTTTATCTAAAATCGGGTATTGTTCCATTTGCAAGACGGGCTGACATAAACTGCAATGAAAGTGGTTTTCTGACGTTAAATTGAGACTTGTTTATACTTTAAATTTTGAGTATTTTAAATATCATTTATAAATCTGTTACTTTGTTCGTTTATAAATCTTTCAAACAGAGAAATGTATACTTAGTTTAGATACTTATTTTTATTGAAATTGAATATATTAGGGTTAAAAACGTATGTGTATTACAGAAACCTTTCTTTGTGCTATGTCAATTCTATATTCCGAGCATGATACATAAAATTATAGAAAGGAAACTAGATATTCCACAGTTCTTTTAGCGTGAAAACCAAATGAGTAAAACTCCACTGTCTACTTAATTAATAGAAAATAATCTTCCCGAAATGTTTAACTGTATAATTCGTCAAGATATCGTGATATTAATTTCGTGAAATTCCTCTGCCAAAATCGAAATTAAAAATTGTTTAATATTGTTTCACGGTACAGTCATGTAATTTCGGCTTTAATGAAAATAAATTCTCGAAATTAATATTGCCATATCTTAGTAAATTATGAAGCTAGAAAGACGACATAATTTTGATTAGCAATTTCATTCGACTGAGTACCTGGGAACAAACAATTTCTAATAGGAATAAATTGTTTCTAACAGAAAAAATATGGATTCCCTATTATGAGTACTAGACATCTGGGGTTTAAATTGCCATGCCATAATTATTCTCTTTGTGAAATGCATTGAAATCTAATTTGCATTTGAGTGATTAAGTGGGAAGACAATATCCAAATATAATTGAGAATTATTCATAGCAGTGCTAAATTAATAAGTCAATAATTTAAAATCTTAAAGATAGTATAAACACAAACTTTTGCTTATGAACAAGTTTCGACGAAACGGAACAGACTTCTTCTTCAGGACCGACAAAAATAAAGAATATTATTCAAATAAGAACTGCAATGGATGTAAGATAGCACACGTGAATGAAGCTAGGAGAACTGTTGTTGACATCGATGCTGGAAAACTGTTTCTTCAAACTTGACGGGGGCAATTTTTTCTGTTATTCTTCCTTTCCTCTGCGGTTTTTGTCAGTCATTTGGAACAGCCTGAACTTTCGTTTTCCTTCCTGACTGTTAGTTTTTCTTCTTCATTTCATCTTGTGGCTATGGCAACTCATATTCTTGTACCTTCAGCGACCTTGTGTTTTTTTATCTGAATTGCCGAAATTACTTGAAAAAGTGAGATGACACTTCTACTTTCGGTGCTCAGGAATAATACTCTTTTACGTCTTAGAAATCAGTTGAACAGAATATTTTGTATTTGTGTTATATTTACTAAGATTCTTATGTTTATTATTCTTATGTTATTCTAATATTTATGGAATACATAACGTGACAGTGAAAATGAGACACAAAGGAGTGGGAAGAAAAATTTGCAAATTGCAGGGTAGACGCAGCTCACCGAGTTTGCACGTTGAGTCAGATATAAAGGAAGGAACTTACAGAATCGGCAATAGTCGTCGCGATATGTCTGCCAGGGACATTATTTTACAATTTTCTCTATCTCAGAGGAAACGTGTAGTAGCAGAAAATGCCATGCCGCCGCCAAACGAGGCAATTACAGTTGACAGTCTACTTCACGAGGGGCATGATGATCGAACTCAGAAGGACAAGTTGGTCCAGACGTCAAATTTCAACAGACAGTCACTTACACGCGTCCAGGTTGCACCGGCTGTGGCGAAAATGATTGGAACGAGAGAATGTGGCATGTTTGAGTGGTGTCGGTATGACCAGAGCGATGTCAGCAAGCGTGGACCGACGTAACCGCCGGCATGAGTTTGTGACCCTGCAGACCACTTCCGTCGCCCTTTTGAAACATGTGAAAAACACCCTTTATGTTCCAATATCGACCAAAATAATTTTCCGCCTATTTAGCTCTGATGATCTGCACTCATGGCGTCCATTAAGAACTTACTGCAATTGACCCAACAGCACAGACACCTCCGATTTCAATGTTGTCGGGATAGAACCACGTGGACGCGGAATGGCACATGGCCTTATTCTCAGACGAGTCACGCTTCTGTTTTAGCAATGACTGTCGCAGTAAACGAGTCTGGCGATGAAGTAGTGACATGTCCAATCCGGCTGCATCTGCGGAACGCCACGCATCGCGACAACGCGACACCATGGTTTGGGGCGCCACATCCTACGATAGCAAGTCACCTCTGGTCCGTATTGAGGACACTATGAAGGTCCAACGGTACGTGGATGACGTGCTGTGGCCGGTGGCCCTACCCTCCCTTCTTGGGGTGTCCAATGTCATTTACCATCAGGATAACGTCCGGCCATACACGGCACGCATCAGTCAAAATGCCCTGCAAGGCATCCAGGCGCTTCCCTGGCCACCAGTCACCCCTAATATCTCGCCAATCGAACACGTCGGGGGCGTGATTGGACGCCGTTTGCTTGCACTGCCACTGCCGCGTTTAGAAGACGAACTCTGGCAAATGTTTGATAGTGAATGGGCAGTAATCCCTCAAGACACAATCCGCACTCTGAATGACTCTATACCTGGAGTTTTGCTTCCTGTATCGTCGCCCGTGTTGGTCCTACAACCTACTAATCAGACTGTGTTATAGCTCAGTGTATATGTGTACCATGTTGCAATAAACATCACTTATTGTCCGTTGCTGTCTCTCTCTCTGTTTGCCAATTTTTATCCCTTTCTGTCCAGTCCTTCTTGGTGTCTCATTTTCACTTTCACGTAGTGTACATTGTATACATGTTCCATACAAAAAATAATAATGTATAAATTAAAATAAGTTTTTCCAAAACATTTGTTGTTTCAGAGTTATGTTGTTCAAATAAAAAATATTTATATTTAATTTTGCAGGATTGGCTTTAAATAAAGGCGTTTATCCATCCAAGACCCTTGTTTCTGAACTTTGGTGAAGCTCAATGCTAAAGTGCTGAAGCGTTATGGACATGTAATTTATTTCGGACAATTATCATACCATCCATTACTGTCAATAAAAAGTGTTTTAATTTCTGAAGTAAAATCATTGGAATGTTTAAGCTGTGGAAATTATTGACTACATTTGTATAAGTAACGAATTAAATTAAGAAGAAAGTAATTTCAAACTTTTTCCTTATGTTTAAAAAATAGGAGTATGTAATTAATTATATATGTGAGAAAGTTGCACAAAAAGGAAACGCAAACTATATAAGATCTTTGACATTTTGAATTCGAAGTTCTCGAAACACTTTAAACATGAGATTTGCATATCTTTCAATAGTAATTTGAGTTTGAAAGAACTTTAAGCAAAATATATTTGAAATTATTTATTTTTTTATAAAATCAATAGTTAAACTTTCTTCATTAAAATCTAGGTTTATTCTCCTTCAAAACTAGATAAATTGAAAAGAAATATAATTTTCAATGGCTCTATAAACTTATGAAATGCATTGCAATAACAGGAGATTGCGTGATTAATATTTTTACTGGAAATCAACAAATTGCTTAATATGTCCCTGTGCATAGTCTCAATAATTAATGTCCCTAAAATAAAAAAATAAATAAAAGTAGTAAAATATTAGTCACGCAATGTGTATCATAGAGAGAGTAATTAATTCAATGTTTAATTCATGACTCTAGAAATATTGAATGGATATTTTTGAGGACATATAATAAACACTGTTAAGTTTTTCTGTTCTGACACCTATGGCAAAGCAGTTTAACAATATCATATACAATATTAGTATGTATTTATTTGTTTAAATGTCATATTATGTGTAAGTGTAAAAATTACATGAAAAACCGATATTCCGTTGATATGTATTATTATTTATTTACATTATTTTTCGAAATTCATTTAAATGAAAATACACTGACGGATAACGAAAAATGCGCACCAAGGAGAAAGCATAAGATAGACATGAAATATTATTGATGGAAGGATACAGATGAATGATCACGAAAACAGCGTAGCAGAACAAGGAACACGAAAACAGCGTAGCAGAACAGAGGGAGCTGTGATACAGGGTTTGATCATCTTTAATAGCGCGTCGCACCGTCTCGTGCTACATTACAAGCAGTAATACGGTTCGGCATGGTCTCTGACAGACACCTGATGATATTATCCCGTGGCAGACGACTCCACATCTATTGGACGTTAAGTTCCAAATCCTGAAGATTGTGGCAACGAGGCAGCTGGCGTTTCAACTAGACCCACAGATGCTCAATATGGGACAGGTCTGGGGAACGGGCAGGCCTTGGAAGTGTCTGAACATGACTTAGGAAGGCCTCGGCGACCTGAGTTGTGTACGGCCGGGCATTATCATGCCGGTATTACGTACTTGGATGCCGCACTGACCACCCTGCGGTTTTCAGCCCGATGATCAGACATCTCTCGAAGTCCGTCATTTGAGTATATCGACGTTTCGGTTATCTAAACACCATTATTTTCACCCGTTATCATGTTTACGTCCGTCGTGGCTTCTCACATTGCTGGGGCATCGACTACATGCCGGTTTATAAGGCCGCTGGTTGATGCTTCCAGCGCCACTCACGGGTGTATGGCCTTGCCCAATCACACCAGATGACCATCATTTATATACCAGCCCGCTCTGTAGGTATTTACATCATTTCGCGGTTGTACCATATTTCCTTCTTAGTGCGCAACTTTCATTGTCCGTTAGTGCACAATATGGCTTGGCGAACTTTTATAAATATAACTGTTATAATCGATATATGTCTGCATTAAAGCTTTTACATGCACAATTATTTGTATTACCGACGTAATAATTTTTATAATCAAATAAATTTTATTGCGTCATAATTGGCGTTATTTAATAATTTTGTTTTGCATATCATGCAATTTATTTTATTTTGCATATCATGATACAAGCAACGTTTAATATCTCGATTTTTAAATATTTTGCAATCTTCAATTTGCATATCATATCAATTAATTGTTAGAAAAATTTTAATCTGAAAATAGTGTACTATATTAATGGTCTAAATTTAAAATTTTAATATTGTATGATAATAAAAAATAATTAAAACAACAAACACAATATAAGACATAAGATCAATAAGACAATTGTATGAAATATAGACATGAAATTGTCTTTACGAATATTAAAACAATAATTTCAAATTTTTAATATGAATATCAAAAACTGCCATTTTGCAATGTTATTCCTAACGAACTCTACTTATTTTAAAGAAAATATATTTTATCTCTGTATGTAAAATTAATAATTTAAGACAGCAAAACTCAAGGCTGTATTTTTGCAATTGCAAATTAGCATATTTCTTAAAATATTTCATGAGTAGATACTCCAAAACATATTGACAGTAAGCTAAAAATAATGTGTAAGTTAACATTAATCGCGCCATAGGTACTTTCAGAGAGTCAGAAAAAACTGATCCATAATATCCCCGTACAGTATTCACTAAAAATTATGAAAGAAAACTATTTCAATGTTTTTTATATCCGCTTTTATTTCTTAAATATTGATCTTAGGTATATATAATAAATTACAATGTTGCGTAAAAATGGTATATAGTTTTATGAAATCGATTAAAATTTTCAAGAGAATTAAATTTAAAAAAATACAAAATTTAAGTTTTTATACGGCTCCCGTAAAAAAACATATCCAATGAGTAAAATGTGCCCTATACACTAATAAGGTGATGTACAAAAATTCAGCATTTTATCATAAAAAATCCCAGAGATATAAAAATACAAAAATGCTGACTTCAACCACTTTTCGATGCATCGACATAGATTCTCTGAGGGGAAAAATCATATCGGCAGATCGCGTTTCAGGAGTCCATACACAGCTGCATTCGGCTAATAACACCTCTCTGCACTCGATCAATTTATTGTTCGGTGACGTGATGGCAATCATCTTGTATGCGTTGTTGCAACTCTGCTTTATTTAAGGGAGGTGACAGATAAACAGTTATAAACAGTTGTGTAAACGGCCCCACAAATAAAAAGCCATAGGCCTTAAATCAGGCGATCAAAACCGAGGTAAAGGTTTTGGGACGAAGACTTTCAAAAGTCCGTATAAAATTTAAAAATTCATTAAGAATCGAAAAATCATCGCATTGAGGTACGGTTTGTACCATAAGTATTGCTAACACGGGTTATTTTTTTTTTTACGTGAAAAAATTCTGTAGTGTAAAAGATCACCTATAGGTAACGCTGAACGCATTGGAAAGACAGTTAAAATAACTTACTGTACGTGTTAAATCGTGTGACAAGCCTAAGTAACAATGAACAGGTGATAGGACCTTTTCCTTTCTTCAGATTTTTCCTAAATCAGAATTTTCGCAAAGCATCTGATGCTGATTCTCCTTCTCGTAATGCAGCTTCACTAACAAGGCTTTCTCGATCAAAGTTAACATTCTCGCAAAAACTTCTTCTTTGCACCGTTTATTAATGAATCAAATGAAGAATCTATAGAACACTACAGCTCTTTTATAACAGCCTCATTTGCATATTCTGGAAGATGTATTCGGGTAAGCGCCACCTATAGGTGATTTCTTAATCTACAAAATTTTTTCACGTTAAAAAAAAACCCATCCTGGCAATACTTATGGTATAAACCGTACCTCAATGCGATAATCTTTCGATCTTTAATGAATTTTTAAAGTTTATACGGACTTTTGAAAGATCCTGTATATATATATATATATATATATATATGGATTCAAATGAATAAGAAATGAAAGAAGTAAAAACGGATGGGGATGCTTACAAGGAAGTCGAACGGCCAAGGGGGATTACGACCCCTTGTTCCCGGTTGAAGCACGCTTTTAATCCCAGGAAACGTTCCCGGAACCAGACTCGCCTGAAGCAGTCCTCCATATACCAACGCTGGAAAAGCAAAATCCAATCCACTGAAAAAGCAAATCCAATCCATTGAAAAAGCCAAATTCAATCCATTGAAAAACGTACTTGAAAACCCAGATCACCAACATGAAACGATACCAACACGATCACCAACATGAAACGATAAAGTGAAAAATAATACGACCTTTGATACCAACTTGGAGTTAAACCATTTTTCGGAACACGGTTTTGAAAATGTTAAAGTAACAATTCTTGATATTGTAAAAGATCATAACGAAAGACTTTGGTGGGAAAATAAGCATATACAACAATATAAAACAGTATATCCATATGGATTAAATACTATCAACTTTAATAACACGCACAATTTGGAATATAGTACAGATGTAAAACAATCTCCCGTATATAAAAATAAAGAAAATAAGAAAACAACTCGTGGTAAACGAGGTGGTAGGCGCAAGAAAGTAAAATTTGAAGTTGTTTTAAACAACCTGAAACATTTTATAGAAGAAATCAAGACATATAAAACTATAAAGGAAAATTGGATTAAAAATAAAGTGTTCGGAATAAAGAAAAAGTTTTTATATCGTATTTGGTTGGAATGGATGAAAAACCCCATTATGCAAGATAACGATAAAGACGATCCTATCCTTACAGCAAACATTGCCATTTTTTACGATATATTTAAATTAAAAGCAAAGAAATTGGAAATTATGCTAGAACAAAATAATAATAATCCATATGGGAAGGAATATCTAATTACAACTTTTTGTAATAAGAATTATGATGCAATACCATTTAAGACAATTTTGAAAAAACATAATTATCTCCTACCGATAAAAAAGACCGAAGTTTGTTTAACATATCGATATATGAAAACTAACGGACGTAAAATCTTCAATTATAATATGATCGGAAGACAGTTGGACAAAAATGATAACTTGATATGTCAATGTGAAACAAGTAAATTTCGCAATAGAGATCATGATCACATTGTTACTGGTGATTTAGAAGTTGCAATGGATTCGGATTTTAGAGAATTTTTACAATTGGGCACTAAATTCAGATTTCAGAATTTTTATAATCACGGAAAACTTTTTAAAAAGGATCTAGATGATTTTATTTACAAACTAGCTGTAAAGTACAGTTTTCCAATGGAAACCTTTCAAGAATGGAAGAGTGCAGTTTTAGCTGATTTTAATCTTTATTACAAAAACCGACAAAATAAAATTACTAATTATAAAATGGACAAGAACCGGTTGGAAATATTTCAAAATATGTATGTGATCACTTATATGGACAAAGTTACCTCAAACTATGCATTTACTTGTAAAAAATACTATGTAGAGCAATTAAAAAAATGTTACGACAACGAAACAATGTATAAACTAAATGTTTTGTCTAAAACGGCAAATGAAAACAAAATCACAGCATTGTATAAAAGGATCGGTATTGAAATCACTACAATCAAATTTCCATACCTGGTATTAATACCTAAAATGCATAAGTCACCCGTCAAATTTAGACCGGTGACTGTGGGATGTGGAACTTATTTAACTAAGGCAAATGCTATCCTGCTGAATATTTTAAGACCTACAATGGCGAAAATAAAATCAAGTGGTACGGTAATGGTATCAAATAGTAATGAAGTCATAGAAAAGTTGAGCAAAATACCAGAGAGATTACACCTTAAAAGCTACGATTTTAAAGATTTATTCAATAACATAAATTTAAAGGATCTGTTTGAGATCATGATCGAAACATTTCATGAATACAATTTGCATCTATTTATCAACATCAATAGTTACGAAAACCTCATCAAATTCGTTTTATATGAAAACTTACTTTACAACGGAGATTCATTCTATCAACAAATTCAAGGTATTCCCATGGGGGGTGGCTGTTCCTCCATGTTGGCTGATATCTATTTGAATAAGTATGAGATCGGAACTCATTATCTTAATGAAATTCCCTATTTCAGATTTGTGGACGATGTGCTTATTGGAAATTTTGAAAGTAATTATCAATTTAACTTCAACTTTTATCCCGCAAATTTGGAATTGATCGAAACAAAACAAGTGAAGAAAGAAATAACAGAGTTTTTAGATATAAGCATTTATTACGACAACAAAGAAAGTATTTGCTTTAAAATGTATGATAAAAGAAAGACCTTTGATGTCAGCATAAACTATATCATCAGCTGGAATTCCAACTTGAGTATAGGCGTACTACGTAACTTAATACTCAATCATCTTAACAGGATTAAAAGATTAAATACAACCAAGACCGAACGCATTATATGCGAGCGTAATTTGGTATGTGAAGCGAAAAAACAGCTATATCCGTTACATTTCCTAAAGCATTATTATGAAAAATCATACAAAAAGTATGATCAGGACTTTTATGCAAAATTCTATGAACTATTATAGTTACGTCACGCTGGATGCAAAAAGATTAACTGTGACATGTATCTTAACCGTAACATGTTATAAGGACTTACAAGGACTTGCACGTAATGAAAAGTCAGTGCTGATATGGATGTTATAGGTTGTTTAGACATTAGGCATCCAAGTAGTCTTGCTATTGGTATCGTTTCATGTTGGTGATCTGGGTTTTCAAGTACGTTTTTCAATGGATTGAATTTGGCTTTTTCAATGGATTGGATTTGCTTTTTCAGTGGATTGGATTTTGCTTTTCCAGCGTTGGTATATGGAGGACTGCTTCAGGCGAGTCTGGTTCCGGGAACGTTTCCTGGGATTAAAAGCGTGCTTCAACCGGGAACAAGGGGTCGTAATCCCCCTTGGCCGTTCGACTTCCTTGTAAGCATCCCCATCCGTTTTTACTTCTTTCATTTCTTATTCATTTGAATCCATATTCGTGCTTATATTGTATGTGCTGCAATGCGCCTTATGATAGTATGGGCATATCCCGTTTTAATATTTCTAGTAAAAGTTATATTTTACTTAACATTTGTATTGTATATATATATATATATATATATATATATATATTAGAAATATGTAATAACAAAAAATTCAAGTAATATTAACATCACCATAGATGCAAATTCACGGCCATAACGCCGATAAGAGAAGAAAACAGCAGCAGCCCAAATTCGATGATTAGTCAGAATAAATTCCTCCTGAGGGCTGAGTATTTAATTTTAACTAACCCAAACACATGCCTGTTTCAGATAGAGCAATAGTACATTACTATAAATACTCCAACCCAGACTACAGGCATCAAAAAATGAAGATAGGATACATTAAGAAAATTTGTATTACCACGCAGCATGAACACTTCTTCTTTCACCACGTGTATACACGATCAACCACAACAGCTTAAATTATCTAGAAGCACCGGAATGAAAACAAGTCGAAATTCTACCAAGGAGGCAGTAGGAACGTTCACACTAATACTCCCAGACCCCTCCAGTGAGTCTCAACTGGAGACCGGAAATGCAATTCAGAATATGAACAACCCATATACGCAATTATGAATATGAACATGAAACAAAGATGAAAATTCTTACTAAACAAGTAATTCATAGGATAACTGGATAAACGAGAGTGCCACTATACACCTTTATAAGGGCGCTCAAATCGTAATTTCAATACTGGTAAAAGTTACAATTTTTTTAGCGAAAATAAAATTTAAAACATTAATGTTAATGCATCTTATTTTCCGATTTTTTGATTTTTCTAAATTTTTTTGACTTAGTTTATTATTTTTCATTTTTATTTATTTATATAATTAATAAATAATTATATATATATATATTTGTAGTGCCATCACAAATATATGTATGTGTGTAAAATTTCAAGAAAATTGTCTCGGTAGAAGAGGATAAAAAGTTGATTTCAATATATTACCCCTAACAAACAAAGAAGCCAGCATAATTAAAAGAGTGTAAAAAGAGAAAAATATATTTTTATTATTGTCTATTTGTTGTAACGATGGCCAAACTAGGGTTGTGCATTTGAAAGGATCAAAGGAAATGTAAAACATTTTTAAAAATTAATTTTAGATATTTATCTTATTTGGCTAATATTATATTTTTAACATAGCATATTTTTAGTCACCAATTAAAACAAAGGATATTTGTTTTAATTGATAAAGTCTTTATAGGTATCAGAAGTATAACTTCAAGTGTCTACTCATTAGAAATAGAAAAATTAAAGGTTGAACATAACGGAAAGCATGCAAAACATTTGTCCAATATGTAAAAGCGAATGCATAACAGACTTAAAAATGTCAGTTGAAACAAATGTATCACAGCAAAACTTGAACTAAAGAAACGAGTACCATGCCTTTTGATAGGGCAAAAACGCTTTTTACAGTATGGAATTCCAGAACTGATTGTCATTTTCTGGATAAAAACAAAAATATGTTGCTAAAATACATGCAAGAAATACATACAAGAAAGTTGTCACATATATAATTTTTTAGAGAAATCTTATATGAATTACTGTCTTACTTTAAACAAGTATGTATCAGTGCGCTATAGTGAAAAATCTGATGTGAGCAACACATGACTTTCCTTATATAATGCAATGAATTTGCTACTTTTACATTAAAAAAAATGTTATTCTTGTAGTAGATACTTATATTTTTCCCAAGATATTAAATTTTCTTCAATTAGTCGTCATTTTCTTTGATTTAGCGTCATTTTTATCAATTTGGCGAGATTTTTGTTAATTTGGCAACAATTAAAAACGTCGCCAAGTTGGCGACATTCCGTCAAATTCGTCGCCAAAATCTCACCAAGCGTTATGAAAGGAGAAATAAGTTATTCTTACAGCAGATAAATGACTATTGGCGTTCAAATACAAAATTATTACTCAAAGTATCTTTTTTCATGAATGGAAATAGCGAGATCCACGAGAATGATGTCACCAAATTTATCGCCTGGTATTACATATGAAAAGTGAACATGTTTCTCAATAGGAAGTATTTTATATAACTTTGTGATAATTTTCTGAAAACTGTGCAATATCTCGAGAACGGTTCGTGTTAGCGTTCTAAAATTTATGTCAATCGTTTTCTAATGAAAAATTACATAGGAAATGTCTATTTGCGTAAATTTATTAGCAGTTTTGATTTTTTGACGATTTTTTCAAAATTTCATTCGAAAAGTTAGGGGGGTTCTGAACATTTGATTGCATATAAAAACAATAGGCTTCCAGTGTTTACGGATTGCGATTTTTGTACCAAATTTCGTTCGAATCGGCCCATTCGTTCGTCAGTTATCGTCCCCACAGACTCACTGACACAAACACACACAACCACATACTTTCACACACACACACAGACATCACTTTAAAAATGATTGATTCGTGATCAGGGATGTTTGAAGCGTGCCCTCCCGTCGAAAACTCGAATTCAAATTTTCGACCCCGTCACAATACTTTCCTTATACATTATGTATATAAGGAAAGTAAAAATATGATTATAAGCTTATACTTCTATTTCTTAATTTACTGATAATACTATTGAAATTTGTATGTTACTGCATGTAAGTCATATTTATCGACATTACACATGCTAATGAAATGTATACATTTACTAATTATTAAATAAAAACTTTTTTCTTTGCCTGTATCTATCATTTATGCCAAAGCTGTCGCAATATTGCCAATTCAGCAATTTTTGGAAAATGCATATAAATCGATGATGATTTAATATGACTAATAATTTACACTTTTATAATTTATTTTTAATATATTTTATAATTTCACGGTTTAAGCGATTTATATATTTTATATTCTGGATTGAAAAATGTAGTTAGTTTACCTAATTCCTTCTTTTAGGAGCCCTATAACGTATCGCAAATCACTTGCATTTTGTTAGCAGGCTAAATACAAATTATTTTTGTTAGGAAGTTGTATACAAGCTATGTTTAGTTAGGGGTCGTATAAAAATGATAATATTGATGTGGAAAATACATTTAAATTGGTCTGTCTGTTTAACAAGTTATCGGGAAAATTAGGAGTTCAAGTGCTGTAGGTGGGTGCCTTCACGTCGTAGCTTATCATGTGCCAGTATAAACATGTAGTTTAGAGTCGGGTTTTCTTTCTATGATATACGCAGTTACTTTTAAAATGCACAAATTAGGACGTATACAGCATATAAACAATTTTAAAGTTATATCTGCCATTATCTTTTAAAGTTAGTATTTGAAGATGCTTTCATCTAACGTAAAAATATCAATTACATCCTGCTTAAGTTTTTATGTAATGGGAGGAGATACAAAAATGTCATTTTGAAGATGCTTATCTGATGATTATGCGTTATTAATTCTATTTCGCATAAAAAATGGACATGTGTTTATAGTTAAATTTAACGCACTATTAAAAGTGGCACAGAGAATTGTGTTTTTCAGATAAGGAAACAAGAAATGAAAGAACAGCAGGATGCTAATAATTGGAGCGCAAATATTATATGTTCCCAGGAATTGCACTTACATAACATCGTTTTTAACAAAAATGGGCAAGTAAAGTACTTAGGTTAGGTTTCTTTTTAATGCGTAAAACTACTGCTTTAATGTGTACTGCTGTCAATAGCTCTGACAATATATATATATATATATATATATATATATATTTGAAATGTAATAATAAGAATTATGTAAAAATAAAAAAAAATAATAATAATAAAAAAAAAAAAATACAATTCAAGTAATATTAACATCACCATAGAAGCAAATATTCAAACAATATATATATATATATATATATATATATATTGTCAGAGCTATTGACAGCATAACATTTCCATTTCATTTCAAGAGCTACATTTTCAAGAGGAGCAAGACAGATTTCCAACAAGCAAGATCGAAACAATGTGTAATCATCTAATCATCACAACATGGCGTAGCCAATTATTTTCTAGTGAGAGAAGGTCTTTAGTTCTAACGAGAAATGCTGTTTTTACTTTTGAAACTGGTTGAAACTGGCATTGCATGTTACTTTCTACTTTACACAAAGATTTTTAAGCAATCACTTTAAATAATTTGAGTTCAAAATACATAAAACATGCTGTATTTTATGTATATTCCGTTACATTACATCTGAGGAAAAAAAAATCATCTCCGAACTTATATAATCTATTTTTGAAACATGTTTTAAGATTCTAATAATATACATAAGCTAAAAACTCTATCAACAATAAATTGCCTGACATGATTATTAACATGTTAATCAACGCATAAGCTCTCTCTAATACGACTAAACTCGGGTCATTAATGACTATCATTAAAAAATATATGGAAAAAAACATTAGT
Organism: Amaurobius ferox; assembly: GCA_951213105.1. Classification (NCBI taxonomy): domain Eukaryota; kingdom Metazoa; phylum Arthropoda; class Arachnida; order Araneae; family Amaurobiidae; genus Amaurobius; species Amaurobius ferox. The sequence continues at coordinate 121,385,417 of OX578134.1, forward strand.
CACGCAATCTGTATCGCAGACTTAAATAATTAATTCAATGATTAATACATGAGTCGAATGGAACTAAATGAGTCTTTTGCAAGAAAAAAATGTCTTAATTATTCATTTCCGACGTTTCTGACACCGGAATTTAGCAACTATATGCGTCTTGTCACCGTACACCAGATTTTTTTTCTGGTAATTAATATGTGTTGGTCTGGAGTATATTACGGAAATCTGGGAATTTAATCTAATATCATATTCATTTAACGAGGTAATATTTGGTCCGATAAATTAATGATTCAGCAAAAATAAACTATATTTTTAGGTTAAATTATTAATATAGTACTTGGAAACTTATTAAAGCGATTTCAGATTTTATAAACGCAGATTATTTATACGTTTCTTTACTTTTTTTTAAATAATGATTTGAAAATATTTCTGAATATACATATATCTTTTATAACTTTGAAAATAACAATTATTTCATGATATACAGTCAAATGCTTTTTGATATGAATTGCAAACTTTTTAAATTTAAAATATACGCAGTAAAATCATGTTAAATACGTTTTTTCAACACAGACCGTTCGGCCAATCCTAAAGTAAGAGGTATCTGTTTGGACGGCTGGGACAATACTATGCAATTTAAACCGGAACTCAATGGGGACAGCATCCACAGGGACTGTACCTTTCTTCCTCTACAACCAATCTCTCGTAAGAACTTTCGGATCCACAGATTTAACGTGCTAGTATTCGGCATTAACACGGGGATAGTTTGGACAGAGCCTGGAATCAAACTCGGGAAGTCTGAGTGCGCTGTTAGTGCTCTAACCACTGGCTATCCAGCTCGGTAAACTCGTTACTGCCTTTTGATGGCGTTGGCTTTTGTCTTTATAAGGATACATTATTTTATATTTATTACAATATGTATTTTAAGCACTTATTATGTGCATAATATGAAAAATAATACAAAATCGTTTTATGAAATTAAAAAATATAATATATGCGCATAACATAGATTATAAATATTTAAATATATTAGTAAATTATATTAGTTTCTGTTGACATTTATACAGGTGTAGTTTTCTAGATGGCTGTCATTTAGACATTACCTTAATACTCGTAACTTTTTTAAGTGTGTACAATAATTCAATTAGCTTTAGGATAATTTAAAATGAACTAACAGAATATTTATGGTATACGAAAACCAGTTTTGACTACAAAAAATGCAAATTTATATCAGATTTTAATTGCATAATTTTATTTATTCTAACAGCGCATTTAATTATTTACTGTTGTATTATTTATTCTGGATGTTTCTAGTGTCAAAAAATCCATAGAAAATTATATTAGTGGTAAGACATTTCGTATATAACATTTAGAAAAAGCGTTCTGATATATTATGTAATTACATATACGTATATAAAATGTTTTTTTTTATTTCTACCCAATACGCAAATATTTCCTATATTTGGAGCACATCATTAACTAAGATGATTTCATTTATTTATTTATTTATTTTTACAGTTGAATTCAATAAATGAGTATGAACATTCTTCATTATTAGAGATATATCTATATCAGAAGTAAATAAATGTGATAGGCACTTTAAAAATACCTTTTGAAAAAGACTAAATTCCTTAATATATGTTATTAAGAAATAGAAAAATACAAACGCCATATTATTATTTTACGATATTTTCTCTTTAGATGGTCACACTGGATTATTTGTGTATATATAAAAACACGAATTGAATATGCTATCTAGAGCAGAATAATTACATGCTCTCAAAATTATTCTGACGTTGCCCTTCTCTCCGAAATAAAAGTTAAACATTACACTTACATTCGTGGCTTTATTATTTTATTATCATGCATTCTTACATATTTAAATTGGATGTTTTCAGATGAAAATATATTATTGATATACACGGTGCGGCAGGGAAGCGTGTGATAGTACGATAGTAAGATAGTACATATAAGATATATAGTAATATAGTAAATATAAGATATAAATATTGTAAAAGAGTAAGTAAGTAAATATAGTAAGACAGATTAAAGATGTATCAAATCTTCAACTACATAGCTTGTCATTTATGAATATGGATTGCTGAAGGAATATGCAATGCTCAGAAATTACAACTATAGAAAATTAAAAAATATGCTAAACGGTACAATAAATTATATCGGAAGCCATTAATGTAAATGGCTGCAGTTAACAATTAAATCACCTGACTAGCCACAATAGTGACACTAAAATATTTATGGTAGAGCGGATGTTCTTATCAGTGTTTAAAAGTTTAAAATAACACCTTGATGCAAATCAAATCCAATAAAATGTAACTGTATGTGACTCCACACATCCATGACTTTCTGATCTGGATATCAGACCATCCAGAGACGCATATGCTACTGGACGGATGTGTTGAAATGTCAAACCAGAACGTCCACCAAAAGATTTGAACCTAAAGTTTAAAATCAGTTAAAATGCAAAAGAATTTTTATGTTAATAATTTGGAAAGACTTTAAAATATACCTGAAATGCAGATAATTTAAATCCTAAAAATTATTTGATGCAAATAAAAAAATGGATTAGTAGTAAATATTATAAATAATTAAAATTCATGAATATAAGCTATTTAGGAAAATATTTAGTGACCCAAACGTAAATATAAAATCTTAATTTCTTCGGTTTTAGCCATATGCTACGAGAATGTAATTATATTCATAAAGCTGTGCTATAGCTGGATTTTACAAAGTACGCAAAACTTGCAATTTAAAATGTGATCACGACATATTAGTAATATTAGTGAGAGGTGACGCCAACAATGGTACAACCATTCACAAATAACTAAATGTTTTGAAATCAAAATCAACACGACATAGGTAGTTGTAGCTTTAAATCTATACAATTTAGCTTTGCAAAAAATATACTGAATGCGGGTATAGCTAATTTAAAATGCAACTGATTAAAACCACACTCTGGGTTTTACAGTACACAAATTAGCTAGATGTAATAATAGTTTACTTTTCATCAAAGAACTTAAGAAAAGTAGTAAGTATTGTGCCATATAGATCATTTCGCTTATTTATCATTACTTGCGGACACATTCAGAAATATAAAACAAATTGATACTACAAAAAAGAAATATCATCTATAATAGTATATACTATAAATAGAAATACTGTCTTGTGGCTTGACTAGCTTTCATCTTACTTAATGTGTCCGTGTGGTCGGTCTACAGTTGGAAATCTAAGCTTCGAACGGCCATGAAATTCAGTGCACAAGTATTTCAGTACTCGAGATGGTAAAGCACTTTGACAAAATTTTTGTTTGATTTCGAATTAATTGTTTAGCTATTTAAAAATTTAGCATTTTTATACATATAGGTTTTTAGAGACCAAAATATTATGACAGAGCTTCCAACCATAAGCCACCGGAAGGATCGAAAAACGATCTTGCAAACGATGTATTCTTATATCAATTCTTTCATATTTATTTTCTAAGTACATCGAAATTCGTACTATTGAGGTTTTATATATATATATATATATATATATATATATATATATATATATATATATATATATATATATATACTACATATATACTTGTCTGATGCATTATGCGCGTATTGCATATTGTTTTTTTTTTTGTTTTCTGTAAAGTTGTTTACAAATTTTCCGTACTAACATCCTATTTTTATTAGCAAGAACTGAATTACACTAAAGTTAGCTGCATTTGCGCTGAATTGGTATCAATTTTTATCTCAATTTTTAACTCATTATTATCCCAATCTTTTCATATTAATATTACTTGAATTTTTATTATTACATTTTTCTAATATTTATCCATGTACTTGTCTGCTGCATTAAACGCTTAATGTATATTGTTTTTTTTTGTTTTCTGTAAATTGTTTACGAATTTTTTGTGGTAACATCCCACCTTTATTAGTAAGAACTGAATTACACTAAAATTAGCTGCACAATGAGTATATATGATTATATATTTCATATTTATTTGAAACCAAAGTCAACATAAGCTAGCTTTACAATAAAATAATTTTGAGACACAAAATATTTTCCTTATATTTTCATAAATTTCAATGTCATATTTAAATTTGCTAGAACAAAATAAGAGTAAAGTTTAAATCTGTATAATTGTGCACATGTATAAAATAAATTTTTCTAATTGTTAAATTTATTTTTAGCATTTATAGAGTAAAACAAATGATAATATAACGTTTGGTCTTCTTCTAATTCCATATAGATCAGTGATATTCAAACTGGGTTCCGCTAAACGTTTTCAGGGGTTCCGCGACTTTTTTAATAAAATTTTAGATTTTTGTTATGTTATAAGATTTTATAACACTTTTATTAATTTTTTTGTTATTCAAAACTCTCGATAATTAAATTTAATTTTTTTTTAAAACTGAAATTCATGGAACTGGAATGCATGCACATTTTAAAATATCTATACTGTTCTGTTGCAATACTGATTCCCTCTCTTTCTTCCAATTACTTGTAAAGTTAGTAATATATTCTCCTCTTGCTGTTCAAAGTTTTCAGCCGGGACAATTTTTTCGTTCACAAAATTATGGACGATTCGATTGAGAATCAAGTTGTTTGAGTTGAGTTATCACAGAGTCTTTCTGAACCTTTCCCGATCCCCGTGGAGGCTCTACAGCGCTACCGGAAGTATATTAACGTACACTGGTAACACCCCACTCGGGCTTCTTTGTCTATTGTTGATGTTTCTTGATACCCGCATATTTTGCTGTTCGTCCTTTCCTTGTTTTGCGTTTCTTTTCGCATCGATCAGTCCCAGTCTTCTCATTCTACAATTCCTTAAACATTCTTGTCCTTACCGTTAGAAGGTGTCGGACTTTTGCAGTGAATAAATACATCATTCTCAACTAAAAGTTATGTATATTTGAGTAGATGCGAAATAATATAGTTGTCAAAATCGGCCGTTTTCACTAGATTTAGATGATAAATTTTAACAACGTTTTTAACAACAACAAACGTTGTTAATGTAATATCAATTTGAAATTAATTCCTTTGTTTTATTTTATTTTGTAGTAATTTTTGTTCCTGCAAAATAAATAATGGAGAGGGGCAACCAAAATTTTTTGTTACGTCACTATGCTTACGAGGCATAATTTTTTTTTCTAGGGTTCCAAAAAAAAAATTTTTTTAAGCGTAGGGTTCGAAGGCGTTAGAAGTTTGAAGACCACTAATATAGATCAATTGTAAAATATAGTTGTGGCGAAAAGTTTAAAATATGATATTGTCAAAAGTATACTAATATATTATTTATTTAATTACTTTTCTTAAAATGTGCATTTAAATCATATATTAAACTCTTCCTAACTTATTTTATAATTTAATTATATCAGTAAATACAAATATTTTATTTTATTTCTTTATATTTCAATATTTTAGTATGAACATTAATCTCTTCTACACAAATAGAGCTTCTAATAAATAAAAATGATCTTCCCTAAACATTCCTTTTAAGAGAAGCTAAATTACTTACACATTATGAAGAAATAGAAAAACACAAACGTTTCGTAACTTCTTTACATTTTCTGTTTTGATGGACACAGTGGGTTGTTTTTGTGTGAATAAAATGATGAGCGTAAAATGATATTTAGATATTACATGCTCTCTAAATTATATTAATATGCCCCCATTAAAAAATAGTTCAACAGTATATCTAGATACATGGGTTTCTATTAATTTGTTGGAAAATGTAGGGAATAAAATGAATTGCGTTTAATGGAACATACATTGATGTATCCTATCATATAAAATATGCACGGTAAAATTTCATTCAGACGTGTCTGATGAAACATTTCTATTATTTGTATACTAGGCGTACAATAGATACATTTTCTCTCATGGATCCTCCCCATTATTATTATATGTATATATGAGGACGTGGAATGATCATATTTATTACTTTTGAATAGGACTCAATTAAATTTTGTCTGTATACTGTGCCCATAGATATTATCCATATGCATTAGGTTTTGCATTAGCAGACTTGATGGTGAAGGTATACAGCCTTTGTCCCTTTAGTAATTTGAACTTTCTTGAGTTCCCAATCTACCTTATACTGTACATATGATTCATATAGTCACCACAGTCTGTCTAAATACAGTCACTTGACCAGAACTAGAGTTTACATCAGGTGTTCACCCAGTAAAATTAATTTTAGCTGACGATCACTCATCCAAAACATAACCGATATTTTTATAGTTAACTATGTAGTGTTGATTAATGCTGAACAAGTCGAGTTATGGTTTAAGATTAACCCCAAAAAATTACTTTAACTGTATTTCTAAATCTCTATTGTCTGGTGATAACTGGTCTAGAATGTATAGGTTTTTACGAAATTTGCAAATGATGTGGATTTCAATGGTTGCAGAAACAGTTCAATAATGATACTAGGATTAGAAGTAATTAATCTTTGACACAAAAATTGATGTTAAGGAAAACTTGCAAAAGTAAATACCTATACATGAAATTAATTGTTTTGTCATTTGCAAATATGGTGTAGTATTCTGTAACGAATAATCATTTTGCTTTTTTGGTGAACTAGTTTTGCTTCAGGAAAAATGGCTGCAGTAAGTGATATTCAAAAAGTGATATGCAGTAAGTGTAGAAGTGGTATGTAGTAAGGGACATGCAAAATTGATCTGCAGTAAGTGCAGAACATAACCTATTTCGAAATGCTCTAATCTGACATACTTAATCCAAGTCAGAATCTTAAATCGGAAGTTGCTTTATTAGCTGTTTCTGATCGAAGTTGGAGTTAAATTGTGAGAAATGTGTTCCGAAAACTGCAATACTATGATGTGATAACCTGTCTATAAATTAACCTATTTTTGCGAAATTTGTAGCCGTTCTTTCTACTACGTTAACATAAAGTGATAAGAGAATATCTAACGTATTGTATAAATATATATATGACATCAGAGTTTTTGCAAAAATAAGTTTTTGAAAACTCTGTAAAACTACCATTATATTGCATTGTATAAAAATAATTGCATTCATCAAATACGCATCAAAGAAAAATGCACTCTACAGACAGTGTTTATATTAATTTATGTGTGTTTTTCCTGTAAAGAAATATATTGATCATACCATTAATAGAAAAACCATTCTGTTTGTACCTAAGTGAGCATAAAATTATCGGATCATTACCTCATGTGATGATTTAGACAGAAAGCACAGTTCTGGAAATATTCAATAAGCTTCCTAATTCTCACTACGTTTCCAGTGTTCTGACTGTAAGAAAAATAACTGATTTTTTTGGTCTAATGGATACCGCCTTATTATATTTATCTGCACATGATGGTTTCAGTAAATAGAATCCATTAATTACATAACATTTTACATCAATAAATTTAGCAAAGTATTTTGGATGTTTTATTATTACACTATAAATGAACAACATCGATAACCAAACAAATAAAAAGAAAAAAAGAAAGATCAATCATGCTTAAAGCATTGATTATGAAACATTTTCCAACTTCAATGCAATTTTATTTAAACATCTCTCAATGCAATACATTCCTAAGTAATATTTTAAAACTTATCACAATACTACAATTATTTATTATATTTGAAAACTTAAACCTTCATCGAAAAAAATGAACTTTATTCAAATGAAGGCATTGATATATAAGGCATTGATAATTGCCTGGTTTACACATCTCTAAAATGCGATACATCCCTCGGTAATATTTTTAAAATCATCATAATACTACAATAATTTATTGTATTTGAAAACTCTATCGAAAACAACTGACATCCATTCAAATGACGTCATAGAAAAAATAACACGCCTGGCTTTCTCTATAAAAGCAGCATTTCATTCATAATATTTTCCCAATCATTTCATTCATCACAGTACTAAAATAATTCATTTCATATAAAAACTTAAGACCATAGAGATACAAGTAATTAAACTCTATTCTTAAAACTTCATCGAAAATAATCGTCCTTCTCTCTGTGAAATCAATGAATATTTCATTCATATCAGCTATGCAGACTCCATGAGCTAAATACTTTAGCGTTGAAAAAATACAGAAATCCTTATACAACTCATCCTACATACTTTGTTGTTTACATTTTACATAAGTGAAAAATAGGCTTTGTTGTAGAAATAATCAAATTTGGGTGATCATTTAAACTCAAATATATTGTTATTGCGTTGTTTCAGTATGTAGAAGCACTGAATTTAAGCAAAACTAAAGCGGTTTTAGTACGAATACAACACTCAATATGAATTAAAAAGAATTTTAAACATCACGATTTTGAGTTGGATGCCATATTTTATTTCGAAGTGGATCACGTGATCTTTTCATATCATGGTCACGTGATCGCTTCATATAAGAGGTGTAATTATTATTTAAATTTTTATTTAATAAACTACTGAATATATTTTGCTGATTTTTTTTATATATTTTATGAAATAATTTGAATATTGTGGCACACAGATTGTAAAAGTTACACTTTTAATTATTAAATTCATTATTTTAAATCACATTAACATTGCCGTAAATTCATATATAGTGGAATTTAAAACTTACAGTTAACATTATATTTGATTATTATTATTAAGCGATAAAGACATGGCCGTTGATCACATAACGTGGAATTAACATTTAAATCTACATCACTCGTTGTTGTGCCGCAATACCCTCCAATTATTTTTACCTTTTGTGTAAGTCCTGAAAATAATTCATTAATCATTATAAAAGGACTAGCCTATTTAACTTTAACAATATAATTTATTTACAACATCAATTTATCACTAACAACAATTTATCATAATTATCAGCTATCATTTAATTACTCTAGGAATGGGAGATATGTGACCAGCAAAATTAGATTTCGATAATGTCTATGACCTGGGAAAATGAGCACATACAGTTTAATCTTCAGCTCATCACGCTGAAGCTTGCATCCGTCTTATTGCTGAACGTACGGCCACAACTCTTTCGTGTGTGGCTTGCATCTCGTACTTATACTCAACTGCAACCTGTTTCGTATGAGTATCTGCTCCCAACTCCTTTCGTATTCGTCCAACTGCTACAACATTTCGTATCCGACTTGCTTCTGCAACATTTTTATAAGAGTTCTTTTACCACATTTTGTACCCGAGTTACATCTGCCACCTTTCGTATTCAAGTGACTTCTGGTTCCTTCGGCGGGGGGGGGGGGAGGTAGCTCCGCCCTTCTTCCCCTTGGTGCTCATTGGTTTTTCTGACCCCAATGGCATCACTTGACATTTATCAAGGCCCCTCTCAGCCCCTTTGGCCTGGGACACCCAAATTTATTGTATTTGAACTAAAAGTTCACGTTGTTGTAAACACCGGCGCCATCCAGACTCGAGCTTTGTTAGCCGTTCTATGCACCATAAATATTGCAATAAAAATGCCTCATGTGAGGACATATTCTGGCCTCACAAATATTACCTAAAATTTTCGAACCAATTTGTGAATTGTAAACCCGCTTAAAAATTGTTTGAAAAATGAAGTCCCATAGGGTTCAATGTATTTCATTTTTCAACCCGGGTTCCATCCAAAATTAATTGGGTGATATTATTCATTTATATTCTCATATGTCCTGCAGACCGTCTGAACAACATACTAAAATTTCGTTTTCATTAAGTCATTTTTACGACAGTTATCGTTCTAAAGGACAGACAGACAGGCAGACAGACAGACAGAATGAACAAAGTCATAAACACTTTTAAACTTTGTTGTAAAGTGTTAAAAAGTAGTTAAATTTACGTTTAAAATCTAGTTGCTTATAATATTATAAATATTTTATTTAATACGCATGTCTTGCTTACCTTAGTTGATTTACAAATTATAACAATATTAGGTTCTTGAGAATTACACCCCCTTGATGAGCATACCATTCGTAACAACTATGGACAAGATTATCATCCCATTGAGTAAATAAAGATGACAGTAACCAAAAAGTGCAGATGAAAGTCTAGATATTAAAATATAAGAATTTCATCTAATTAAATTTTGTATTAGGAAATTTTAGGGCCTCATCATAGTAAAAATGAAACTACAGTGATACTGTTATATAATATATTAGTAGTGATCAGTTCATATATTAGTAGCGATCAGTTCAAGCACTTAGTCAGATGAGTAACGGAAACATTAAAATGTTAATTTAGTTAAACGACTCGACTGATAATACAAATTTGTCTCAACTTTTGCATTAGAACTGCTATTAATTGAACATTGTCGTCATATAACTACACAATCCATGCATACACATGCACATACTTGCTCAGTTGTGTCGTAGAAACTGACCTGTGAGTTGCATTTTCAATCTTTTGGCTTCGCCTTCATTGAGTAAAAACTACTAGAGTTTATTCTAGAGATTATATATTTAGACACTATCTCTGTACCATACTGGCAAGTGAAGCATTCCATAATAAATTCTCCTTTGGATCACATTTCCTGGCAACAATTGTCAATCGAATCGTTCTGAATATTTCATGCATCCACTTTTTGGAAGGCATTCCATTTCCGCCTTTCTTCTAGAGCAACGATTCCCAACCTGAGGGTAATTACCCTCAAAGGGGTAAAATGGGATCTTTCTGAGGCGTAAAGTTAAAGACAAGGATTGGCAGCCATCGTTCAGTCAGTCACAAAACATAATTATTAACAAAATCATATGTACCAAATCTAACTAACTACCTAATCACTAATCTTTAGTGATTAGTTAGTGAATTAGTAAATTTCAGGTAATAAATTTTATCACCTAAAATACGAATACAACAAGCCTGCAACACAGCGCCGCTAAATGGAGCGTCTATCGGCTCGCTAGTCGATCATTATTCATTTGAGTCAGGCAGTCAGTCGTTCGCCCACAGCCCACTGACCAATTCGTGTATGTGTGGTTGATGTCGCCGATTTCGCTAACTTCCGAACATATTTCGGTTTCTTTGGACAAGAAGCAAAAGCAAGTAAGTGAAATAATTTTATGCTTTTTAATATCGTTTTCAAAGTACTTTCATGAATCGCACTCTCTCAAGGCCGTTTGAAGCGAAGAATCTAAGATGGGATATCACTCATTTGGCTTAAATAAGTAATTGTTTGCATAACCGTTATGAGCATGATTGGATACGATAATAATACGTTTATTTTCAAATATTCAAGAAAATGTCACCTACGTTACAGTCACCTACATCAACATGCGTAAAAAAATAATGTGGGGAATTATTTAAGTTCCTCTTTCGCCCTACATTTTTTTAAACTAAAATTCGGACGTAGTTCTGGGTTTTTATGCGCATATTTTTTTTTAATCTGACACTTTTTCGTTTTTCTTATGCCCATTTTTATAGAAAAACCCACACTTCTTCGAATATTTCAATACCAATTGTTTATCAAAGAAACTCAAACTTTTTCGGATTTCAACTTCTATTTTTTGGTGAATCCCCCACATTTTTTATATTTGTTATGATCAAACCTAGATTATCAATGCGATTTTCTCGTCTTCAAACCCACCCTTTGAAATTGAAAATATCTATATTTTTATGTAAACATTCGCATAATTATCATAATTATCATTCATTTCATAATTATCTGGCTATCTTGCTGTCTTGCTGGGAGTTTAGCTGGCTGGCTGGCTGGTTGGTTGGCTACTTGTCTAGGGAAGGTATTCTTGTGTGGAAAATCATAAAATAAACGATAATTAAAAAATACATATATTTAATTAGGTGTACAAATTTTTTCAAATTAAATAAGACATACCCACTTAGACAATTTTTATTTGTTTCAGGAACCATGTCATCTGGAAAAAAACAGTCATACAAAGAAGCTTTTCTGCAATGCGGTTTTATCCTGTTTGTTGATAAAAATGTTGAGAAGCCCCCCCCCCCTTCCTCTGCAAGTGCTCAAGGCAGAAAATTTAAACCAAGCGAATTAAAAGACCACTTTGAAAGAAGTCATTCTCAATTCGTAGGAAAAGATATTGATTTCTTCAAACATAAAGAAGCTGCACTGAAAAGTTCGAGCATAGATTAATCGGGCTACTTTTTTCAGTCAACTGAAGCTGGTGATAAAACTTCGAGCCGCATCGCTCTACGAATCGCCGAAAACAGAAAACCTCATACAATAGGAGATGATCTCATCAAACCTTGCTTACTAGATACGGTTAAGCTCGCTCTTGGAGAGCAATATGCGGAAAAGATAAATAAGATATCGCTTTCTAACAACACCATCAAAAGTTTTATCGAGGACATGAGCAAGTATATTTTGTATACGGTGCTCAATGAATTAAGGTCGTCCTTTCTTCGCACTACAGTTAGACGAGTCGACTGACGTTGCACCTTGTTCCGAGCTACTTGTCTATGTTCGATACATAAAAGGCGATGACTTGAAAGAAGAATATTTGTTATCAGAATCACTGAGCACTACTACACGTTGCGAAGATTTCTTTCGAACAGTGAAGAATTCTGTCGAGGAAGAGGAGCTGCAGTGGTCGAAGTTGCTGGGTTTCTGTACAGACGGAGCCATGTTGGGCGTTCGTTCCGGATTCCAAACATTAGTCAAAGAAGTTGTTCCACACACAACGTTCAGACACTGCATTATACATCGTTAAGTTTTGGCAGTTAAAACTATTCCACTTGATTTGCTGGATGCATTTTCCCAGGTAGTGAAAATTGTAAACCACATCCGAGGTAGTGCGACAAATACAAGGGTTTTCAAAGAGTTGTGCAATGAATTTGGAGACAAATCAAAGTGCTGTTATTCCACAGAGAAATGCGTTAGTTATCACGGGGCAAGATGTTGCACCGAGTGCACGAGCTTCGAGAAGAAATTGCTTTGTTTCTGGAAAGGAAAAAACCGGATAAGGATAAGGAGAAAGACTTACACTCCAAAATAACAGATAATGTATTTCTTTCCAAACTGGCATATCTTACGGATTTCTTCGGAGAAATAAATAAGTTTAACCTCAGCTTGCAAGGAAATATGACGAATATTTTAACATCTCAAGATAAGATTACCAGTTTTTTTCGCAAATTGCAGCTTTACCAACGCAGAGATGGAGTTGGGGACGTTTTGGTGTTCCCAGAACAAACAATGTTGCTCGACGCAAGAAATTAAAAATGCTCATTCACAGATCAAATAACTCCCCACTTGTCATCAGTAGTACATTCTATCAGAAAATATTTTCCTGATTTGGAAAACCGCCAAGTGGGTGCTATGACCCTTTTTAGTGGATGAAGGAATATTTCCAGATACAGAAATTGAAGCCAAAGACCAATTCCTTAGACTTCGCGAAGACAACACACTGAAAATAGATTTGGAAAATACACAACTACCAATATTGTGGCGAAAGATTTGGTGAGGAGTAACCATTATTATCGGAAAAAGCTTTGGAAATACTGATCCTATTTGCCACAAATTACAGATGTGAAAGTGGATAATCGACAAGGGTGACAATAAAAACAAAAGCAAGGAACAGATTGAACTTGGAGCACGATTTAGGATGTGCATTGTTCGAAACTGCACCGAATATTAAACAAATTGTTAGAACATAGCAATATCAACCGTCTCATTGACTTGCATTATTACTTGATTTAATAACAAGTTGCTAAAAAACAGGTGTTTTCTTTGTTTGAATGATCAAAATTAATTTAAAATATTATTTATTTTTCGTAATTTAAAGAAAAAAGCGCAATAGCTATATTGTTTTTCAGACTAAACTTTTTTGAGGGTATTTGCTAGTATCTAACCCGCAGTATGGATAATAGCCTCCAAAAGGTTGGGAACCGCTGTTCTAGAAGTTAGGCACGCCTCCTGCATTGATTGGCCAGAAAGTTGGATCGCGTTGAGTCACGTGTCTGTCATTGAGTCACATTAAGTCGATTCCTTAACAACCGTGAGTGGGCCCAGAGAGATATGTATTTTGACTTGCAGAATGTTACCAACATTTGGAATATAGTAAATAATTGGATACGAATTGTCAATTATGGCGCAGGTCTAGCAAGTCTTGTTCCTTCCAAGTTTCTATTCTTCATCAGCGTTCTTTGATAATCCTCCTTTCTAAACAATGTATGATTCATTGTAACAATTTTCATTCTTCGTATATTTCTGAATCTTGCGTCATAGATCCTATACTAACATGTAGCAGTTTTTGGTAAGTTCACATAGGTAACACTAAAAATGAGAACAAAAAGAAAATACCATCACAATTATAAAATGAAAGAATCATTTATGAATACTTTTAACTTGAAATAAGGAGCCGGGGAACTAGCACGAAAAGATGTTCTCCAATTTTTAAAAATTAAGAAATGTAAAAATAATTATATTGACATTTATTGAATTTTTTAAAAAATAATAATTTTACTAGATTATTTCATTCAAATGACAAAATTTAAAAACGTTGACACATGTTATTTTAGAGATATTGTTCATTTGTTTATCTAAAAAGAAAAATGAACCCAAAAATGTTGGAAATATTGATTTTATCAAAATGCATGATTTCCAAGTACTTTAATCAGACAAATACCAGCACCCTTTATAAATGCATTTGGTGATTTTTAAGATTTTTTTTGAGTACATTACGAACTTCCACAATAGGAGTACGATATATATCAGAAGATGTTCAAATTATATACAATTTAGCATTCTTAGTTTAATCAGAAACAAAGGGAAATTAATTGATTATATAAAGATCCAAATTATTAGAAATATATAATTTATATTATCTAAATTTGTTAACTCGCAGGAAAAGTCATGTCTTGGGCATCTCAATTATTAACAGACATTTTCTTAACTAAAAGTTTTTAAGTGAAGTACATATATTAATAAATACATATTCGGGATAAACCGCGATAAAACAATCATAAAAACATCTGATGTGGGCAGCACATATCTTTCCTTATATAATGCAATGAATTTACTACTTTTACAGTAAAAAATAGGTTATTCTTATAGTAGATTCTTATATTCTTTCCATGATATTGAATTTTCGTCAATTAGTCGTCGTTTTTATTAATTTAGCGTCATTTTTATCCATTTGGCAATATTTTTGTTAATTTGGCAACATTTAAAAAAATCGCCAAGTTGGCGATTTTTCAACAAATTCGACAAATTTCAACAAATTCCTCGCCAAAATCTCGCAAAGCATAATGGATGGAGCAATAAGTTATTCTTATAGCAGATAAATGATGATTTGCGTCCAAATACAAAAGTATTACTCAAAGTATCTTTTCTCATGAATGGAACGAGTTAGATCCGTGAGAGCGATGGCACCAAATTTATCGCATGGTATTACATATGAAAAGTGAACATATTTCTCAACAGTTTACATTTTTTTAGTTTATGAGATTTATTTTTTAATGTATTTGAAAAATGTACAATATCTCAAGAACGGTTCATGCCAGCGTCCGAAAGTTATGTCAATCGTTTTTTAAGGGCAAATTACAAAAGAAAAGTCTATTTGTGATTACATAAGAATTACATTTCGTGATTACATAAGAAATGTCTATTTGCGTAACTTTATTAAAGTAACTTTATTATTCTTGATGATTTTTTCAAAATTTCACTCGAAAACTTAGTGAGGATGTGGTGTGTTTTGAACTATCGATTGTGTTTAAAAGCAATAGGCTTCCTGTATTCACGTATTCACGGTATGTAATTTCTGTACCAAATTTCATTCCAATCACCCCCATTCGTTCGTAAGATATTGTCTCCAGAGGCTCACTGACACACACACACACACACACACACGCTCGCATTCTTTCACACACACACAGACATCACCTCAAAAATTCCATTCGTGATCAGGGATACTTGAAATGTGATCTCCTGTAGAAAGCTCGAATTCGAATTTTCGACTCCGTTTTGTTAAAATAGGCTTACTTATAGAAAGTTCATTTACATTCTGGTTAAATAAATTTATATTTATAAATTCCAAAAGTGTACCTTCTGCAATTACTAGTCAGAGTGTATTCATGTATCATTTTGTAATATTTTAATCATGCTTTTCGAATAATAAAATTATTTTTAATAAAATGTCTTTCTCTGGATATAAAGTAGTTTGGATTAAAACAAAAAGTGCAATAGGAGATTTTCGAAAGGTCACATTTAGAAAATATAGATTTATTTTAAAATCCTAGAGCCAAAGCACGAACTCAGAATTTTAATGTGATTCAATTCTTCGAAAAGTGAACAAATATAGTTCTGGATTCCAACAAATCTGGAACAATTCTAGCTCTCGAAAACTCTTAAGGGTCGAGAGAAAATTAAATTTCCCAGAAACAGTATAAATTTATATTGAATTCGAGAATTATATACCAGAATGTTGTCGTTGTTCCATTTCCTAAGGATCCGTAGTTGCTTTTTCATTTCTTTGAAATATAGTTTTTTTATATATTGTACTAAAAATAATTTTGTATTTTATTATTTGGACTAATAGAACCTGAAAATTTAGTTATCATTCATTGGTTTATTTATGTTTTATTCCAAATTTGTAATTTGCATCAGTGGCTACATTTTATGTTTTTACGTTTATGTGAAAATTATAGTTAAAAATAATTTATCAAACGCAGGAATTAATTTTCTCTATGAAACAAACATCACAAAAGCAATATAAATTTAATTGTTTTATTATAATTTATCCGACACTGGTACATATATGTGTTTAAAATAAACAATCTAATGTCTGCAGAATGATATTTGATAACAACTGGAGTTTTGATAAATATATTTCAGGTTCAAATCACTTAAAATGTTTTATCTTTTACAGGGCAGTATGTTTTTTTCCCTCAAGAATTTGCAATATCTAGACAACGATTCCTCTTAAAGATCTATTACATCGGGATTTAAATGAAAATGCTCATAATAAATGAAGTTTTTACGTAAAAAGTACTAAAATAATTATTTGAATATAATTGTCAATAAAATAGCACATGTAAAACTTTCCTCTAGTTTATCCACCTCCATTAATAAGGCGTCGAATTGCCAAATTCCAATCAAAAACAATCAATAAAACTCAATTTTATCAAGAAAACTGAATTCACACACTACTCACAGACAAACGACATTGAAAAATTAATCGATTCGTATTAAGCTATTTTTATTCCTAAGAAATATTATGCATTTGCATAAAGAATCCTCTAGAATAATTAAAATTTCAGTAAGTCTAATAATACAATGTTTTAAAAATGTATTTTTCTATCTAATTCTTATCTTAAAATGCCATTCAAAAAAGTTTTATATGGACGTTATAATTGTAATAAAATGTTATACGTATTTCAGTCATCACCACAAAATATATCATCCTACATATATCATTCTACATATATCATCCATCATATATCATCCTACACTCTTGTAGGGTTTTGCTTTTTGTCAAGGGAATTTTCAAGAAATTGCACTCAAATGCCTACGTTTATCTCCTGAAGTTTACTGAAAATATACATATCTGATATTTTATACATATTTTTATTTTAACTCTGGAGACCCGTAAAACATTGAGTTATATTGATTAGAGTTCGTTCACGTGTTATACAAATTTAAAGATGAAAATAAAGATCAATTTCTGTCAGTGCTTCTGGAATAGTCTAAATATACTTTTAATCTGAGTATTGCTGCATCTTTCTTAAAAGAAAAGTAGCAAAAATATAAGGAAGATGAACTTAAAAGTATTTAAATAATTTGTCAAGTATTATTGTGTCACTGAGGTAACTGTCTGGTTTAAACTACAGAAAAAGCAGTAGCAGTGATCATTTTGTAGAAATTAAATAGAAAATGCAGATTTTTATTTTCAAAACAAGTAAATACAGCATAACTGGAGAATGACACTTAATATAGGCAACTGCTTTGTTAGTATGTATATACTAATATCATTAGAAAAATAAATTGCAATCTTTTATTTAGGACTAACTTCTATTTTTTACATCTTCTAAAAACAAAAGGTAGTTTAAATGCAATTCACCTGCTCTAATGCCATCCCCTTATATACCACAAGACAGGTGAATGAAGACAGGAGGATGACAAATCATGTTATTTGACTTTTTGAGTATATGAGTTTTATTTGCATTTAAGCCTAACTTGATAATCAGCTTGCTACACTAACTAGGCACATATATATGTAAAAAAAAGTATTTATTTTTTTATTTTTAGAATTATTGAAGACAAGTAAATGACAAGGAATACAAAACACTTACCCAAAATTGCTCAGCTTTATAATATTTCCCTGCCGAAAATGATAGCCTAACATAGTAAAATTCTTGAAATGGTGTATTATGGACTTCAGTAAAATAGAATAATATTTTAATTATATTTTATTGTCATCTATGTACAGAAAGAGGTGTTAAAATTTAAAGACAGGTGAATGACAGAAAAGCTATGGAACATTTATAAAAAATTAATTAAAAATATTGCTCTATAGCATAGTGTATTTTTATTACTGTTTATATTTTAAATTGTCTAATTTAATATAAAATATATAATTAAAAGAAAACTATAAAATAAAGGCTTGTAAATAAAGTTGTAATTTTATTACTTGGCTGCTGGGACACACGGGGGAATGGCATTTAATTAAAAATTAAATGTATAAATATTAAATATACAAATGGCTTCTTTAGCTAATGGGTGACAAAAATGAACTACAATATTGAAAACCTGACCAGTGTCCAACATCAGTCCCAAGCTATTCAAATTTTTATTAAAAGAACTGGGACATGTAAAATCCCGTTTACAGAAAATGATCCAATTACTGTTTTTACACGCCACAATTTGTTTTTAATTTCAGTTGCAGCTGGATTTCAGATGTTTGTCACTCTCCACAACACTATCATACTGTTTTGTTTAACAAAAAACATTTCATAAATTAGCATCAAACGCATAAACCATGTTTCTGTTTAGAACTTTCCCGAAAATATCGACGTCTGATATTCCATGCATGCTTTAGCTGTGAAATCTCTACAAAATTGAGAACAGTTCGTTTCATATATTAAAATCAGTACAGGGAAAAGGAATCGATATCAGAGCTTTCGAAGTAATTTGATTAGAAATTCATTGGGAATACTGAATAACAATCGGTAAAAGAAAATTAAAAAAGACATTCATAGTAAAATATTTCTGCATTACATTAAGACAGTATATTTTGGGATTTTTATGCAGTTTGAGATAAATAACCTAGCTTCTTCAATTTGTATTTCCTATTTGACTACTTTCGAAGAGATTGAATGAAATGAAATAATAATCCTTTAAAGAAAGGAAGTCGTTAACATTTATAGATTCCAAAATAATTTGATTTTAAATCCACTGTGGATATTGCAAACCATTTAATAAATTGAAATAAAAATAAAATTTGTATATCAAAAATTTTCTGCATAATATTGTAGCAGAAAGTTATAAACGATTTATGCAGATTGAGATGAATTACGCAAACATATAATTTTGAATTTGTTTTAACTGTATTTTTCTGAAGATTAAGTGTCGCTCTATGTATGAAAATTCAATATTATCATTTAAAGATAATCTTAGATTTACTTATTGATAAATTTATATTGATTAAAGTTATATTCTGTAGTTATTTGGGATATCTTGATACGATAAATTTGAAACGTTAATTTTTCCTTTGAAAATTAATTTATAAACTTGCCCCTTCTCGAACGGATCATCGTATTTTGAAAATTTAGAAGCCTAAAATAATAATCTGTTTGTTATACGTACACAGTCATTTAGATAGTTATGTGTAAGCGTAATTATGTCTTCGCATTCAGTTTATGATAAGATACATCGTATTAAAATCATTTTGTCATGTGATGTACACATATCGTGCTGTTTGTTGCCGACCGTTGTTGGTAAAGTAGTTTGGCCGACACAAGCTTTAAGGTAGCTTTACGGTAGCTTTACGGTAACTTTAAGGTAACTTTAAGGTAAATATGGCAGATTATTGACACTTAAACGTGAGAGAAATATTTTCTATCACCTAGATTTCTTACTTAAAATTAATTTTCATTTTTATGCAAAAGCGTTTCTATAAATTTGTTGTAAAGAATATTTTCGTTTTTGTATTATATTGAACTTTCTGTTTCACATTATATATTTAAACTACTACCTACCATCCTTGGAGTAATTAAGGATTTCAAGGAAATAGTTTCTGATTCACCTTATGGAAATGGAAAAATTAACCAATGAAAAATTTGCTAACATGCATGAGGGACAATTAATAACAGGTACACAACTAGTACGTACACAAAAATTTAAATGGATATAAAATAAAGTTGAAATAATTGTTATAGAAAAATACTTTTCACAGGATTTCGTTGATGTGAATTTGCTACTAGATATAGATCTTCAGATGACTTATACTCCTAACCATGGTTTATACTTGTAATTTTACATTTCTTTTGCTTTAATCCTTGATTAGAAAAAAAGGAAACTGGTGCATTTTTCTTTACTAGATTATATTTTAATATATTGTGGCATGTTGTTGCTTAAAGATCTTTCATAAAAGCAAAGCAATATTTTACACTTAATTCAATGACTATTACCTTAATTTGCTTTCATTAGTTAAGCTGTCTAAACTACAGAACTGTTCTTATAAATGTACTGCATTTGTTTCAATTACACTTCTATCCTTTGAAAATTCATCCCAGCAGGGTTATTTACTTTTTTGTACATGGCATAGGAAACTAATAATTGAAAAAACGTTAATTACTAACTAAAAGATATTTTTACAGTAAGTGGTATTTAAAGGGGTAAAAACTGAAAAACGCAAAAAGGGAAACAAACACTTTTTTATCTGTAACTTCATTAAACCATTCAAATAACTTGTTAAGGAGTTTATTGTTTTGTTGTTTCAATCTTATTTTAATGTATTTATTCTCAAACGCATCCATCAAGGAAAATTATTTTTAGCAGGAAATAATTTTTAAACTTTAATTTTGCAATATATTTCATCGATGTAAATGTTTTAAACATAGAAATTTGATATATATTTGAACGAATATGAAAATAAATCTACAATAACTTTTAAACACTTTAAATATTTATCATTAATTTCATGAATTCTATATAAAAATGCCAATACTTTAGAAAATTTATAATAGTGCAAGCTGTGCATATGTTAGAAAACGCATAGTGATGTATTAAAAATGCAGGATATAATATTATATAATAGTTCAAACTAAAAAACCCATTGCAATACATTATTACGTATAGAGCATTTAAATACAGATGAAATTGAATCAATGAAGTGACAACTAATTGGAGAAAATTCAATATCTTTGAAGAGTATAAGAATATACTATAAGAACAACCCATTTTTCAATACGCCCGTAACGCTTGGCGGAAAATGTGGCAAACTATTTTGCACGATGTCGCCAACTTGGTGAGTTTTGTAAATGTTGCCAAATTGATCAACATCTTGCAAAAGTGATAATTATGCTGTCAAATTGATAAAAATGACGTAAACGGGATGTAATGTTTCGAACAGTTTTAATTTCGTCATACAATGGGCCTACATCCTAATATGCTCTTCTTCCCGTTTGTTTGTAATGCTTGGCGATACATTTGACGAATTAGGTGTTTATACTAACGAAATATTGCAAACTAGGCAATTGATCGCCCCAGATTAACGATAATTTTGCCCAAATTACAAAAATCACGGCAAGTTAACGAAAATGACGACAATTTGATGAATTAATTATTAAAATATTTTAATATATAAACTATATTACTCATTGAGGATGCTATTAATATTGATAATTGTCAATTTAGAATTCAGTGAAACATAAGTTAATTGAGTACTTATAAAACAGAATGTGCATTTTTCATATTGATTGTCTTTATATGTAATGATTGTCTTTATTTTTTATATTTCGAAATAATTTTACATGTTGCTATTCAGAGAACTCCAAACGTACAATTCAACATTAAAAACATTGTGTCGTGAATCTTATATATATTTTTTCATTGTAAAAGAAATCATTACATTATATTCGAAAACTAACTCATGTGCTGCGCACCTCAGATTTTTTAAGTGGGGATAATTTGAAATACTACAGAACTCATGCATTCAAAGTTGTCCGTTTTGCAAATACAACCATATTTTGCGGATATTTAAAAAGTTTACAAGTGACACAAATAAAACAGGAAACTACTTTAAATAAAGCCTTGTTTTAATGCAAGCAATATGCACTGCTAATAAAACTATTATTCAAATCGAAATCGTATTTTAAATTAAAATCATGATTATTGCAATTTAAGCAGCATTTATTAGACGCTTTGTGGCTTCATTTCGATATATTTAAATGTAATGAAGTTACATATTTGGCCATTGCATAGTAAATACGTTAATTATTCTTTGAAATTGTTAGGATAGAACTGACAATAAGTTTATTTGTGCACAGTTGGTACCTAAAAAAATCAAATAAATTTTAGAATCAATGATTCTACTTGGCATGTTAATGTTTCTGGAAACAGACTGGTAATGTTTTCATAAAATATATAGATTCAATTGTAAGCATAAGATGTGGACAGCTCATCAGATTTTCCCTATATATTGCAATGAATGAATTTAATTCTTTCATAGTAACAAATTGATGTATAGGCTACAAAACATAATGCTACTTACATTGAATTGTGCATTTGGAGTTGTTTTGTACGTCAACATGTAAAACAACACCAAGTACTTAATTAACTAATATTTCTCCTAACTCTAAATTAATGATTATCAATATTGATAACATCTGCAATAAGCAAGTCCATATATTAAATATTTTAATAATTAATTAATCAGTCTGAAGACAATTTCGGTAATTTAGCGTATTTCTATAACTGTCGGCATATTTTCGTCAATGTTAGATGACTTATCTTTAAGTTCCCAAATTTATCACCAAGAGTTACCGACAATCGAAGAAAAGGTTTCCCATATATATAAATGACCACTGGCAAATTGTTAAATGTTGAAATGCAAAACAAATGCTCAAAGTATCTTCTCATCTCAATGGAATTAACTAGAACTTTGATAATAATGATAACCATTTATTGGATAATATTACATATGCAAAGTGAACGCATTCCATATTTTAATTTTATGTGAATTTTTATACATTTATTTGAAAAAAAGTATCCAATATCTCGAGAACTAATTAAAAATTCTAAACTTGTGTTTCGTAATGAAAAGAATTCGTTTTGTAATGACAAATTACGTACGAAATTATCATTTACGTTATGATTATTAATGATTTTTTTCAAGTACTTTTTTAACAATTTGAAGTTTTTACCCAAAACTTGATTGCGTTTAAAATATATAAGTTCCAGTATTGACTGATTTTAGTATGTGTACCAAATTTCATACTAAACGCCTTTCTGGCCCGCTACTTATATAGCGTCTCACCTTGATTTCCGTATCCTATGTAATATTATATTTCATTTTTTGATCTCCTACGCTTCTAGTTTTTCAATTGCTGAATTTAAGTTTTTAAATTTTATAATTGTTTTTTCCATATATCTATTATTTAAATATCTGCCTATATTTGAATCTCGATTAATTACACCGACCTCCGTACTGTTGAAATCCTAAAAAATGGTTTCTAAATGCTCCGCGTATTCCACCATTTTTCAAAATCATGTATAATATCATATATAATATATTGTATAATATATTTTTTAATTTCGAATGCCAGATCTTATCTTAAAGACTCCATAAATTTAGCAAACATTAAATTGTTCTTCATTTCTCGAATCTCATTATTCGCATAACTACTCTCTAAAAACTGAGTGGTTATATTGACAATTTCTGACTCTATCTCCTGACATCATTGCTTCATTTTAATTTTATTTATATTTGTCTGCTTTTGTAACAACGTAAGAGACGTTTTAAATTGTCTCAATAATGCATTTTTGATTTCTTCAATATTATTTGCTTTTTGAAGTTCAGTTTCTTGTTAAGAATTCGTGCCTCTGTTCTTTAGCTCTGTTTTAAAAATTATCGCTTTATTTTCTTCTGCCCAAACAGCCATTTTTTAAAACGCTTCAAATTGATCGATAAAAATGCCAACATTTTCGTCTTTAAGCCCATTAAAAACTGGCAGTAAATTTATTATCCAAAATTATACATTTTTACCCTTGTATTTTTAACAATACTCAATTCCGCTCTTTGTGGCGAGCGAATTTTCTCGTCTATTATTACTTCTAAGTGGCATTTAAAACAGAAATATCCCTTCCAAAATCCTAAATACAATAAACAGCATAAAACACACACTTCAACATATTACACACCAAAGCACTTCTATATACAAATATTCTTAATTATTACCTTTTCAAACAAATTGTTTTCTATTTTATTTCAATATGCATTAGTGAATGCGCATATTTGGATTTAAAAATGCTATCATATGGTCATCTTGGGTATGTGAGGCCAGGTAAACTATTATTATAAAACTGATTGTGATCTTTTATATATATTAATTAACACATACCTTCTTGATGCGTTTAGACATTTGTGGGTCATTGGGTGTTGTTGTTGTTGAAACCCAGACCGTCCGACCTACCAGAAAGGTGTAAGGTAACTGTTTGGACGGTCGGGAAGTGCCACCCAATTTAGACCGGAACCCAGTGGGGGAGGCTTCCACAGGGACCGTACCCTCCTTCCCCTACCACCAACCTCTCGGAAGGACTTTCGGACCCACATGTTTAACGTGATCGTACTCCGCATGAACACGGCGTCAGTTTTGGCAGAGGCTGGAATCGAACCCGGGCCTACCGAGTGCAACTCCAGCGCGCTAACCAATGGGCTACCGCGCCCGGGTCATCGGGTGTTGAACCACATTTCATGAATTCATGATGTATGACTTAATATCGTGTCACCACACTCGAAGCATATTCTACCATGGCTGCACTATTGAGAACTATAAATATACATAGGTCTGCAATAATTTTAAATATGAAATCAACTTATGCTCTTATGTGGTAAACAAGGGAAATGCAAAATTTTAAATAATGTGGATATATATATCACAAACATTCCTTATCTATCCTTTCTGTTTTATTCGTAATTTTAAGCTGTATGAAATCTAATTATACCGTAATTTACATTTTACTTAATATAAGAGACGTATAACATATGAACGAACGACTATAATATCGCTCAATCATATCGCTCCAGTTAAAATACAATTTATAAAAATACGCATTTTTCAGTTCATATTGAACAATGGCAATGGCAAACAGTGATTATAATTATAATTTATATTCTTAAAATCCTCGTGATAATATACTATACAACGACTATAAACTTTCCAATTAAATTTCTAATTAAATAATTTTGATGCTGAAGGAATCAATAATGTTCCTTCTCTTTTCCACTGCAAAGGTTATAAAAACGGGACACATTTTTCAGTCCCCTAAATTTCTAGCAAACGAATACTCTGAGTAACACACCGACAATTTTTGGGTCATCGGAGAATAGAAACACGATTTAGGTGTTCCATTCCAATTATTGGAAATCCCTTCAAAAAAAAAAAAAAAAAAAAACGGACAGAAAGAAACCAATTGTGAAGAGTAAATAGAATATGGAGGATTAGGTTTATAACTAATTGGTAAAAAGAAACATAAAGGTTATTTCAATAAAATATAATCAATTTATGTTGATAGTAATGTTTCTTACGATGAAAAGAAAGCAATATTTGTATTTAACATAAATTATACAATTAAGAAGTTCGAATTTACCTTCTTTCTTCACTACTAGAAAATTATTTGAAACTGAAATCATAAATATTTTTCTCTATATATATTTCTATTTGAATCAATATGTTTCTATTTGTTTGTCTATCGTGCGTCACTTAAACGTGTGAAGAAAAACATCCCAAAAACAAAACGAAAGATAAATGCATATATTTCTTAGATCTAAATATATTTAAGCAACAAAAATAAATGAAATATTGAACTTATCAAGCGTATTTAAAAATAATGTGTACTTAATTTGTACAGCAGTAGGGTTTGTGTAGGAAATCGGGTTCAAGTTTTATATTTTTCAATAAAACATAACGAACGTTATTGAAACAACAGTTGTCAGGATACTTATTTAAATAAAATTTATAGCTTATAAATTACATAAATATCTAAAGTATAATAAAATATATCGTGCGTCAGTATAATTTTTAAAATTATTACAATTTAAGTAATACATTTAGTTTATATAAGTACAATTATAGTATGGGTGTTTCTAAATATAAATGTTTTGCACATATGTATTACGAGTGTAATATTTGTTTTCGTAATGGTTTTATACGCAATTATGTGTATATACCGTTCTTATGAACATCTAAAGCAGATGTTCAAAAATTAAGTATTTTCCCTTGATCCGTTCACTACGAAAAACAGCAGACGTCTGGTGTGTTCAACGACTAAACTAATATTATCATAAATTTTTTCGATTTTCTCAATTTGTTCAAAATGAATTTTGACCACGGACTAGAAACTAATAGAAATGTACATAATACTTATGAAATTCTTTAGTACTGAATTGCCTTAACCACGATATTTACATTCTTGAAAATCCGTTGTTACTCAATTAATGCACTAAAAGATATAAGTTTGTATACAATTTCATAAGAAGCATCATTTAATATGACTTTTAAACTATGAACACTAATACCATATAAAAATAAAATTTGATGCGAATTGATCTCTGTGAATAAATATGTTTATTCAGATATCTTTTAAAACATTAATAAAAGATTAAATTCATATTTATAAGCTAAAATACAAGGTTTAAAATTGAAATAGCCTATATTTAGATAATTTAAACTACAGCAGTAAAAGAACAATGGTTCAAGGAATTATCTTGATATGGTTTTTTTTTCAAATAACACTTCAAACCAAAATGTTTTCAAATATATTCTTCAAATCTGATTTAAAAATACTTTATATTTTTATATTGTGTTATCTGGATTTAAAAGTAAAAAATTAACTATTTCTAAAATATTTTTTAAGCTCAAAACCGAAAAAAGTTCTCAATACCAATTTATCGTTTCCTGTTAGCTTTAAGAGAAATTTTCAATATAATTTTTTAATTTGCTATTTGTTACGAACGATTGTTTTATGCTTTTGTTTTATATTCTTTTCCTGCATAAATACTTTAATTATGCTAATCTCTGAGACATGAAAAAATATTAACTTGTTTTGAAGTAAAATCCAAATATATCCCGGAAGATAATAAATTTTTGTTACCTACATTTGTAAACTTTGAACTTCCATATCAATGAATGTACTAATTTATATATAATATCTTCACTAACGTTTTTTTCTAGAAGAAAAATTTATATTCCACAATTTTAAAATTTCGTGATAATTTTAGTTGTTTAACAGAATTTTATTTTTATTGAAATTGTTTCGTCATTTCAAAATTTAGATTGTTTTTCGTATACAATGGATTTATGTCAATATTTCCTTATCAAAATGTATTTTTCCCATTTAGTTCAGCTAACATTTTAATTCAGTAGAATGAGGCATTTAGATTTAAAGTTTAAAAAATGATTAAAAACTATCTTCAGTTGTGTTGCGTTTGTGTATAAAATTAGAGTAAGTCGTTGCATAAAATAATTTATATAATAATATGTTGATTAATAGATATTCTGATGTATTTTCTTCTATATTTATGATATTGGACATTTAAGATGAAAACGTACATTAATTTTTAAAGCTAGTCCCTTTCAAAAAAATATGTTTTATTGAAATTGTTTCTTCATTTCAAAATGTAGATTGCTATTCCTATATTTTAGTTTTACGCCACTTATTGTTTGTCAAAATATAGCTTTCCGGATTAGTTCAGCTAGCTTTCTTATTCAGTAGAATGGAACAAATTGAGATGGATGTTAGACCTGAAGTTTAACAAATAATTTGAAGAAATTGAAACTTGGATTGTGTAGTACGCTTGTGCATGAAATTGAAGTAAATCGATGTATGGAATAATTTATATAATGATATGTTGCTTTATAAATATTCCAATGTAATTTCTATATTTATGAAATTGTACATTTCATATGAATATGCGACATAAATTCTGAACATGACGTTGCGCCAAGATGTAAATGGCTGGAACACGGAGTGAATTACTGTTCATATAAAATATAGAATACAAATTAGTTACAGTGTATTTTACAATGTTTATCATGTAAATATCATTCGATTGCTTCAATTTGTAGGAAACTCGATTTTAATATTAAAAGAAATAATATTTAAATTTCTATATATTAACATAGTCCAATACTACTCTCAGAACATTGTTTGATAATTCTACTGCCATATATGATATTTTCAAGTTTTAAATGTATTTCATTGAACAAAAGGTGCTTCGATATTTAATTAAATACCTGGCATACTGTTATGTACATACAAAAGAAATTTATTTTGTAAAGTAGAATACAAATGAGAAGTAAAATTAAGGTGACATCTTCTTGGAACCAAATTTAATTACGTTTCCACTCATGCATTAAATATAGGAAAAGTGTGTGACTAGTATAATGTGTCTTTCAGGATGAACTCAAGATTTATGTACAAAACAGAAATGTTAGCTATGCATAATACTGGAGAGAAATGGCGACATCTTTTAATCTGCATAGCGAAATGAGTTACTAAATGTGAATAACTGAACAGATTTGTCTTCAGAAGTAATTACATTAATGAATTGAATTACATATATGTACTGTGTATGGGCTTGAGTTTCTTTATCAGTGTTTATGATTTTAAATGTTAGATAACAATAGTGAATTTTCATCCATATCATTGTCATATTTTACAAATAAATCCGATAAATTGGTAATAGAAATATTATTCTCCTTGCAAAACGATTTACATAATTATTTCAAAATCCTTAGATTTTTTTATAATGTAAAACTTCATCGAAAAAAATGAACTTCATTCAAATGACGACATTGAAATATATTGAAATTGCCTGGTTTAAACATTTCTAAAATGCCATACATTCCTCGGTAAAATTTTTAAAATTATCATAATACTACAATAATTTATTATATTTGAAAACTTCATCGAAAACAAATGAACTTCATTCAAATGACGTCATCGAAATATAATTCGCCTGGTTCTCTGTATAAAAGCAGCATTTCATTCATACACTTTTTTCCATTCCTTTCATTCATCCCAATACTATACTAATTTTTTTTTTTAAACTTAAACCCATGGAAGTACAAGTAATTTAACTCTATGTTTAAAACTTCATCGAAAAAACGTATGACTCTCTATATAAAATCAATGAATGTTTCATTTATATCAGCTATATTGCAAACTCCATAAGCAAAATAATTTTGCCTTAAAGAAATGCAGCAGTTCTTATACAACTCATTCTACATCTTTTGGTGTTTACATTCTCCATAAGTAAAAATTAGGCTCCGTTGTAGAAATAATCGAAGTTTGATGATCATTTAAACTCAAATATATTGTAGTTGCGTTATTTCAGTATTTCAGTATGTAGATGCACATAATTTAAGCAAAATAAAAGCGAATGCAACACCAAATATGAATTAAAAAGAACTTTAAAAATCACTATTTTGACACAAGATGGATGCCATATTTTATTTTTAAGTGTTTCACGTGTTCTTTTCATATAATGGCCACGTTATCTCTTCATATAAACCACTGAATATGTTTTGCTGGATTTTGTTTTATTTCTTTTATGGGATAATTTGAATATTTCCTGAAATTTTCGAAGCAATTTGTGAATTTTAAATTCGCTTAAAAAATGTTTCTGAAATTAGGTTTCATAAGGTTCAATATATTTCATTTTTCGCAACCCGGGTTCAATCCAAAACTAATTGGGTGATGCTATTCAGTTCAATCCCCATAGGTCCCACAGACCGTCTGAACAATATACTAAAATATCATTTTGATAAAGTCATTTTTACGGCAGTTATAGTGCTGAAGGAGAGACAGACAGACAGGCAGACAGAATGAAAAAGTTATAAACACTTTTCAACTACGTTGTAAAGTGTTAAAAACGATGAACATGCTTTAAAATATATCAAATAATAGAACACTGTTACTAAAAATCATACCGAATGTATCCGATGTATATATGTTCTGTTCCATATTTTTTTACAATATCCCTAAACTTGGAACTTAATCGATACATTGTTTAGGTTTGAATGTGAATATAGAACGTTTTCAAAAGATTTTTCTTGGAATAACTTAAACATTGTTATACACTGAAATATAATCCTATAATTTTTAGATATCCATACCACACATCAGGTATTAAGTATATTATTTTTATTCCTTACTAGCAATAATCATTCTTCGGAATATATGATATAAAGAACTTAAGAATTCAATTTTGTGAGAATTCCTATAATATTTTAAATGGCATTATATTCTAAACATTTCATTAACACATTTAATTTAATTATCTTAGAAATATGCATAAGAATTAAGAATCTATATGTTCTCCCTATACAAGCGTATATTTATAGGCAGAGCTGAATAATAAATATCCTGGTTCCGCGTGTAAACAAATTTACAAGAAATATTATTTCATTCTCACAAAGCGTCAGGGATTATCAAATTTTGGAAAATATTGAATTTTTGTCAATTAGAAGTAATTTTATCATTGAATATCATTTTATCAATATGACCGCATTTTCATTAATTTGATGGCATTAAAAATGTTGCATAATTTGTCAAAACATGGGACAGTTTAACCAAGAAACGAGCGCTACAGAAGCAACATTACAATACCATATTCTTTCAAAACTCAATTTATTTCATTGATTTGACATAATTTTTTCAATTTGACAACAGTTTTATAGATTTGGCGATATTTTCTTTAATGTGGCGACATTTCAGCAATTTGGCCACATTTTAAAAAGTCATCAAATTTGTTGTCTAGTAGAATGGTTGGAATGGCAGGTAAAAGCTACCAAATTATCATTACAGTACTATCTCTTCTCAAAACAGAATTAATTTTATTGGCTTGGCGGCATCAGTTTTATGAATTTGGGGACATTTTCATCAATTTCGCAACATTATAAATGTCGATACGTTGGTGATATTCCGCCAAATCCCCATCCAAGCGTTACAGAAACGGACGGACAGAACTTTTTATATTTTCGTATATTAAAAAATTACACTATGTATTAGAAAATATACCGGTACTATAATATATGGATTTAAAAAATATTTCTCCAAAATAAAGCATATTGTGTAGAAATTTGAACAGCAATCATCTGTATACTCGTTAAACCCAAAGACCTTAATGGATATAATACAATTAAAAATGCAATTCCGAAAAAATGTATTTATATATATATACACTCTAAGACAAAAAAAATCGACACACCCTGCAAAATAATCTGATAGTAATGAAACTTTACATGCAAACACATTTCGACCGAATACGAAAATGATCAAAAATTCATAGCCCGAAAATGAATAGTCGGAACTTCAGCGCATTGAAACTGAGCTTCATGGTGGTGTATATAAGGAGCGAATCTCGATTTCAGGAACGAAATGTGCAGTGGATTTCGAATGCGTTTACGTACCTTGATTGTAATAATGTCTCGTTGGTGAATTCGCGGCCACTACGAGCATATGAAGAAGTTTGAAGGAGGACGTGCGTTCGTACTGCATGAGGCTGGATGGGCACACCAACGAATCGTTCGGCACTTGGGAAGCAGCGATACAGAAATTAGACAATGTTGGCAGGAATGGGACCGGAATGACAGATTTCAGCGGCAAACGGGAAGCGTCCCGTTCCGAACTGAGTCCCGACGACCAACGCAGACGTATCTGGAGATCAGTATCTAGACGTATCTGGAGACCCGGTCATCGTCAGGACCCTGCTCTTACTGTAACATGCCACACGACCCGACAACATGCAGTTATGGTCTGGAGTAGCATTTCGTTTGATGGCCCTTTGATAGTCCCCCGTGGCACAATAAGAGCACAGCGGTACGTTGCAGACATTTTACGGTCCGTTTTCTTGACATTCCTCTTGCGATACCCAGGGCTAAATTTTCAGTAAGATAGTGCCCGGCCACACACGACACGCCTCTCTATTGATTGTCTCCGTGCTTACGACAAAATTCATTGGACATCCTGATTCCCAGATCTCTCGCCTATTGAACACATTTTGGCTGAGATGGAGGGTCGTAGGATGTAGACGAATTAGCTCGTTAGTTGGAGACCATTTGGAACGACATCCCTCATAACACTATCCAGCAACTTTATGCATCAATGCCACATTGGGTAACAGCTTGTATCAGGGTCAGGGGTGGATCAACCTCATATTGACGTGCTCAATTTGTGTATATCTTCCAGTGCAATAAATCATCCAATTGTTCTGAAATTCTAATTATTTCTTTTTTTGTACATCCACATTACAAGTAACAAATTCTGTCTCATTTGGATAATTCTTTCTTGGTGCGTCAATGTTTTGTCTTGAGGTGTGTATATTTATTAATTACTTAAATCAAAAATATTTACTGCTGTAATAACTCATTTGGTAACATGATATTTTTTTCACATACATTTTTTCCAATAATTTCGTGGAATAAATATGTTTAAATAATGCTAACTCAATGGAAGGTTTAATAGTGCGTTTTTAATAATATATCATCTTTTAATATAACCTAACTCTTAGTCATATAAACTCGAAACATGAACTAATATTTAAGTGGGGCTATTCCAAATCCAATTTGAAAATTTCATCCAATTCGGTGCAGTCATTTTCCCTTGATGATGAGACGAGTAGGCAAATAAACACACAAATAAACTCAAAGACAGATTTTCAATTTTATTTATATAGAATTTGTAATTAGATATAACAGGTTGCTGAGATTCATATAAATAAATTCTACTAAGATTGAAAATGTCTAATTTCGTATTTAATAAATTATGAAATATTAAAAAAATTAGCTTTATTAAATTTAGAGAAAATAGATAAAATGGAAGTAATAATTAAGGTAAACTTGGATTATACTATAATATTCTACACCCTTTTAATACAATCTAGTACATTCACAAATGTAATTCAATAGCACAGTAGTTGAATTTTAAGATGAAACCAGTAATATAAAATGTGTTATTTCAGTCGTCGAGAATTTGGCTTCGAGAATTTGGGCCAGATATTTTCGATCTCACATTTCTCCCAGACAGTCTGTAGCACTCATGTTTCTTTCCATTTTATTGTTTATTTTGCCGTGTCGCAGTTGTGAGTCTAAATGTATCTAGTGGTTAATTATGAAGCTACATTTTTACTTTCCTTATATACATAATGTATAAGGAAAGTATTGTGACGGGGTCGAAAATTCGAATTCGAGTTTTCGACGGAAGAGCACGTTTCAAGCATCCCTGATTACGAATCAAACATTTTTGAAGTGATGTCTGTCTGTGTGTGTGTGCGTGTGTGTGTGTGTGTGTGTCAGTGAGACTGTGGAGACGATAACTGACGAACGAATGGACCGATTCGAATTAAATTGGGTACAAAAATCACAATCAGTAAACACTGGAAGCCTATTGTTTTTATACGCAATCGAATGTTCAGAACCCCCCTAAATTTTTGAATAAAATTTTGAAAAAATCGTCAAAAAATCAAAACCACTAATACAGTTACGCAAGTAGACATTTATTATGTAATTTTTCAGTAGAAAACGATTGGCATAAATTTTAGAACGCTAACACGAGCCGTTCTCGAGATATTGCACATTTTTCAAAAAAATTATCAAAAAGTCCTAAAAAATTAAAAACAAAATATTTCCTATTGAGAAACATGTTCACTTTTCATATGTAATACCATACGATAAATTGGGTGACATCATTCTCGTGGATCTAGCTCGTTCCGTTCATGGGAAAAGATTCTTTGAGTAGTACTTTTGAATTTGAACGCCAATAGTCATTTGTCTGCTGTAAGAATAAATTTTTTCTTCATCCATAACACTTGGCGAGATTTTGGCGACAAATTTGGCGGAATGTCGCCAACTTGGCGACTTTTTGAAATGTTGCCAAATTAACGAAAATCTCGCCAAATGGATAAAAATGACGCTAAATCATGGAAGATTACGACTAATTGTCGAAAATTCAATATCTTGGAAAGAATATTAGTATCTACTATAAGAAAAACCTATTGTTTTACTGTAAAAGTTGTAAATTCATTACATTATATAAGGAATGTCATGTGTTGCCCACATCAGATTTCATTTATTATGTAGCGACAGAAATGCATCGATATAAAATTTTGAATTTTCGAACATTTTGAAAGATATCATTTTTCATATTTAATATAGTAACTGAACGCATAAAAATTTCTTGTACAGAATTCACATATGGATTTGCATATTTTATCGTACCGTTCGTCATTAACTAATTACTTTACTGGTGATGTCGTAAGTACGGTGAGTACTTAGCACCAGACCAGCTGGTTGGCTATTATGCCAAGTTTGAGTACCATAATGTATTAGTATACCATTTTCCTATATTGGGCCAGGTACTTATCTACTTTTTTTTTCAAGTTTTTGCAACATTTAAATGCGAAGTTTGTATATAAAAGTTTGTATTTTGACTGCGTAGTGTCATACTTTAAAAGTTTCAGTCGTGTGGCGTGAGCTCTATTACACCAGCTTCACTTCTTGAACGTGTTTTACAAATTAAAATATGCCAGACATCAAGTGTTTGTTGATTTTTTCACAAACTTTAGCAGATGTTTGTTTATTTAATCATTTCTCATCCATCTAAACAAATTCATAAACCACGTACTATGAACTTTTAACTCCATGTGTATCGCAGTGACACATAGAGTTAAAGCAACGTTAGAAGCTTAGAACAATGTCAAGACAGAATCCAGATGTGCATCTATAAATACGTATCTATCTATTAGATTTCGCTTCGTTAGGAATGGAAAGTGAACCCCGACTCTCTCCTAAGTAAAAAGACCTGATGTGGGCAACACATGACTTTCCTTATATAATGTAATGAATTTTATAATTTACAGTAAAAAAATAGGTTTTTCTTATAGTAGATACTAATATTCTTTCTAAGATATTGAATTTTCGACAATTAGTCGTCATTTTCATTGATTTAGCGTCATATATATCCATTTGGCGAGATTTTCGTTAATTTGGCAACATTTCAGAAAAGTCGCCAAGTTGGCGACATTCCGCCAAATTCGTCGCCAAAATCTCGAAAAGCGTTATGCACTAAGAAATAAGTTATTCTTACAGCAGAGAAATGACTATTGGCGTTCAAATACAAAAGTATTATTCAAAGTATCTTTTTTCATGAATGGAACGAGCTAGATCCACGAGAATGATGTCACTCAATTTATCGCATGGTATTACATATGAAAAGTGAACATGTTTCTCAATAGGAAATATTTTTTTTTTATTTTATATGATTTTTTGATAATTTTTTTGAAAAATGTACAATATCTCGAGAACGGTTCATGTTAGCGTTCTAAAATTTATGTCAATCATTTTCTAATAAAAAATTACATAAGAAATGTCTATTTGCGTAACTTTATTAGTGGTTTTGATTTTTTAGCGATTTTTTCAAAATTTCATTCGAAAATTTAGGGGGGTTCTGAACATTCGATTGCGTATAAAAACAATAGGCTTCCAGTGTTTATGGATTGTGATTTTTGTACCAAATTTGATTCGAATCGGTCCATTCATTCGTCAGTTATTGTCTCCACAGGCTCACTGACACACACACACACATACTTTCACCACACACACACACACACACACACACACAGACATTACTTCAAAAACGTTTGATTCGTGATCAAGGATGCTTGAAACGTGCTCTCCTATCGAAAACTCGATTTCGAATTTTCGACCCCGTCACAATACTTTCCTTATACTTTATGTATATAAGGAAAGTAAAAATTACTAATTTTTGTAATATAAATTTAAAATGCGAAGATGCATTTCCAATGCTAAACTCGTAGAAATCCTAATATTCAGAATTCGCTTTACAAAGTACCTCAATACATGCGTACCCATTATAATTATAATACAAATTATTTGAACATTATAATTATGCATAATGACGCTTTAGTTAATAATTCCTCACATTGATATTGGTAATTGTATATGTAGTTCATGATAACAATTAATTAGGATATGCATTCATTGGCTCTCTGTCTATATCGATGCCATATGTAGATCTATGAGATATATTTAT
Organism: Amaurobius ferox; assembly: GCA_951213105.1. Taxonomy (NCBI): domain Eukaryota; kingdom Metazoa; phylum Arthropoda; class Arachnida; order Araneae; family Amaurobiidae; genus Amaurobius; species Amaurobius ferox. Next base: position 121,421,605 of record OX578134.1, read on the forward strand.
AGTTTTGTACATTATATATCTACATATAAATATATAGACAGGGTTTTTCAGTAATCTTAAGGGATTTATCTCGTTGCTGACTGTTATCCAAACGATTCATACTAGCATATACGATCCATACTAACAATTAAAAAACATAAGACAGTGGAATTATGTAGAGGCATTTTACTGAAAGATGGTATTACTAGAAAAATTATAAGGAATGAATTTAAATTTATAATCGGCCATCTAGAGAAAAAAAATTCGGTTAGAAAAGTTTACGGGTTGAGCATATTACTACAATAAAATAAGCCTACCGTTATTATTTAGAAACTCTCAGAAAAAAAAGAGTATTTTTAAAAATTTTGAACATTTCACGTCTGTTGAAAGTTCGTTTTATCTCAGAGCTGTTGCTGTCAAATGGGACTGTTTCTATTACAGGGCTGTTTCTATTACAGAGTTGTTTCTGTTAAATATATTTAATCTTAGAACTGTTTCTATTAAATTTCATTTAAATACCCCATAAAGTTTTAAATTCGGTTGGTAAGATTGGATAATCTGTAATAATAATGTCGATCCGCAAGTTTTCCCTTATTGAATAAGTTTGCTAAGGATACTGTATAAGAATTTAAAACTCCTATTTCTCTGTGAAAAACCCTTCAATAATATATATTAGTTGTGGATTTAATGTCCGCCCAGAGGATATATATATATATATATATATATATATATATATATATATATATTATACATTACATGATTACTCATACCATGGTCGACTAATGCATATAATAAAAGCTCTATTTAACGGACATTTGTTTGTACTTATTCAGAACAATCATCAATTTATAAATAATTGGTAACCACTCATTCTAAACACTAGGCAATTAGGGCAATTCCTAAATCAAAAATATAGTTAGACTGTTTTGTGCAGAATATATATCGAAAATGTATTTCCAAAAGAATGGTTCTGACTCAGCCTATGAGAATGAATTTTAATTCTAGCAAACCTCTCTAAATTTTATTTGTTTGTTTTTTAAAATTTACTTCCTTAACGACTGGTTCAAAAAACAGATGTTAAACAGCGATCATTTACAAATACGAGTAATGGATATACTCCTGCTAGGCGACACTAACATGCAATTTTTAAAAGCAGCACATTATTTTACAGAGCTATAATCATCATCTATTACGGCAACTATAAACACGAAAACCGATATACATAAAAATAAGACTAAATTCAGCGAAAAAAACATTCAGTGAAATTTGTAACTACGGTTATTAAATTCTATTGCATAATTCTGTATTAGTATTGAGAGAAATCTATGATATTGCTATTCTTGTATACTGCAGAATACGTTTACTTTTAAATAGGAAAATTAAATAATTATCTGATAGATTATGTACGTCACAATGAACTGGAATGTTATAGTTTGCGCATTTCTTATAACCGGAAAGTTATTATGACAGATGAACTAGTATATAAATAAATATTATATAGATATTGCCAAGAATGTGATTTTCTTAGACTTAATTTAATTGCATTTGAAACAATTTTGTTATAAATAAGAATTATTGAATCTTCTATAGTTGTACCAAATTTATTCTTGAATCAAAATTAATAACAAATTATCATCATAAGACTATAGCCTTCATAGGATAATATTCTTTTAAATTGATACGTAATTATTTATGATTTTCGAGTGAAAACAGCGAGGCAAATTGTATGTTGTAGAAGATTTATTCTCATCAAATGAATTTATGCTGATTAAATGATTGATGAATGTTACAAAAGATACTGCAAATTCGAGGATTTGTAAATTTTAATATGTTTTCAGAGAAATTATGTCAACTAGAATAAATGTAAACTAACATCAAATAATACGGATTTCATTAAAACTTGAAAAGTGCAATCAATCTCAGAAAAAATTCAGTGAAAACATTCTATTTAAATAACAGTAAATTTATTAAACAGAAAATATACATATGTTTTCTTTTACTCCAATTCCCTGCAACATTTCAACAGTTTTTAAAATTTTTGGGAAGATCACTATGCATTCAGCAGTGCCATATAATTTAATATGAACTTTGGATCAAATTTCTAGTACATTTAAATACGTTTGCCTTTTAATGAATCTGTGATCATTGAAAATTAGATTAAGTAGTCTTGCAACTGGGGATAAACATAAGATTCCCAGTTGGTTAAAATCTGCTCCTATAGATTAAAGCAATAAATAAATATTTTCTAAAATGTACACACCTATGAATTAAACTATATCAGTTACAAAATATATAAACAATTATTTTTATTATAGTATTTATTGCTTTTATTGATCTCAAAATACTATTTAAGAAATATCTTAGTAACACATTTTGATTCATTTCTAAAATCTAGTTCTAACATCTATTTCTAATTTCTACTTCTTTCTCTATAATTTTCCTGTTCTAAAAGTCTACCGTTTTAATGTGTCAAAATATATAATAATTTTTATTAAGAAAAATTATTATTTTGTATATTTTGAATAGCATAAATTCATTTTTCATTTTGTCACGATTTTCTTTTCTTTGCATAAAAGTTCATATTTGAGAAGTAAACATAATATATGCATTATATATTTTCAACTTAAATATTAATATTGAATGAAGTTGGAGTAAATACAGTAGCAACTGCCTGACATCACAGTCATTTTCGAACTTGATCCGACCTCAAAACAGCCCCTCATTCTTCTTCTTCTACCCAGACCGTCCGATCAATCCTAAGATGTACGGTATCTGTTTGGACGCAGGTAAGTTCCGCCCAATTAATTCCAGAACCCAGAGGGGGTGGCGTACACAGATACCATACCCTTCTTTTCCAACCATCAACCCTTCGGAAGGACTTATGAACCTATATATTTAAAGTACCAGTATGATGCGTGAGTACGGGGACCGTATGAGCAAAAGCGGGAATTGAACTTTAGTCAGACGAGTATAATCACCACGTGCTAACAACTGAGATGACCCACTTCAGAAGTCCTCTGTTCTTGACGATACTGAGCTTTATTCTCATAGTTTGTAACTTTCATTTTTGTAATATCATCCTTTAAATCTTCAACCCATTTTGTTCTCGTCCATCAACGAGGTCTAGTCAAGCTAAGTCTTGTAATGAAGTATTATTTGTAGTTTTGTTGCCATTCATTCGCTGAATAAACCCTATCCATCTTAGTCTTCTGATTTTTATATCAGTAAAAATATCAACATCAATATTTTCCCATCATTTCTTTGTTTTTTCTTACTCCTCATAGTCTGTTTTCGTTGATTGGGACATAAAATTTCCTCAGCATTTTTCGTTCCCAAATAAGTAATCGGTTTTGATTTCTCTGGACTAATGTCCAGGATTCACAGTCGTACAAAAGCGTTGGTTTGTTTGAGAATTATTTTATATAAATGTACTTTACTATTGAGGGAGATCAAACTACTTTTTGAAGTGGTTTTATACAATAATGCGACTTGTTTGCAGAATTTGTTCTATCAGTAATTTCGACTAAAACAATATTGCTTCTTATAATTACTGAACGTAGATACGTGAATTACTGCATTTTTACAAAATTACTTTCACCAACTGCAAGATGTTGGGTATTAATACATTTTTGTCTATCTCTGAAAACATTCAAATATTCAGTTGTAGTTTAATTTGTTTTAAGTTACCTTTCTTTCACTTCCTGCTTAAGATACTTAAATTGTAAAGTAAAATGGTTTATTATATAGCAACCATTATGAATTTCGAAATGTTACACAGCACGCTAAATATGTGTAAATATTAAGGAATAAAATTAAATATATATAAATTAATAAAAATGAATAAACCAATGAGAATAAAGCATGGTGCTTTATATTTCTAAGAAATATAAATGCGTATTTTTGACGAATTACTGCTCAGTGTCTTCACATAAATATTATTGTAGTTCTTAACAAGTCAATACATGTATCATACTAAATAGGTTGGATCGAAAGTAAATTATTTCCAAAATGAAAACTAAAAGAATACAGAGGAAATTCGGGAAGAAGTGCATAAATAGCTGACCAACAGAAAACCTTCTTCTTCGAGGGAATGCACAAGCTTGTGGACCGCTGGATCAAGTGAATCGTAAAAGAAGAAAACTATGTAGCAAAATGAAGTACTTGTTCATTCCCAATATTTGTGTAAATACATTGAAGAAATGTAGATAATTTTTTACTTTTTCTCGAATATCTCATCTTTATTCTTAAACATCTGAACTCTGGCACCTCCTCCTTTATTATCTCAGCTTTCCCTAAAAAGTTATTTTGCAAATTCCGTATTGAATAATATTGTTTCGCAAACATGTATGAGGTGTTTTGGCAAAGTTTATTCATTGGACAAAACATTTTTTAACCCATCAGTCTAGGACACCTCATTGAAAAGTTCATCCACAGCTTCCTGTCCACAGCATCATGTGATCTTCTTCGTATGCAGGTGCATCTGCAGATTCACAAATGTCATGTACCTCGTCAAGTATGACGTCAATAATTGCTCCAGAAATCAAAAATTTTATGAGGCAGGGCTGGATTTGATACTTACATATTTTGTTAACATAGCACCAATAAAAATACCTATCACCTGTGCATGCTGCGTATTACACACACATACTGATATATATATATATATATATATATATATATATATATATAGCATAGTAAACATATAAGATTAAAATTAATTTCACAGTTATCCAATTATTCTCCAGAAGTTGGCGCAAAGCAGCTCACTCTCCTAAAGTAACATACAAGATCCATATGAAAAAAGGGGGAGAAATGACCAAATGCAAGGCATAAAATGGTAGAGGGGGATGGCGACCACTCTTTCCCGTTTAAAAGACTGCTTTTATGCCCGGACAACACTCACGGTACCAATGCCATGCAGTAGCCACACTTCCGTAAATGTGTCAAGTCACAAACTCTCGAAAAAGTGCAAAGTAAACAACCAGGATCGCAAGGGAAAGGAAAAGAATGGAAATGCAGCAAATGCCCCTGTCTGTTAAGACAGAGCGAATTATATATAAAAGCAGTTTACGCATGCGTTATTCGTTATTTTCACTTTCATCGTTCTGTACCTCTGCCATATCCTTTAAGTAAGCATTTTCTCCCGTTTTGTATTAAATAGAGAATTATAATAACATGTCAGGAAGCCAATTGGATAATTCCGTTTTATTGCCTTCTTCATAATATTCCTATTATGCATGATGCAATCAGACTTGAAAGTATTAATGCGTTGATTTCTTTTACTGTGACCAATGACTTCCTGACATGTTATTATAATTCTCTATTTAATACAAAAAAGGGAGAAAATGCTTACTTAAAGGATATGGCAGAGGTACAAAACGATGAAAGTGAAAATAACGAATAACGCATGCGTAAACTGCTTTTATATATAATGCCCTCTGTCTTAACAGACGGGGGCATTTGCTGCATTTTCATCCTTTTCCTTTCCCTTGCGATCCTGGTTAATTCCTATTTGTTTACTTTGTTGCACTTTTTCGAGTGTTTTTGACTTGACACATTTACGGAAGTATGGCTACTGCATGGCATTGGTACCGTGAGTATTGCCCGGGCATAAAAGCAGTCTTTTAAACGGGAAAGAGGGGTCGCCATCCCCCTCTACCATGTTATGCCTTGCATTTGGTCATATATAGTATATATATATATATACTATATATATAGATAGATCGATAAATTCATATAATGGATATGTTTACTGTCCGTGATTTCATTGCATTGTTCAAAACGAAAAAAAATCTGCAAGTGCTTTTTCTTTGCAGGTTGCTTGTCTTTGGAGATCCTCATAACAGTTCAAACTACTAAAATAACGAATTTAGAATCACTTTCAGAGCACTATCCAAAATCCAAGAATATATGTAGTAGGGATTTTATATGGCTACACATTATTTTTATATTGTATAGCTAGCGAATTATACTTTGAAACATATGCATTACAAACTTAAAAAATGGAAACATTTCAACAGTTTTTTAATTTGACAAGTCATTTCGTAGAAAACTTCAAAAGATCTGAATAAACAAACCATCTGGAAACTAAATTCCCCTATACAAACATTACGAACAATATACATGCATGTAAGGATGATTTATATCTTTATCCACGGTGTCACTATGGGTTTATGAGTTTATACAATATTGTATTTCATTCTAAATTCGATAAAGGTTAGAGTTAACTTATTACGCAATTACTTAAATTTAAAACTTAAATTGTCTACTTACTACAAAACAGAAATGTCCATCGAGAAAACATGAATAGGTAAAAATACAAATGACTTTTAACTCTTGATTTTTAAATAATTACGATTCTTTATAATTTATTCGTAATAAATATCAGTCTAAAACAAATACCATTCATTTCGAAATGAAACACAATTGCAATCTATTGAGAAATAAATGAAAATACGAGATTTTTTATAATCCCATTTGAATTTCAAATTACAAAATAAAAGCAGCACATTCTGTATCTAAATTTTTAATAATTACGTTCCAGAAAATCCATTTTTACAGTTCTAAAATCATTTAAAAAACATTGTTTTCAGCTCTTTTTTACCATTTTGTTAAGCAAATATCAATATTGTTAAAAGTAATGCTACGGAGATCCGTATTTAACATAAAGATCATAATTCAAATAAAAAAAAAATAGTTCCACTTATTATTTTTCACTTTGAGGTATGTTTATAATTTATAGGCAACACATTTTTTGTAGTAAATAAGATTTTCAGAAACCTAATGGTTTTCGCAATAAATATTTAAATAATGTTCTTTTAACCATTTCTAAGAAAAATGCGAAATAAGAAAATTCAAAGTGGATTTCATGAAGATCATTACGCTGCATTGGAAAATAGATGAGTCTTAAAAGATAAAACTTTGAATTCCATTTTCTTTCTTATATTTCGAAAACTTGAGTAAATTCTGTGTATTTCTGAGAATTACTGTATATCTGGATATTTTGCGATTACCATGATTTTAGTAAATAAATCTTTAAGCCCTTTACTCGTATATAAAAATTTAAGAAAGTTGTGTATTTAAACTAAGTTATAAATGTTAAATATTTGTATTTCCTGCATTAGTGCTATATATATTTTCTATCGTATTTGATTGGCTTCATAGTGCAATAAACATTTATTGCAGCTATTATTTCAACACATTATGCCATTTAAGTCATATTTGTGTTAGAAATTCCACTTTGATTAATAAAAAGTCGAATGTGAATTAGAGTGAATTACTTTTAGTCTGAACGAAGTTTAAATTTCCAATAAAATTGTATATGTATGTGAATGCATGTGATTGGATTACAAGTTTTTTTTATTATTGTCAATATTTTGATATCCGACTGTTCACGTTAAATGTTTTAATCACATTTTAAATTTACAATATTTCATTTTACCAGGAAATACTCTATATGCTTAAAAAGGAGCGATGCAGTACAGATTTTAGCAGAAAATGAAAAATAATAGTACCAGCAACTCAATATATTTGTTTGTCCAGCCGATGATCTATATATCGATTCCTCCCGCTGACAATAAAATAAATTCTATATTAACACATCTTTCGAAAGTATATGGCATTCTGTTATCCGATACGCTACTTAAATATGAGCATCGTATAAATTTTGTTTTGTCTATTTATAACAATATATTAAATGTCTTCTTAAGTGTCACGATTGACTGTCAGTGTATGCACGTTTTTATGGCATGTGGTCATCGTCAATTAAGTTCTGGAAAACTCTTATATATTTACCTCTTTAGCACAACATGTTCTTCTTAAATATCGACGATTGGCTATCATTATATGCATGTGATTACTGATTTCGCTATCAGTATATACATTGTCAATTAAGTTCTGGAAAGCACTGTTGTATTTACATCTTTAGTGCTTAACACCTTATATTTCTTAGCAATTCAGCACACTCTTTATTACTCGCTCTCTCTGGACACATATATTCTCCTTTTGTGCAGTTTAATTTTTTTTAAATGATAATGACAAAATAATGGTGGGTAAATGCCAGAAACGTCAATATACGCAACTGACGGACTTCTAGAAAGGCCCAATCATCGGGCTGAAAACCGTAGGGTGGTCAGCGCAGATAGCCCGTCAAGAGGATCGTTCGAACTATACCGTCGGAAGGTGTTGGGAGAAATGGTCACTTTGGACGGGCCAGGCTTACCACGAGTAGAGGGGATCGATGACCGTGCGGCAGCCTCGTATAGAACCCACGGCGACCGGATAAGCAATACAGGCACAAGTAGCGAGCGACTCCTGTGTGCCCACGAACCATATCTAGACTCCTGAAGAAAGCGAATCTGCAATCCCAGCGTCCCCTACATTTGCTGCCGTTAACACGGGAACATCGACGTCTCCGGTTGCAGTGGTGCCGTGCCAGAGCAAAGTGGGACGCGACAGATTGGCGATGTGTGGTGTTTAGCAATGAGTGCGGCCTTGTTTTGGGGACCGATGATCAGCGTGTCTGGGTGTGGAGATCCCCTGCACAGTGTGGTGAGGTGAATTTTACAAATAAATACAGAATTACTATACACTAATACTACTTACCACAAGTGCCGTCCAGCTCAGTCGATGTATCTATAGTGGGATCCATACGGATCAACGTACATTGCTTAGACTAATTAACGAATCAATTTTTTGGCCACTAGCGCATTTATTAAAAAAAACATGAATTGCTCAGTTTGACAATAATAATAAAATACACACTTACAAACAATTCAATTGTACTCAGCTTAACCTCGGGGTGTACGTTTTAATTAATGTATAGATTTTCAAAATTTCCCAACACTGCATTGAATTAATTTCAAAATTTTTCAGTGGGCAAATATCCCCAAAGCCTAAAGTTAATATTAAACACTTGATATTACAGTAGTTCAGACTGACGTAATAGGTAAAATTGAAAAATCAAAAGATAAACAACAATACCTCCATACAGAAGAATTTGACACCTCAGATGGCTGCTTGCAAAAAATACCTACACAAGATGAAATGTGTGGCAATTTACTTTACCAGATTCCAGTTCATATAAATAGAATTTCCGTAAACACGATCACCGCTAGTATGATTACACGGATCTAGGCGAAGACAGGGAAAGATGTTCCAAACAGGGATTATTACGGAGATGGGAATACAGACCGCTGGATTCTCCTACTCCTAATGTCGGATTTGTCCCAGCTATTCCTTTATGTCGGAACTTGCGTGCAGGCCGCTGCCTGTAGGTCGTTTCCCGCCTAACAAAATGTTGTTTCACAAGGACCGCACTGATGACCGTTGACGATGCCCGTAGACGCGTGTCGTACACTGCATAGGGGCCCAGGATTGACGCCCCGCAAACACTCCGTACACTCTATGTGAAGGAGATGTGCTCTGAGCTATCACTGTCGTCCTTGCAGTACACACAGTTGCTAGGGCTTGGATGTAGTTAAGGGAGCAATGAGGTCCCACACTACGCCGTTTGGAGTCAGAGCTGTGTTGCACTGCGAAACAAAAGTGGCGACTTTCTCGTTGCTTCTCAAACACCCCGTCCTAGTTGATTTGCTACGAACGGCCATAGACTCCATAATAGATGGATGGTTGCTTATGGACGTTATGCAGAACCTTAGAGTATAGTACTTCTTGTCAGGTATAAGGCGCCGGTTCCGTGAAAACTGGCATGTGCTGCCGTTCGACACGTGTCGACTAATAACGCCTAAAATGCGTTGCACTGATGCATTTGGTCAAAACAAGTGTACAGCCGCCACACCAGTAGACATTTCTCCATGAAAAACAGGATTTGCGTCTGAATTTCACAATTTTCAAAGTCCCTTCAGAATTTTTGAAACGAGGGAAACGCAATTTTAGGTCAGAAGTCCCTCGTTTCCCATTCGATGTTTTCAAAGAGCAATAAAAAAGGGCGGAACAATTTTGACTCACACAATTGGTCTTCAACGTGACGCTCATTTTCTCTGCGCTCCACTAAAATTCAAGGACCGGAGAGTCCCTACAGATCGGGTGGTCCCAGGTCGGACCACGAGGAGAGAGCCACATCTGACAGGGGCTATAAATTTCTGGAGATTTGTAGCTTGAACTTTGATATTTTGTTACAAATTATTTTATGAACATTTACAACCCATGTCAAATGTGCACTCAACCAAGGCGCCACAAAGTCCCATCTCGTCTGTGAAGAGGCATCGCTATATAACACATACACAATCAATACATTTTTAGTAATTAATACTTCTGCCCCCCCCCTTCAATCCTGCGCAAACCCGGGGCATGAAATATTCCTACATTAATTACCAAAATATGTTCTACAGTGTCATGCCTCATGACACACAACGATACAATTCCAACCTTGTTATCGAACGCCATACCAGCCCCACTGCAGGCATCATAGGCTGGGGATCCATAGCCAACGACAGCCGATCCGCTCTAGTAGTGGTACCTGGAACACTGACGGGTCTGAGGCATGTGGATGAGATTCTACGACCCCATGTGCTCCCATTAGTTGCTGGGATTCCAACTGCGCAATTCCAGCAGGATAATGTCCGGCCGCACACGGATGGGATCGTTCAGGCCTGCCTGAGTCATGTCCAGACATTTCCATGGCCAGCCCGTTCCCTAGACCTGTCTCCTATCGAACATGTGTGGGACCAGTTGACACACTAGCTGCCTCGTTGTGGCAATCTTCGGGATTTGGAGCGTAAAGTCCTACTGATATGGACTCGCTTGCAGCAGGACAATATCAGGCGTCCGTTCGACACCATGCTGGACCGTATTGTTGCATGTTTCATAGCACGAAGCGGTGCGACGCGCAATTGAGGATGACCGGAATGTGTACCACAGCTCCCTCTATACGTGTTCTGTTGCGCTGTTTTTGTGCTCATGTATAACATTCATCTGCATCCTTCCATCAATAAATTTTCACGCCAATATCCATTTATCTGCTATCAGAATAACTTATTTCTCAGTCCATAACGCTTGGTGACTTTTTGGCGGAATGTCGCCAACTTAGCGCCTTTTTAATATGTTGCCAAATTAACGAAAATGTCACCATATTGATATAGAATGAGGCTAAATCAATGAAAATGACGACTTATTGATGAAATTTCAATATTTTGGAAAGAACATACAGAGTAGTCTATAAGAGTAACTCATTTCTCGTCCATCTGCCTATATCGCTCGGCAAGGAATTTAAAGGGGCGTCGCCGAATTGGTGACTATTTTAATTGTTGCCAAAGTGACAAAAATGCCGCCAAATTTATAAAATTTACGCCGAACGGGAAGTAACGTTTTGCAAATTCTGCCTTCTAATATACAAGAAATGCTCTTATATCCGTTTGTCTGTAAAACATGCTGATGCATTTAAAAAACTTCACGAATAATTTAGAAAAGTATCGTCAGCTTGACGATATTTCATCCCCAGATTGACAAAAATATTGTCAAAATTGCAAAAATGACGCCTAATTGACGAATTAACTATTAAAATATTTTAATATATGGACTATATAGCTTATTGAGGATGTTATCAATATTGATAATTAGAGTTGATAATTTAGAGTTGGTGAAATATAAGTTCATTGGTACTTTAAAATAGTTTTACATGCTATCTTCCGGAAAATCGCCAAATGTACAATTAAATTATAAAAATACAGTACCTTGGATACTGTACGTGGATATACATTATTTGATTTAATGTAAAATTAGTAAGTTTATTGCATTATATACTGAAAGTCATGTGCTGCCCACATCATATTTTTTTAAGTTAAAGTGAATATGAGAGTTTATCCTTAAAAATAGAGCCATATATGATATCAGCCAATGTATTTTACCAATTTGGATATATCAGAATATCAGAATGGGATATAATGTATAAGACGTCGCATATATTTATAAATTATAATATTTACTGATAATTTTTTTATTCACGGGCTAGAATCTTATATCTTTTTGCAACTTTTAAGACATATGTAGACTGATACGACTGAAAATACAAAACTTCTTTAAAGTAAGAGTGTTAGCAATTTTATAAATTACATTTTAATATATCTACTACAATCGAGATTCCAGATCAATAGAAGAACAACGAAGCAACAGCAATACATCGAGCTCTCAGTATAATAGTCAATCAATATTATTCTCTGATTTATATTGAAATGTTGCCCATAGGCATCAAAATTATCAAATGTTGATGCTTTACCACTTCTAATCATAATTTCGTGCTTTTCTATGCTCATTAGCAAGATGTAGGCTATGAGCCGTTTAAAGAACAGTTTTTGTAAGAATTACAGAATTCCTTTGGTAACATCGGAAGTACATGTTTCTGTTTTAAACCCACACATCATAACAACTGTTTATTGTCACCATAAATGTGAAACAACTTCCACAATGATTCTTTACATATAAGTGATCATGAAATCATCTCTTTTACATGTTCTAATTGTTATCGGCATCCTATCAGTGTTGTGTGACAGGTGGATAGTTAAGGGTCAAAAGTAATTTTAGTTTTATGGCAGAAATGATTTCAATTTTATGAAAAGCACTTATAGTTTCGTTAGTCCTGGTTAAGATTATAATAATCAATTGGTATTTTTCAGATTAGAAATGATAATTTAAAATATTTGTATTGAAGAAACTTTGCGCTATTAATAATCATATTGCATTCACTTTGATTACAAGCAGTAAAAATTACGAAACCTTGCTTAAAGGTGCATGACCAGGTAAATTTCATCAGCCCTGTCTTCAGAAAGTGTTTAGTTATCTATGTTTAGTTAACATAGTCCATATATCCAACATCCCTGTTTGATCAGCGGCTTAGTTAAAAAAGAAAAGTCTTGCAGGAAAAAAGTATAACATTGCTGAGTAGAATGGAACTTACAAGCTGTTTTGCTTTAATTTTTATTATGGACACAAGAACGTTAGTAAATGTCTGCATTCAATTTTGAGGATACCATAAGGATATTTTTAGGATATAAACTAAACCAAAACATAATATCAATTAATTTAAAATCAACCAAAGGGATATTTAAAATAATGCATTTTTAATATATATTTTAAGAATTTAAAAGTATATAATAATGTATAAAAATGAAAATAATGAAAAATAGATAACTATTTCTATCATAAGCGAATCATATTAGACAAATGATTAAATATTTATCTATTTTAATTAACGGTATTTTTTCCATATTTTCAATAAAATGACTGCTTTCTTATTGACTTTTCACTCAATATGGATTTAAGTAATTAAAATACCTAATCTGTAAGGCAAAAAATGTTACACGCCTTTAATTATTTGTCTTTAAGAGTACGTAAAATTGAGTAAATACTGGAAATATGTGAGCAAAGTTGTGTTGACTTTACTTTCAATCATGATATGTAGAATATAGAAATTGAGTAAATAGTAATTTAGAAAATGAGAAAATATATTTTTTTCTATTATGTATTATAATTTTATTCATTTTGAATACGTTTAATAATAAATATAATAAATACTATTGATAGATGGATTTTTATAATTGTATTCATTCGAAATTGCAAAATTAGTATGTAATTCTATAGTCACAGAACTTAGCTTGTGTGATATTCTCAAAGATTTGATTCGTCTTCTCTGTGTGTGCAATAACAATCATTCATAGACCCGCGACGTGATTTTTAGTCTTCCTTATCAAGGCTTAGCTGCTAATTATACTCCCAGATAGACGGGTTCTGTAACTATCAACATTAATTTCGCAATCTCATGGAATCTAAAAGAATATATATTTTATATTAATATGATTTAATTTGTATGACTGACTGTGTTGTGTGACTTATGTAGTAACTCACTTCGTCAGCCATCATAGACGTTTGTGAAATTCTGGAACAACTTCGAAATTATAGGCTATCCCGATAATTGCTGATAAGATACGAAACCAGCACTCGTATAATGGTCAATGTACTGGGAGAGCGACTCTAAAACATCTTTGAGAAAAAGTTTACAATATATATATATATATATATATATATATATATATATATATATATATATATATATATATGACTACAGGGTGTCCCAAAAACGTTGACCACGGCTTTTACTACTTAAATATTGATCTTAGACATATATAATAAAATACAAAGTTGCGTAAAAAAGGTACAGAATTTCATGAAATAGATAAAAATTTTCAGGGGATTACATTTGAAGAAATATAAAATTTAAATTTTTATACGGCCACCGTAAAAGAATATTCCAATGAGTAAAATGTGTCCTATACCCTAATAAGGTAATGCATAAAATTTCAGCATTTTATCATAAAAAGTCCCAGTGATATGAATAAACAAAGTTAGTGAGGGATTAATCACAAATTAAAATGTAAATGCTTGCAGCAAGAGTGCAAATGATGCAACGTAAAAATGCATCACAGGCAAACAATGTCTGCCTCCTATCCATAATGGATCTTTGGCATGGATGGAAAACATTTTGAACAAGCTTTGTAAACTTTGTGTGAAATTATTATTTCTACATAGTGTAGATACTTTTAATTTTACCAATAAATAGCAAAATTATTATTTATTTATGCAATCTTTGTTTTCTTTATTATTTTTTTGCAATCCCGGACCACTCGAATGATCCAAAGGGTTTGTAGAAGCTGTTTGAGTAACCGAGAGGGCTTTCGTAATTTGTGTATGAACACTGAAACGCGATCTGCCGACATGATTTTTCCCCTCTCAAGAACCCATATTGATGCATCGAAAAGTGGTTTAAGTCAGCATTTTTGTCTTTTCATAACTCTGGGACTTTTTATGATAAAATGTTGAAATTTTGTGCATCACTTATTAATGTAGAGAGTCCATTTTACTCATTGGAAATGCTTTAGTAAGGGGGTCGTATAAAAATTTAAATTTTGTATTTCTCAAATTTTATTTCCCTTGAAAATTTTACACAAATTCATAAAATTATGTACCTGTTCTTTACGCAACTCTGCAATTTATTATATATGTCTAAGATCAATATTTAAGAAATAAAATCCGAGATCAATGTTTTTGGGACACCCTGTATATCAATAATGTGTTTGATTTTAACAAAGAATTATAAATTCATCTATAATTTATTCATAATAGATTATGACCCTTATGTTACCTTATATGTAACTGAAAGGAATTTTATAATACTTCATTAATAAATATTAGCTTTTAAACTGCAAAATTTTAAATAATTTTTTTCAGTATCTAAATTTTGATGCAAAACGAACGAAGTAAATTCAGCACAGGTCTATAAAGGTCCCTGTACCTGGGCGTAAATTTAATATTACATTAATAGTGGAATATTTTAGAATGAATGTTGTAATGAGGATTAAAGGACATTTACAGTGAAACTCATCTATATTTGAATAAAAATAAAACCTTCTTCACAATCGCTCAGATAAGTACACTTACGGACAATGAAAGTTGCGCACCAAGAAGGAAACATTGGATGGACCTGAAATTTTATTGCTGGAAGGATACAGATGAATGATATATATAATCACAAAAACAATGCAGCAGAACACGTAAAGAAGGTGTTGTGGTACACATTTCGTCCATCCTCAATCACGTGTCACACCGCCTCGTGCTGCGATACAAGCAGTTTTACGGTCCGGCATGGTGTCGAATAGACGTCTGATGTTGTCCTGCGACATACAAGTTCCCACCTGTTGGTCGTTAAGTTCAAATCCCGAAGTTTGCGGCAACGAAGCAGCTGGTGTTTCAACTGGGCCGACGCATGCTCGATAAGGGACAGGTATGATGAGCAGGCAGGCCATGGAAGTGCCTGGACATGACTCAGGCTGGCCTGGGCGACCCAAGCCTTGTGCGACAAGGGAGGGGATGATCCTGCTGGAATTACGCACCTGGACTCCTAGCAACGAATGGGAGCACATGGGGTCGTAGAATCTCATCGACGTACCGCTGGTCAGTCAATGTTTCAGATGATGATTTTCAGATGTTTCTGACCAATTTTTCATGACCATGCTTTCAGCCAGCAATTTATATTCCAAGTTTCATTTTGATGAAAACTTTTTTAAATCTCTCATCTTTTCTGTCGCATATTTTTAAAAGAAAATATATTTATGAGCGAGTATTATAAATACTTTTACTTCAATACTCATAAAATATTAATTCCTTTTTTACAGACTTGTTTGATATGAAACCCATTCTGAATGTTTTAAATAACGAGTATGAAATAAATTCCAACGCGTATTATAACTAGATTAAAAATATAAAAATTTAACGCAACACTTTCACGCAGAATTTTTGTACTGCTTCAAAGCTAAAATATCTTTAGAAATTCAATCCGCTGAATGTTATTATATATTGGGCTATTTATACTTTTCAATATTGAAATGTACGTAACAGGTTTTGGAGTTATAGCATCTTTAAAAAAGGATCTTAAAAAATTCAAAAAATAAATTTTAAATATCTATATATTTAAATCAATTTTTAATATAAATTATATATATTTTTATATATAGGTTTTATATATTTGAAATTTTTATGTATTTTTATATATAAATGGTTATCTATTTTTTCATTTGTATGTATATAATATTTATTTACAGTTATGATTTTCAAGTCTGTAATTTTTGTTACGAATCGTTAAAAAACATATATTAACATACTACAGAAATGCCCGTCGATGTCTAGGATAATACTGAAACAGAATTAACGTTACAAAATTGTGCACCCAATTATGCTTAAAATGCAAGTTATTAAATTATTTACATCAATTGATTCGTTTTCGAATGTTTTTTTGACAATCTAGACTGTCGCTTTCTAATTGGCTATCTCAGGTGAACTCTTAATCCAGGTATATACACCCTTCTACTTCTTCAATTTGGGCCCATTCCGTCTTTTTGACTTCAGGTTTGATTTCAGATTTGCACTGATGATGGAGATCCAACGTATCGTCAAAACAACAGAGTGCTGAATTGTTATCATATTGTGGTTAAATAAGTGGATTAAGCTTCCCATCCTTTGAACAAAATATTTTGATTTTACTTTTTGAACCAAAAAGTGTCTTACATACGAAATTTTATGAAATTTGGTTATTAAGTTCCTGAGTTAGAGTGCATACACACATATGCATACATAAGAAGAGAGATATATAAATTAAATATAAATTAAATGTAATATATATAAATATATATATATATATATATATTATATATGCATATATATTATGTTTTATATATATATATATATATATATATATATATATATATATATATATATATACATACATAAATATAAAAAGTATAAAAATAATTTGAAAATTTGAAAATTTTGAAAAAAGAAGGAAGGCTTAGCGAGTAGCTTACTTAATGGCGGTAAGGGGTTGTGACCTTACACCCCAGTTGTCAACAAGAGCTTGTCATAAATGCCGCGGCATTGCACTCCTGGACGCCAGCCCTGGTTGAAGCCAACCCCCGGAGTGACAATAACAATTATCACAAGACCGTTAAAAAAGAAAAGTCCAATGGTAATATGAAGACCATCACTGGATGAGCAACTAGTCCTTTAGACCTCAATGACCTGTATATAACTTCGTGTTATCGTTCTGCGGTCCTGTTATTCATAGTATGCGAACCTTCATCTGCTAAATAATATAAAATAGATTTTAACTTTGAACAATAAGCATTATTGTTACTGTATAAATTATTAATATAATGTAGCATCAAAGGAATGGGGTATTGCTGCAGATATGCTTGCTGTAGAAATGTCCGATCAAAATCAATACGGATGTCTTCATTGTAGATGATGACAAGCTTGTTGACAACTGGGGTGTAAGGTCACAACCCCTTACCGCCATTAAGTAAGCTACTCGCTAAGCCTTCCTTCTTTTTTCAAAATTTTCAAATTATTTTTATACTTTTTATATTTATATCGTGTATAGTATTTGTGGCTGCTTTGCGCATATATGCTATAACACTTCAATATCTTTAATAACTTCCATTTTCCATCTTATATATTATATATATATATATATATATATATATGTATATATACTGTATATATATATATATATATATTTATATATATATGTATATATACTGTATATATATATATATATATATATATATATATGATATATCTATATATGGCCTATTCTATATATGGCACTTTCCCATCTTATACTTTTGACTTTCTTATATATATATATAACGTTACATATCTGTCCATTCCATGACATTGAAACTAAAATCATTTTCTAAGAAATTCCACAGTTAATGTCTATGTGATGGATAAGGAAGATACAATGTAATCTAAATTAACTTAAAAGTACAATTTAATGTCAGAACTAGTATACAAACTTTGTTGAATTTGGGAAGTACCATTAATCAGACAGCTTTTACATATAAATTTCAGTGCTCTTCTTTTTATGGCTGGAGTGTTTATGTGCAGAATATACTAAAGTTTTATTTCTTTCAGTTTTATTTCTTCAATAATTTTATTTCTTTCAAAATTTAATTTCTTCTGAGCCAGAATGCTTTTGTACAAAAGCAATTTCATTTTTGGAATTTGAGATAGGGGGCATTTTGCAAAGTTTTAAATGCGATAAAGGTCGCATATTCAAGCACAGTGGCAGTCGTAAAACGTTTATAACTTTAAATTCTTAAAAATAAGAACATAAAATACCTGTGTATACAGTTTAATATTGTGTGCATGCTACCAGATGTATTTAAAGAAATCATATTACTTGATTACTTTATAGGATACATAAAATTTAAATCCTGAAACATTTTGAGCAAATTTAAATATCAGTATTTTGAAAAGATGTATTAAAATTATAGCATGCATGAATTTTAAGCCCTGAAAGAATTTGTGCTAAATTTAAATGATTTTTTTTTCTAAATATGTACTAAAACACACAAAAATGCAAAAGCACACAAAACACAATGAAAATGCATGTACAAACTACGCTATAATGATGGATCTACTTAAACTAAAAGCCAGTACATTAAAAATAGTTTTGAAATCCTCTACCCAGAAGAAAACTACTACAGCAGAGCCTGTTGTTGCAACCTACAAAAATAAAAATTATGACGGATTAACAATCAAGACATATATAAAAATGGTAGAAAAATACTTAATTATAACCCCATAAGTAGAAACATCAATGGCTATAAAATTGAAGTGTGCAATTGTCAAAACAGCCCTTATATAGATACACATCATGGGCACATTATCTCCGGAAACCTGGATCTATTAGATAATCAGAAGTTAAAATCTATACTTCAACTTGGTACGAAATTTCGAATACAGGATTTCACAAGTATTGAAAAGGATTTTGAACAAGATTTGAAGAAATTTACATATAAACTCGCTGTAAAATTCAGCATGCCAATACAAGCTTTCAAAGATTGGCAATACAACCTTACCAAATTGTGCATTCTCCACTACAAAACATTGTGTAAAAAAACTTATTATCTTTCTCTTCAAAATGCAGTCAATAAATATGAAGATAAATATGTTAAAACTTATACTGATAAAGTAGTATCAAATTACGCTTTCACATGCAGAAAATACTACGTTGATACTTTAAAAAATAGTTTTCTTGACACAGAAATGTCCTCCCCTTTACAACAAAATGGAAAATGTTTGGTAAATAAAATTAAAACTCTGTATAAACGCATTGGTATCGAACTTAAAGAAGTTAACTTTCCATATCTGGTACTCATACCAAAATTTCATAAAAATCCAGTCAAGTTTCAGCCGGTGACAGTGGGATGAGGATCCTATTTAACAATTGCAAATGAAAAACTTTTAACTATACTTAAAATGATATGATTATACTCAAGAAACAAGGAACAGTAATGATAAATAATAGGTACGATGTGTCATTAACCGACTTTAATTTTATAACAAGGATATGCGTTTCTAAAGTTACGATTTCCGTGATTTATTCAACATCAATCTAGAAAATCTATATGAAATTTTGAAGGAACTACATGAAATATATGACTTTAAAGAGCATATTACATTCAGAAAATACAAGGACTTGATTCGCATTGTGTTGTTTGAAAACATCTTATTTGATGACACCAAATATTTTCAACAGGTTAAGGAGGTTCCCTTTGGAGAGGGAAGATCATCCCTGCTCGCCAATCCATACGTGTGTAAATTTGAAAATGGCACTCATATATTACATGAAATGCCATATTTTCGTTATGTTGACGATATCCTTATTGGACAATATAAGAATACACCCCGATATGATTTTACTTTTTATCCAAAAGGACTGAAATTGATTGAGAATATAAGTAAGGAGGAAGATAGTGTTGATTTTCTAGATATCACACTAAAACATGACAGTAGATATGGTACATATATCGTCTTACATGACAAGAGAAACAATTTCAATATAAAAATAAATCACATTATTGATTGGTGGGTCCAATTTGACAAAAAACATTTTCAGAAATTTCGTCATTGGTCACAGTAAAAGAAATCAACTCATTAATATTTTCAAGTCTGATTGCATCATGCATAATAAGAATATTATGAAGGAGGCAATAAAACGGAATTATCCAATTGACTTCCTGACATATTATTATAATTATCTATTTAATATAATTCACATATTCATATTATTATAATTCACTATATTTTGTGCAAAAAACATCGTAATAATACTGCGGCGCGCTGCACCGCTGCTACTATTGCGGAGCAGCATCGGCCAACTTTAGCGGAACAGCGTCCTGGAGACTTTTCTTATACTTGTAGGTGAGCCGTCCCCGCATGTAGTGTAATTGCAGGACAACTGGTGGCTTGGGCGGAATAAATTCCGGACGTCAAGCCCCTGTTCCAAAATTAGTTTAACACTGACAAGGAAAGACTTTGCAATAGTTCTCTCGGATTGCAATCTTTCATGTCCTGTCTTGTAAAGGACCATAAATTATGATAAAACGCCACGGCTTCCATCTGTTAAGTGATAGGGAGCGCCACAATAACAATCTGAAGTTGTCATGCAAACGTGCTCTGCTGACGTGTATTATTTACAATTTAGCGTGAAAATATTATCCTTTTCAGTTATTATTATTATTAAATAATACCTGAAAAAAACAACAAAATATGCACAGTCGTTAGACTGTTACTTCTTCAATCCTTATAAGGCATTTGTAAAACGTATCGAAGACTACATAAAAATTCGAGCTTAATGCATTGAAGGGGTCCATATTGAAGACATCGATGAATTTTGAACCAACATCGATGAAGATGCCAACAGAAAGTTAAATGACAGATTATTTATTTTAAAAATGCATTCATTTGTGCACAATTAACTTGGCGCTGATATATTTCAAGATATGGTAATATATTCTTGGAAAAAATCTGGATATTCTGTTGAAAAACACATTACAGAATTAAACAAAGTAATGGCAACTGTATTTAATATTGGTTCAGAAACTTGTCTCATTGTAAATTGCAATGATTATGCATTTGTTAAATGTGCACATTGTAAAGTTTTCATTTGCATTGATCATACTTTTAATCGTTCCCATTCATAATTTCAAACTTACAAATAATTTAAATCATTCATTATTTTACAAATTTCATTTGCTTTGACTTTCATTGTAATACAGTCATTAGTTTTGTTGATTAGTTCAGTTTTGGTTTCCAAAAATTTCAGCTTTTGTCTTTGTTGTGTTTGATCAACCTTTATGACCATGTCTTAGCAGTTGTTTAGTTAATTAATAAGATATAAATTATATTAGTAATAAATTTATCGTTTACTACTTACCATTATTGTCCATTTTATTTCAAAATAATAATAATAATTGAAAAGGATAATATTTTCACACTAAAATATTAATAATGCACGTCAGTAGAGCACGTTTGCATAACAACTTCAGATTGTTATTGTGGCGTCCCCTATCACTTAGCAGATGAAATCCGTGGTGTTTTACCATTATTCATGGTCCATTACAAGATATGACATGAAATATTGCAATCCGAGAGAACTATTGCAAAGCCTTCCCTTGTGAGGGATTCACATAGAGACCCTGTAAGGTGTTAACCCTACAGGAACAGATTTGTTAAGGAACCCAACTCTCAAATTGAAATCTTAGATAAAATTCTTCTTTAATTCTAAGCATCGAACATAAATCAACCTATGCAAATGCTTGTCTCAGATATGTAAATAATTAATTACAATAAATAGCATAGCGCAGACTACAAATATAAATAGATGTTAAAAATTTAAAAATCATTAAGAAATTAAATTTTACCATGAAACAGAATTTCTGTCATTTAGTGCTATATAAAGGGCTATTTTATTCTATTTCTCTGATAGATTCTTACTGCCACGGATATTTTTATAGTGAAGTTCCCAAATTCTGTTTCTTTCAGAAAGAAAACCGTATTTGGATAGAAAAATCTTTCAGAATTACAGTAAAAATTTGTTGGATAATTATTGAACATAAAAATATCTTGATTCTAAAATGCCTGTTATTTTTTTTCCTTTTGTAGTTCGCTGTCCTATATAAAAATGTTGAAAAAAGTTGATTAACTTGACTTTTTTCTGAGAATCTAATCCGAACTTACTTTTCTACATGTCTTCATTAGCCTCGTTCGTTTCTTCTGGCATGCTGTATTTAAATAGTCTTGCATTTTAAAATGTGCCTAAGGAAAATTTATTTTCAGTAATTTTCCTTCTTAGCCAAGGAATAGTAAACTATTTATTTTTTGCTTCACCAAATTAACAGCCAGAAATATGAATATATAATGTAATCAATTAATTTTGAAATTAATGAATGAATACATGGGAAATTTTGAATGTAATATTTCTGAGTGAGAGAACCTAGAATTATGTTAGAGACAGAAATGCGCAGTGCTAAAACGTCGTGACGTCATTAGGCCCATCAAGGGGAGGAGAATGTTAACCCGTGAGAGTACATTGTCTTGTTGGTCTTGGTATAAATGGAAATAATTTTTCAAGTCCTCTAAAATGATGTATAGCATGGATTTGAACTAACGATAGAAATTTTTACAATGTTTTCTTGCAAATTTTGAAAGAAATATAACTACTTAAAATTAATTCTGTTATTAGAAAAGTGAGTTGAGATACACACCTGTTAATTTTTACATATACGGGAATCGATAAATTTTATGTTTAGCTAATATTTGACATTGAAGATGGCTGACAGCTAATATAGGTGTTTCTCTGATTCTTTCTTTTCATTTTGACTTAATATCAGCAACTCGGTACATATTCCTCATATTTTCAAATTCACGAAAACTATTTAACATCCGCATGAGAATTATTTAATCTTCTAAAAGTGAATAACTTTCCCAGGAAAGCAAGGAACAACATTTGTCTTTTCTGCTCTCACTTGCATACACTGCTTTATACGCGTCCTCAAAGGAGCTTCCTAATAAGGCAGAATTTAGAAAATTACTACTTGCAGTATTTGACATTGCTTAGTTTCATTCATTACAGTTGGAATAATACAACTTTACAAAATGTATACAGAGCGATGTTACAGGCAGAAATTATATATATATATATATATATATATATATATATATATATACATATATATACATATATATATATATATAGATATATATACATATATATATATATATATATATATATATATATATATGTGGTATTTTATATTTCATGTTTATGTGGTATTTTATGTTATATACTTGAATTTATCCTATTTGGTTTTTTTCTGTTATTCCGTTGTTGGGCACAGATTGCATAATATTTTAACCACGTGTTTTTATGCAATCATAGAAACAACGGATTTTAGTATATCTGTCTAGAATGTGCCCCTGAAGACGTTTCTGGCAGATATACTATTTTTTAATATATTTTCCTTGTCCTGGCCTCTCCGTGCTCTGCTTTTTCGGCCCTTCCTCGTTGCTTTTTGCTTTTAACACACGCTTTTATTTTGCTCGCGGTTAGATACTGTGGTTACTGATTCACACTCTTGCACTTTAGTCTTTGTTATTTTAATTTATATATATATATATATATATATATATATATATATATATATATATATATATATATATATATATATATATATATATATATATATATATATATATATATATATATATATATATATATATATATATATATATATATATATATATATATATATATATATATATATATATATATATGTATATATATATATATATTGTAATCATTCGTTTTTAAAGTTTTATGTATTCCATGCTGCATTTATATCATACTACCTGTACAAAATACAGCAAATGTCCAGTAAGCATGTATTGTATTATAAAAATGAAAGTATGTTTTATATATAATACGTGTAGAATGTTCGCATGTAAATATTTTTATTCTCTAAATGGCTATCTAAAATTATTAATAATTTACTGCTTAAAATACCTTTAACCCATTAACGACCGAATTATTATAGGTAACGTCCAAATTGTTTAGGTAAACATATATCATGTTTTGCTCATAAGCACGGATTAATCTTTATAATTATTACCAATAAAACATACGCTATATCGTTTAAGCAAAACTGACTGTCCTATTTATATTACGCAGGACAAATCAAGTTTAAAACAAGAATTTATTAGATATTAAGAAGGTTATTAGTTTTCATTAAATTGTACAAAAATTTTAGATACTAGTTAGTAAATGAATTGAGCTATAGTACGAACAAATGGTATGGACTTGATAATCAGATATTAAGAAGTTTATTAGTTTTCATTAAATTGTACAAAAATTTTAGATACTAGTTAGTTGAAGGCCCAGACCACACGACCAACCCAGGGGGTTTGTGGTAACAGATACTAGTTAGTAAATGAATTGAGCTATAGTACGAACGAATGGTATGGACTTGATAATCAGGCATTCGTCAGTCGGGCACCCACTATAACCCAACATGTTTATGTTTTCAACCGCTTCTAAGAAGTAATATGTAATGAGACGATTTAACATTGCCATGTTCATTTTACCCACTTATGCATACACTCCATGGAATTAATCTAGTAATCACCATAGTTTTCATAATATTAGATTATTATATTTGTAATGATGATATGCATATACATGTTTAAAAGTTTATTTCTTATTACAAATATGTGCACACATTTAGACAATGGAAAAAATCTGATGTGGGCAGCACATGACTGTCCTTATATAATGCAATGAATTTATAACTTTTACAGTTTAAAAAAATGTCATTCTTATAGTAGATACTCATATTCTTACCAAGATATTGAATTTTCTTTGATTAGTTGTCATTTTCAATGATTTAGCGTCATTTTTATACAATTGACGAGATTTTCGTTAACTTGGCAACATTTTAAATGTCGTCAAGTTGGCGACTCTCCGCTACATTCGTCGCCAAAATCTCACCAAGCGTTATGGACGGAGAAATGAGTTATTCTTACAGCAGATAAATGACTATTGATGTTCAAATAAAAAAGTATTACTCAAAGTATCTTTTCTCGTGAATGGAACGAGTTAGATCCACGAGAATGATGTCACCAAATTTATCGCATGATATTACATATGAAAAGTGAACATGTTTCTTAACAGTTAATATATTTTTTTTAATTTATGGAATTTTTTGATAAATTTATTTGAAAAATATACAATAACTCGAGAACGGTTTATGCTAGCGTTCTAAAGTTTATGTCAATGGTTTTCTAAGAAAAATTACATAAGAAATGTCTATTTGCGTAACTTTATTAAGGGTTTTGATTTTTTGATGACTTTTTCAAAATTTCACTCCAAACTTTAGGGGGGGGGGGCTCTGAACATTCGATTGTGTTTCAAAACAATAGGCTTCCAGTATTCACGGATTGTGATTTTTGTACGAAATTTCATTCGAATCGCTCCATTCGTTCGTGAGATATTGTCTCCACAGGCTCACTGATACACACACACACACACACACACATACTTTCACACACACACTCACATACACACACATACACACACACAGACATCACTTCAAAAATGTTCGATTGGTGATCAGGGATGTGTGATAAGGCTTTCACACCTCTGTGTTAAAATTGTATATTAAAGTATTGTTTTATTTCTGTGTGATTGAAAGTGTCAATTTCGAAATGTAAATGTCTTTTCTACATGTTTTCAATTACATTGACTTTTAAGGGAAGTGAACTCTAAAATCGCAAAAGTGTTTATGTTCCAGAAAAATAGTAATAGTTTTGTATTTTCGCTTCTCAGTCGCTAGTTGGGAACTTGCAGGTTTTGCGCACGCGCGC
Source organism: Amaurobius ferox (assembly GCA_951213105.1). Taxonomy (NCBI): domain Eukaryota; kingdom Metazoa; phylum Arthropoda; class Arachnida; order Araneae; family Amaurobiidae; genus Amaurobius; species Amaurobius ferox. Next base: position 121,447,858 of record OX578134.1, read on the forward strand.
GTTTGAAAAAGGATTTTGGAAGCAGTGTGGAAGGAGTCGTGGAAAAATGTAGACGTGTGTGTTAGATTCGCGTATGATCGCGAATTTTAAGAAAAGGTGGATTAATTTTGAAAGTGGAAGGATGTGATTAAAATATGTAACATAGTTCGACAAGTTGTGCGTAGAGTCGTTTGGCTCGGTTCAGAGATGAGTCACTCGTGTTTTTAAATGAATCAGCCTGGTAGTAATGGAATAATGAGTCTTGTGAAAAGAGAAAATGGTTCTTTCACTGGTCGGCTTGAATCGCTAATAGGGCTAGAGGGAAAGCTCATTTTACAGCGATTTGTATTTGCCTGACTCCTCCTTGTGTCCTAAGGTACGAATCAACCAATCTCCGTAACCAACCAAGATGTCGAATTCCGCCAGCATGATGTTGTGTAGTCAAGTTTCCCGACCATTATGGATTTTGTTCTGCGCAAGAATCTCGATGAGTTTATGCCGAGAGTCCATCCTGATATCCTTTCCCATGGTACAGAATTGTAAATGTTATATTTAAAAGAGACGAGGTAAAGTTTTATATATATTTAGTCTTCCACCTAACGAATAGAGTGTTAATTGTCAAATCCTCGTGAGTATCAAGTCATTGATGATGTTATATGAAAATGTCGTATATGTTCAAAGTATACAAATGTGATATATAAATGTCAAGTATAATATGAGGAATATTGTGTTTATTTTATGTATCAGAAAATATGTGTATTCTCTTGGTTCCTCTTCCTCCAGGGGTGTTCTTAATGGTCACCCTACCGAGTGTAACTCTGAGTTATTGCGAGAAATGCTTGTACTCCACTGTTTTCGATCAACTGCCTTGTTATTTCATGTTTAATAAATGTGTTTGATTTCAAAACTTTGTCTTCTCTGTCGAGTATACCAAAACGTTCGCGACAGATGCTTGAAACGTGCTCTCCAGTCGAAAACTCGCATTTGAATTTTCACCCCGTCACAATACTTTCCTTATACATTATGTATATCAGGAAAGTAATAAGTGTCAAAGGTATGAAAATAAATTTATAATTCTTAATGCATTTCGTATAAAATTTTGGAATACATGCCATGCATAGTGTAACGCCATAGATTTTTCAAAATAATAGTGACTTAAAAGAGCAATAATGGCATCATCGCTGTTTTTCACCCAATCTGACACTGTTACTAACTTTCCATCTTGACGTAGTGGTTATACATACATACAGCTCAACCACGAGGAATTTTCATTTCATGTCCTATATTCAGAAAGATGTTGCTATCATTCTTCAAATACAATTATCATGACGATACATTAGGGTCTACTTCATTATCAATATCCCTGTCTACTTGAAGATCAAAAATTCAATTTTTCCTGGAACGGCTTTAACAAATGCATTTTCGATTTCATATTGAATAATATTATCTTTATACATTAAATTATTCGAATTGGAAGATAATAATACATCGCTGCAAAATTTGCATAATATTTGCGAAAAATTTATATTCCAAAACTTCTTCTGAATTAGAAAAATATTCTAACATTAACTAATGAAAATGAAAAATAATTATTCGTTTCTTGAAGCACATGTACAGGGACAATATTAGACTAATTGTAATCTAAATCTAAGATCAGTAATTTAGTTTCAATTCTGAGTACTATTGTGTTGAATACAGAATAAAAAAAGCATTTTTTGAGAATTCATAAGAAAGATATTCAAAGTATTGAAGTAAAACAAATCATTGAAAACTAATTAATAACTATAAATTGAATATATATATATATATATATATATATATATATATATATAGATTCATTGCATAAAAATCTATATATTATCAATACATTTTTGTGACAAAAGTTTATGGCAGAAATATTTTGCTATTACGTATAAATATTATAATTTGAAAAAATCTGCTTTGTGGGAGTAAACTATAAATATTATCTTTATTTAACCAAATATGAATTTTGTATAGATTTACTGACATACATATTGTAATACTTCCTGAATATGTATTTCATTAACATATAGTTTTTACATTTTTGATAAGTTAACTACATTCTCAACGTATTGCATATAATTCAGCTTTTGAATAACTATTATATACGTTATAGTATTTCTAGCTACATACTTTCATTTAATGTATTGTAATATATGTTGGGGTGACCATCAGAGTGAAATGGTAGATTTTAACGATTCTATTTCCTACAGAGGGTGATGACGTTGGCTGGAACTCTCTGAAACTTTTCATTCGCACACTGTGCGCCATTCAATAAGGACGTGTTGATTTTCTGTTCGTTGTTGACATAGTTGATACTCGGAAAACGTAGACAAATTTCGTATGTGTCTGCTATAGTAAAATTCTGAAAAATCTGAACCAGGATAATTGAAGTTTTTCGAGTTTTTAATTTTTCTGTCCTCGATTAATTTTTAATCAACTGAGTACCGTTAATTTTAAAATGGATTTTGACTGACGAAATAGCGAAAAAAATGGTGCTGTGATTATGCCACATTTTCCTAAGCAATGTCTTTGGGATGAAACTGAGTGTATAAACATAAAAAACAAGTAAAACGATTTTAGATAATAAAAAAAAAGAAAATTTTAAGTAAAGTTCTTATCCCAAGATATAAAAAGGAAAGAAGGAGCGGTCGAGAATGAAATCGATAAAAATATAACGCAGTATGTTTGTATTGTAATGTACTGTATTTAACCTCCCATGGATATTTGTTTCAAATGAAGATCTGTGTATTGCCTATAAAATTGGACTCATAACACATTTGACAGAAAATAAATTGACGAGTATGAATCCGTTTCGATCTATTAACTTTTTCAACCATACAGCAAAATAAAAAAAAATGGCACTCTATTCCGCCCTGCATATGGGACAGACTGCAGCAATGTACGATATGTTACATTAAATTTTTATAATGTTTTAAATTACTGAATTTTTCATACCTTATATAAGTTTTAAAATGTTTGATTATACTAATTTTCTTCTGATGAATTTCTTATCATTTACACATATAAAATTTGTTCAAAACGTTAAATACATCATTTAGGTACATCATTTCGCTCCTGTCTTCTACACTGTAGGCAATATCTACCATTTTATAATTCTGAACTAGATATTACCAGAAACTGCATAGTTTGCATAATCTTCTGCCCCCTGACAGAGTAGCAGTTTATTTTTTCTTTTCATACATGAAAAATGGTCACTAATTTATTCCGAATTTTTTTCTTCTTAAAATTTCCCATCGGCAATTGATGAATGTTTCCATCACTAACAGCATTTTTGTCTTCACAGTGACTTAAGATTTACGTCACACTCTGACTTTGGGACGTTATAGGACGTCGCAGTACGTCTCGGCAATGTCCTATTGAGGTCACAGCGAAGACATTTTGGTCATTTTCATGGTCGTTTGTGATGTCGCATATTAACTTGTTTGTGATGTAACATTGTAATTGTCATTGTAACGTCGTCGCATTGTTACGTGTTAATTCAATTGTGGAAATGCCACAGAATATAGTCACAATGAAGTTACAAAGTTACTAATACGTAACGTCGCATAGAAGTCACAAATATGATGTCACATTGTGACCCAGGTGTCACGTGACTACAACGTCACTGTCACAAATGCGACTATCTTTGCTGTAAGGACAATAATCGTCAAAATGATACATGTAGGTTTGTATTTTAATTCTTGAAAGAAAGGAACAAAAATTTTGAACATCAAGTTTTCCGACAGTTTTGAATAAATTATCATTAAAATTTACCCACGTTTCTATTCATATTTTTTTCAAATATTATTTTCATAATTTATAATTTAATATGAAAAATACTGAAAATTCTGACGCAGAAATAAGTCAACTTTTACATTTATTTTCCTCGATTAATGTTTAATCAACTGAGTACAGCATGTTTTAAAATGGGTTTTCCCTGATGCAATAAAGAAAAAATTAGGCCTATGCTTATGTTGCTTTCTCCCGAGCAATGTGTTTGGGGTGGAACGCAGTGTAAAGGACAAAAATCAAGTACAACATTTGTATACAATAAAATAAAATAAAAGTACAAGAAAAGTACTTATCCCAAGATATCAAAGGGAAAGAAGGAAAGATCGAGAATAAAATCGAGAAGTTGTATTTTAATGGACTGTATTTAATCTCACATGAGAGTTTGTTTCAATTCAAGGCTTGTGTATTGAATATACAATTTGATTCATAACACATTTGTCAGAATAGAAATCGACGAGGCTGAATCATTTTTCTTCTATGAACTTTGTCGTCCATAAAGTAAAAAAAAAATATGATGCAGGCAACACATGACTTTCTTATATAATGAAATGAATTTACTACTTTTACAGTTAAAAAAATGTTATTCTTATAGTAGATACGTATATTCTTTCCAAGATATTGAATTTTCTTCAATGAGTCCTCATTTTCATTGATTTAGCGTCATTTTTATCAATTTGGCGAGATTTTTGTTAATTTGGCAACAATTAAAAATGTCGCCAAGTTGGCGACATTCCGTCAAATTTCTCGCCAAAATCTCGCCAAGCGTTATGGACGGAGAAATAAGTTATTCTTACAGCAGATAAATGACTATTGGCGTTCAAATACAAAAGTATTACTCAAAGTATCTTTTTTCATGACTGGAATGAGCTAGATCCACGAGAATGATGTCACCCAATCTATTGCATGGTGTTACATATGAAAAGTGAGCATGTTTCTCAATTGGAAATATTTTTTTTTATTTTATATAACTTTTTGATAATTTTTTTGAAAATGTGCAATAAATCGAGAACGGTTCATTTTAGCGTTCTAAAATTTGTGTTAATCGTTTCCTAATGAAAAATTAGATAAGAAATGTCAATTTGCGTAAATTTATTAGCGGATTTGATTTTTTGACGATTTTTTCAAAATTTCATTCGAAAATTTAGGGGGGTTCTGAACATTCGATTGCGTATAAAAACAACAGGCTTCCAGTGTTTACGGATTGTGATTTTGTTTCAAATTTCATTCGAATTGGTCCATTCCTTTGTCAGTTATCGTCTCCAGAGACTCACTGACACACCCACACAAACACACACACAGACATCACTTCAAAAATGTTTGATTAATGATCAGGGATGCTTAAAACGTGCTCTCCCGTCGAAAACTCGAATTCGAATTTTCGACCCCGTCACAATACTTTCCGTATACATTATGTATATAAGGAAAGTAAAAATTGGTACTTTATTCTGCGCCGCATATGGGGCAGAATGAGCTAACATACAATTTTTTATATTTACAGTTTTATAAAGTTTTGAATTATTGAATTATTCATACCTTATATAAGTTTTAAAATGTTTGTTTACACGACTTTTTTTCTGATAAGTTTCTTATCATTTATATCTATAAAATTTGCTCAAAAATTAGATAAATAATTTAGGGACAACATTTCGCTCCGGTCTTCTAAACTGTAGGCAATGTCTTTTTCTTAAAATTTCGAACTAGATAGTGCGAGAAACATAGTTTGCATAATCTTCTGCCCCTTGTCTTACAATTTATTTTGTTGTTGTTTTAATTTTCTTACATAAGAAATGATTACTAATTCATTCTGAAATTTTGAAAAAATTGTTATCAATATTTTTCCACATTTCTATTCATATATTTTTCAAATATGATTTTCATTATTGGTAATTTAACATGAAAAATTTGTTTCAAAATAAAAATGTGTGTACATTTTGTTCGGGTTATGTAGTATCACAGTATAAATAGGAATTAGTTTGATTGACTAATAATTTCGAAAACTATAAAAGGAATACTATCGCACCCATTTAACATTAGAAGCTTCAAATTTTAAATAATCTTAACTCCCCAACGACTTAAGAAATATATATATATAAATTCACAGTTCTTTGATTTAGGGAATCAAAATATTAAATGTAGGTATTAAATATAGGTTATTAAATGTAGGTATTGCTGTTTAAAAAAATTCACGTCAGGGCAAATTTTCATATAACTCTTTATGGAAATTATTTGCTTATATATGTATTACAGGCATTATTACAGATATAATGATATATGAGGTTTTACCATACAACTTGAGGAGCCGAAATAATGCGCATTGTTCGGATTTTATTTTGACCGTCTGTAGTACATCAACAAAATTAATAAATTTCACATGAATATTTTAATATATGACCTGAGTAAATTTAGAATAAATATTTGTTAAACAGTCATAAAAATTGTAATGAAATGTATGGACATTTTTCACCAATTCAAATTGTTAAGATAGAACCTATTTCAAATTCATTTTGATAATGGCAGATATATGAAAGCGGAAGCAAGGTAGCAATTATTTGAAACGATATATTTAATTCTATTCGGTGCTAAACTACCATTTGCAGCAGATGATCATTATTTTTTCTCTACTACAATTAGAATCCATTACTGTAACGATTGGCGATGATCACGAACGGTTCACTTATACATTGTCCATTTTACCTGCAACTGCTCGATGGAAATACGATAATGCACTATATCGACAGGAAATTATCTCTAATTTAAGACTTTGAAAATGTGATGATATAGCAATTTAATTTATAGCTAATAATTTGTTTTTGCTTCATCTAGCACGTATACATCATTTATAAGATATGAAATAAATGGACTGTGATAAAATGATTTTACTGCATCATGTATTTTGTTGAATGTTTAAAAGTAAACTTGATATGCCGTTTGTAAAAGAATAGAAGGAAGTTCTCGCATAATTGGTAGTTTAAAATTAAAATTAAAAAGTTTGAATGTTAGGGAATTTGTCAAGTCATCAATGTGTATGTTTGCGTATACTCACATACAGGTACACATTTTTAAATAAAATCACTGCAATAGAAGTGAGAAATATTTAACAAACTATTTCTTACAGTACATGTTGATTAATACAGATATGTATAACTTTCCAATGCTTTCTTTCAGAAAAAAGCATAGGAAAATTCTAACTAACAAAATTTGCATGAAATATATAAAAATGTGTCAGTTAGGTGAGACAGTTGTTTCAAGTGCGTTGAAAGCTCTTTTTCAGGGCAAATGAAAAGTATGTACCCTTAATAACCGCTAAAATATATTATAGACTGAAGAAGGTTCTTATTTCGTCATCAAATTAATTGTGAATTAATTAAAAGAACTGTTTACTATTAAAAGAAATACTGTAGCACCCATTTAACATTAGAAGCTTCAAATTTTAAACAGTCATAATTTCCCAACGACTTAAGAAATATATATATACAAAATCGCAGTGCTTTGATTTAGAGAATCAGAATATGTTATCAAATGTGGGTGTTGCTGTTTAAAAAGATTTGCGTCAGGGCATAATTTCATATAAATATGACTATTTATGCAAATTATTTGCTTATATATGTATAACAGCCAGTATTACAAATGTAATAATATATGTGGTTTTACTATACAACTTGGGGAGCCGAAATAACGCGCATTGTTCAGATTTTATTTTGACCTTCTGTAGTTTATCAACAAAATTAATAAATTTGACATGAATATTTTAATATATATGACTTGAGTAAATTTAGAATAAATATTTGTTAAACAGTCATAAAAATTGTAATGAAATGTATGGACATTTTCCACTAATTCAAACTGTTAAGATAGGAACTATTTCAAATTCATTTTGATAATGGCAGATATATGAAAGCGGAAACAAGGTAGCAATTATTTGAAAGGATATATTTAATTCTATTCGGTGCTAAACTATCATTTGCAGCAGATGATCATTATTTTTTCTCTGCAACAATTAGCATCCATTACTGTAACGATTGGCGATGATCACGAACGGTTCACTTATACATTGTCCATTTTACCTGCAACTGCTCGATGGAAATACGATAATGCACTATATCGACAGTAAATTATCTCTAATTTAAGACTTTGAAAATGTGATGATATAGCAATTTAATTTATAGCTAATAATTTGTTTTTGCTTCATCTAGTACGTATACATCATTTATGTGATATAAAATAAATGGACTGTGATAAAATGATTTTTACTGCATCATTTATTTTGTTGAATCATTAAAAGACTTTTGATATGCCGTTTGTAAAAGAAATATAGAAGTACTCGCGTTATAGGTATTTTTAAAAAAAAATAAAAATGTTGAATGTTTAGGAATTTGTTAAGTCATCAATGTGTATGCTTGCGTATACTCACATACACGTACACATAATTAAATAAAATTGCTGCAATACAAATGAGAAATATTTAACAAACTATTTCTTAAAGTACATGTTGATTAATACAGATATGTATAACTTTACAATACTTCCATTCAGAAAAAAGCATAGGACAATTCTAGTTAACAAAACTTGTATGAAAGAAATAAACATATGTCAGTTAGGTGAGATAGTTGTTTCAAGTGTGATAGTTGCTAAATGTGCGTTTCAAGTGCGTTCTTTTTCAGGGCAAATAAACAGTATGCACCCTTAATAACCGCTAAAATATATTATAGACTGAAGAAAGGTCGTATTTTGCCATCAAATTATTTATCTCAACTAATATATATGTGTCTGCTTTCTTCAAAGAAATTTTAAGCAGCTTTAAAGTTATTTTCTTACAAGTAAAGTAACTTATTTATTGTGATGGGACAATTATATATCATGTTCATTTTTACAGTTTGTGATATATTTGTGTTTGGGCATTTTTTCAAAACAAATATCGTTACTAATACAGATACGAATATACTTTTATTTAATGGCAGAGGTGCGTTGATAGGGTACATATTAAAAAACAGCAATTCAGAAGTCCGGTAGAAATAAGATGTGTTTATCTGAGATAAATGATGCAACTCATTTTTGTCTATACTTGTAGGTCGCGAGTGTGATTGAATATTTATTCAAATTAACAATACTGTAATCTATTGCCTTTTATACATACCATGTACACCTTGAAAGAGACGAATTTTTAAAAGAATATTCGAAATAATTTCGGGCATGTATGCATACACCTAACTCACACATAATAAAACTCCGAGTCTGAAACTGAAGGTTAATTGGAAACAGTTTAGCCACAAGGAGTCATGCAGTCCGTGGAAAAATTTCAAAGGATCAGAGTATGTGTATTGATAATTTTAGAAAAACTCTTCAAGTTTACTTAATTCGGTAATACTTATGTGCATCTAGCCATGTATAAAGTCGGACTTTTGCACACTTATATTTATTAGATGAGAAATATAAATGAAATTCTTTACAGTATACAAAAGAACCGACCTAGTTAAGCTATATATTTTTCAAAAGAATATTAAACGCAAGTATAGAAATATCCGCCTTAAAATTAAATAACATTTGGTGTTTATTTTTGTTTCTTAAAATTATTTTTAAAATAAAAATATCATAAAATTTAAAGTAAAAATTATTGCAGATAATTTTCACTTTCAAATGCAAATAATAAAAATATTACAGACAGTATCTCACACATGATTTGACAGTAATCCAGCCATTCATACGTTTTTGAACCCAATATGCTGTAAACGGATTATTTCCAAAGTACATTTTATTCGTCTACACTTGCAAAGTAAGGTCTTAAATTAATTTTTTAATGCACACCATGTGCACCTTGGAAAAGGCAAAAAGTTTGAGGAGTATCTGAAATGATGCCAGGCATGAATGTTTACACATAGCTATCTATCCTATCTCAAAAATCCAACAAGGGACCTGTGGAGCCGAATACTATATAGTACCCTGTTTAGTCGCAAGGGGGCCTTACAGCTCGTGGAAAATTCCATGTGCACAGCATTTGTGTTGACAATTCTATAAAAATATTTCGCGATTCGTAAATCATTGTATGTAGTGATTTGATTGTCCAAAAATTATTTTAAAATATTAAATATTTCACAAATAAAAGTAAATATTTATCAGATTATTATAATGCAAAAACAAATAAAATAAAAATAATCTCTCAACCGTCCAACTAGCCACTCTAAACCATGGGGTGTCAGCCAGTTTGAGTTATAAAACAGTAAAAATCATATATTATATTATTTTTATTATTATATTAATTAATATTATGTTGTCTGAGCTTGTATACTTGTAACTGTTCTACAAGCTATGAGTGAGCTGGAGAACCTGTGTAATAAAATATTGAAAGTAATACCGATGGTGTTTCAAACACTACATCGGCAAAGTATTGCTACTATGAACACGTGAGTGCACCAAGCCATAATTTATTCAAGGTATAGGAGTGCATTTATCCCCTCTGTGTCATTTACGGGGAAATAAATAACATAATTTCCGCAATGATTTATGGAAATTTTATGGAATATTCCGTTTAAACACCATTTCATTAATGGCTATGAGAGGGGTACAAAAATCAGGGTTGCATATATTTGCTATCTTAGCTTTAATTCCACGTGGCATCAAACAGTCGTTTTCAGGTGATGACCATTATTTTTGGTATACTACAATTAGCATCCATTACATTAACGATTTCCAATAAACACGAAATGTGCGGTACAAATCATTCGCACGCGTTGTCTGTTTAGCTGCAACGGCTTGATGGAAATACGATAAAGCAATATATTGGCACGAAATTCTCTTCCACTTATAGCTACGAAATAGTAAATGTTCTTGATAAAACTATTCTATTTCTGGATGATAATACTTATGTGGCATCTGAACATATTTTAATGATAAGATATATTGTTCTTTTTTTATCACTGCAGTCACTAAAATGCATTTGATAGGCCATTAGAAGATGAGTGTAAACAAATTCATTATTGATAATTGTAAATGAAATTTAAACGAAACGGAATATTCATACAGCTACAAAAATGCAAGAAAGTAAAATATTACTATATATATAATTGTCTAATATGTTTAAAGTGTTTTTGCTTTTGAGTCTCTCTAGAATCCATGATGTCCCAGAATGCTGAGTATTTGCACACATACAGTATCTTCTACACTTATAGTATCTTCTTCTGCACATAACCTATCGGAATCTATTTAACCCTGGAGTTTCAGGGGAAAAAATGAAAGAGTTCTTTAATAGTCTGTTTGGACTCTCCGAATGCCACAGAGTTGACTTAGAAAGCTGAGTCTTTGCACACTTATACTACTGACTTTGGCACATAACCTAACAGAAACTAATTTTTTATTTACTCGGGGAACACATTTTTCAGTATTTTTGAATCCTTTATAAGCCCTCTTGGTGACCAAAAATGCTCAATATATATTAGCAAACTTAAAAAATCGGCTATCGTACAAAACCAAAATTAATATGATTTTCCACTTCAAATTCTCCCTCAAGGCGGAGATTATGGGTCTTTTTTAACTTTTCCCAAACACATAGACATTCCATCGGTGCTTTAGAATGCTGAACCTTTATACTTATAAAAAACAAAAGACTACAACTTGAACATGGGTAGAAAATAATGGTCAATTTATTTTCAATTCACCCTGATATCATTGACGCTAAGCAATATACAATGTTAAACAAAATAAAGCTTAATAATACATAAGACTTCTTGGTGACCAAAAATGCTGAATAAATTTAGCAAACTTAAAAAATCGGCTATCGTACAAAACCAAAGTTAATATGATTTTCCACTCCAAATTCCTCCTCAAGGCGAAGATTAGGGGTAATTTTAACTTTTCCCAAACACATAAACAGTCCTCCGATGCTTTAGGATGCTGAATCTTTATACTTATGAAAAACAAAAGGCTAAAACTTGAACATGGGGTAGAATTTAATGGTCAATTTTTTTTTTCATTTCACCCTGATATTATTGACGCTAAGCACTATACATTGTTAAACAAAATAAAGCTTAATAATTTATTTTTAAGAATATCAGTTCTCTGCATTTGACAGGGTTAAATGATAATTAGTAATAAATCCATAATAAAATAAATTAATAATTTTATTAATTGTCCTACTATTTATATTCCGACTATATATAGATTTTAATCCCTTTAAGAACCCCTTCAAATACAAAGACAGAAATATCTCTAATGATACTGTTGTTTTGCATTTATAACATAATGCACTACATTGTTTTCGTCCTCCAACACCAATTGATATCCGTATTAATTTGTTAATTTCCCTACATACATATTATAATATATAAGGTAAACTTAGTTACAAATTAGAAATTTGTATATTTTAATTATCCCTGAGCTCAAATTGTACGTTTTTGAGGTGGTGTCTGTGTGCATGTGTTTAGGTGTTTTGTGTGCGCGTGTGTGTGTGTGAGAGAGAGAGAGAGAGAATAGAGGTTTGGAGGGTAATTTGGTATGCTTATGATAATCTGTGACTACTGGAATTCTATTGATTTTAGATGCGATCAAGCGTTCGATATGTTCTTAAAATTTTGAATAATCTTTTTATTTTACCCAGACCGCCAAAACTCACCCAAAGGTCGTAGAGCAGTTACAACATGTGAAAATACGACTTGCAGGTGTAAGAATCGTTAATGTCAGGACAGAGCTTAAGATATAGCATTTTTGAGTTTAATTTATGTTTTAGATAATCTTATAGCCACAGTATGTTATTTATTTAAATATTGCGTCATTTTATGAATTAAAATTACCTAATCAGAAAAAAATATATTAAAGTATTCAATATTATTTAAAAATAAAATATTCTGCCAAGTTATTTATGTTGTGTTCGTTTCAAACGAGTACTTTTCTACTTTTAGTTATGAAATTTATTCATTTTATCTAAATATTTTTTCATTGAAGTTTAATGCAGGCTTTGAAAGTCAATAAAATATTTTGAAATTACCAAAATTAAGTTTTTGTATCTTTGTCGAAGTTGGAGAATATTTAATTAGATCTATAATATATTTCTGAAATTAACCTATTTTTATTTTTATCTCAACGCTCATAATATTCTCGTTTAACGCTTTTCAATATGGATTTTATTCAAAGTATCTTTGATATCAAGTTGTAAATTAATTCTGATATTATTATCTAGATGAAAAATGAGAAATGAGTTAAAATATATCTGCCATATTTCATGTTAAAAAATAAACTTAATTTTAGTTATATTTATTAGTAAGAAAATTTGGTTTTCAGATGTATATGAATATATTTTCAATATTAGTTTTAGATTAAAAATGTTATTTTTGGTGATATTATTATGTATTTATTAGAATTTAAAATTAAATTTCTTGATATGATACGCCCTTAATAAAATTCCTTAATAATAGCATTTCTTAAGATTTGTTATTTTTTCTAAGGAAATGAGAAAATATAACTACTGATACATAATTTAATAAATTCTAAATACTTCCAATAGCTTAATATATATAGTTGCATTAACTTTCTGTACATATTTACATATTTAGATATTAGAAATTAGAAGAAATTAGTTCCACATAACCGAAAAAAAAAGTAATTTTAATATTGCAGAAGAAAATAAACACATCAATATTTCTTGGAATCACTTGGTAATATCTAGTGATATGAACTCTCTAAAAGAAAAGTAGAATTTCTAATATCTTAGGAATGGTCGGTGGTAAATATATATTGCAAATTCTATCGTTTTTAACTTTGTGTTTAACTCAAACTCACTGCAAATCAACTGGAGCTGGATTGTCATCAATAAAAATTATTGCTGACAATTTTATGAAAATTTCTTAATTTTTAAATTTCTTTAATTCTTTCTCCTGGAGAAATACGCGCGAATACACGTAAATATCATTGTAAAAATGGTTTATTTGTATGAAGCTCTATATAAATGTTGAGACATTGCCTCATGAGATTTATATTTTTGATCTTATTATAATGTGTATTTTTACAATAACATTTATCACAGGAAACTTAACAGAATGTACTGTGAATTAATGGAATTCAGAAATCAGAATTTTTAATTAATTAGTTTTTTAGAATAATTGTTTCATTTTTCCACTTGTATAATATCATGCTATTCCTTTTCTCTAATAAAACGAACAATCTAATCATATAATTCAACAATTCCCCAAATAAATCTTTAAAATAAATTATAAAAAAATTGCCCATCTCAATTATTCAATAAGTCACAGTTCGATAATGTGTATTAATTTGAAAAGTTTCAAAATATTATATCAGAAATATTTATAAAAGAAAAGTGGTGATACATACGTCCATTGGAAGTTACCCCTTGACTACTGACGCTCACCAAATCCCCGAGCTCATTCAGCTCTACCGGTGCACACAACCGCCTTCGTTACTCCTACTCTCTGATGCTTGCTGTAACCTATTTCACGTGGGCTCAAGCTCTATGTCCTTCATTAATCGCAGGAATTAGTTTAGCGAACTTCAGCATGGTGCACCATATTTATTCCCTTACGCTCTTTCCGCTTTTACAGCTCTTTCATACCATTTGCGCGATACATAAATATGTAACTTTCAGTTACATATTTGTAACAATAAAACATAATTGTGTATTTGTATTTTTTCTCTGAATCCATCAACATCAGATTTATACACCTAAGTAACATATATTGAACTCTTACGTTTAATTCAGATAAGAATTTGAAGAATGAATTTTTGCTACGGAATCAACACCATTTTTTCTGAAAGGTTCCATTTCTTACATATTTAAAAAGGTTTTCGCAAATTTCTTGGCAAATTGATGATCTACTTTTACTTTAGTCAAATATCCACTTTTCCATTGAAAATCTAAAAGCTATCAGAGTAAAAAATTTCAAAAAAAATTAAGAGAAATGAAAATCCAGAGATTCCCATTTTGTTCACTTTCGTAACTCTATTGCATTTTTTAAAAATGTAGAAATCTAGATGAACTAACATTTTGGCCGGAGAATGTCAAGAAAACTCCTCACAGTATTTGCACTAATTTGTCTACGTTGCTTCATTAACTCTTTCTCTTTTTTTTTGCTGCTGCATTTTTTTAAAGTGTTATTACATTTTTAAAGCTTCTTTGCAGATTCCTTGGTAATGTTAATGTGTTAAATTTTAATGCTAGTGCTGAAAAATTATTTTAATTCTACAGCAAGGAAGTGCATAGTTAATGTGTTGTATATTTTACAAAATATGGTCAAGGATCACAATTTGCTTAAGTTATAAAATATGTTCATGTAGTGTTGCATATTTTACAAAATATGTTAAGATGCACAGTTTGCATATTTTACCAAATAAGTTCAAGATATGTTGCTTCTTTTAGAAAATATGTTCAAGACGCACAGTTTGCATAATTTACAAGATATGTTCAAGACGCACAGTTTGCATAATTTACAAGATATGTTCAAGATGTGTTTCATGTTTTACAAAATGTGTTCAAGACGCACAGTTTACATAATTTTCAAGATATTTTCAAGGTGTGTTGCATATTTTACAAAATACGTTCAAGATGCTCAGTTTCCCTAGTTAAGAAATTTTTAGATTTTCTTTCCTTATCTTTTCAAATCATTCTGAGTTGGGTGTATTTTACAACTTAAGCAAATGTAAATACTTAATTAATTATCCAATTATGAATTGTTCAAACCCAGCAAAATATAGTCTTTGAGCAAATGTAAATATTTAATTAATTATCCATTTATAAACTGTTCAAACCAAGCAAAATATATTCTATCTATAAAATTAAAATCCTTTCAAAACTGCTTCAAATTTGCTTATATTTCCTAAAATTTTGTGCGTATATCTGTCTATATGTACTATATGTATGTTTATATATTGCAAATATTTCTAATTACAGAAATCAATACCTCTCCCCGCACCTCAACCAAATTTGATTTGTTGACAAAACAGACCAATAGGAAGGTCGTATAAGTGGGGTTTGGGATGACAGTATTAGTTCTAGCAGATGTTTAATAAATCAAACATTATTTTCAGAATTAAAATGTACTTTCTGATGTCATAAAAGCATGATATATAAAACGCAAGTAAAATTTAAATTTGAGGGTGCTATGATATAAATCAAAATGTTCAAATTTTCCTGTGAACTTAATATACTCCAGATCTATTAAATAGCGATTTGAATTTTAGCAGCAAGGAATATAGTATGAAAAAATTATGAGGGTAAATTGCAGTTTTAAAATATTTTAAATTTGGGGTTCTCAAACTGTTTCGAATTATTCCGTGAAAAGAAAACTACTAAGTCGCTGGAACTCTCCCATTGGCTAATTCAAGTTCAACGAAATATTCAGCGATTTAAGCTCCTATCAAAATAAACATGATGGGATATTTCTCCAAAACAGGGAAAGGCATTGAGCGTTTTAAGTTTTGGAATAAAATACCTTTATTTATTAAGAAAGGCTTAAACAAATGGAAGAAATTTAATGTCGCCATTTGGTTTCATATTTCTCATCATGAATTATATCATTCTCGAAATATACAAATATTTTTAGTCCTATATAAAGCATGCTTAGAATGCCCAGCGAGAACACCACTGTTCAGAACCGAGGACTATATATGTAACATATGTCATATTTAAGTATATCCCTCTACCTGTTTATAGAACACATTAACTTATGTCATTCGTTATAAAACAATGCCTTTTTACAATATATATATATTCTACCTCACTAATTTTACTCCTAAGTATTTACTAATCGATTGTCAAAAAATTAAAGCTTCATCTCAGTCCCATGAAAATTTCTGTGATAGTACGTGTTTAAACTCCATTTAGTTAATGACTGACTGTGGAAAACGGAAGCAAGACAGCAATTATTCTTAATGATAGCTTTAATTCTGTTCGAGACTAAACTATCGGTTTCTGACGATGATGATTATTTTTGATATTCCACAATTACCATCCATTACTGCAACGATTTCCAATAAAAACAGAATTTGAAGACCAATATTTCGTACGTGTTTGGTTTTTAACTGCAACCGCAAGATAGAAATGCGATAATGAGCTGTATTTACAGGAAACTATCTATCATCTAAAGCAACAAAACCTTATAGATCTAGATATGTACTGCCCAATGCCAATAACTTGTATATTGAGTCATATGGCGCTTATTTATCCGATATGAAATTGATTGCGATGAAATGTTTTTTCACTCCAGTGAATGGGAAGAAATTGCATGTGCTATTTAAGGAAGAGTTTAAAGTGAAATGCATTAAAAAAATATAAAGCTTTTTGGACTTAGAGAGATACACTTATTTCAAACCTAACATGGTAGAATACATTGTAGAAGTTAAGGGAGTCTTTTTGCACAGTTGTACTCGTTTATACGCACATTTGGTGGAATTATGTGCTTAAACTTCTAATATTTATCTCTTTGATCACCCACCATTGACCTCTCTAGTCTGTAGAGATTAGTACCACCCACCAATAGTGAGCTTTATATCCACGCATGTGCACATGATCCTCCGGGTCAGAAAATGAGAGAGAAAATATCAGCTGAAAGGTTTTGAAAGAAAATTTCAAGTACGTTTAATTTGATTTGGCAAAATTCACCAAATGAAGTTAGACACATACATTTTTTTCAGAGAAAATTATGGAATGTATTTTAATGTTGATAAGGTTTTAAAATCGCATTATGTTAACTGTGCCATTTATTGAATTTAACAAAAATGAATCAAGTGCTTCATTTTGCGAAATTTAAAAATCTATGCACCTAATATGTCCACTTTGTAAAAAGTATCTGCCCGCATATTTAGTAGCTTCAATTTAAAATAAATTGAGATTCTTGTGCAAATATTAGCAGAGGATATTACTTTTAAAAAAATCGTTTTTGATCCTTTTTCAGGAGTATTTTGTAAATATATATATATATATATATATATATATATATATATATATATATATATATGTTCATATATATATATATATGTTCATATATATATATATAAGTTCAAAAAACCCATCTCTAGCATATCTGATACAAATAAGTAACTATAGACCAAGACTAGGGATAAAAATAGTGGGTAATTTTTCACTATGATGGTATGCGGATGAGGGGAATATTAGTATACATAAATCACAATTAAATAAATATATATATATATATATATATATATATATATATATATATATATATATATATATATATATATATATATATCCAAATATAAACTTATCAAATACACAGAAAAAACAACCTTCTGAAAATATACCCTTAGGCGCAATGCAGCTCGACAAAGTACATTTATATAAACCATAAAGAGAAGAAAGAAAAAATGTATCAAACTTTCGCCGAAGGGGATTGTGACCCCCATTTCCCGGTTAAGCCAGCTTAATGCCATGACGACACTCCCGGAAGCGGATACACTGTCGAAAACCAAGTACACCATACTTAAATCACAATATGTAAAGTCAAAACCGATGCCACATAAACCGATTTTACAAGTTCATTTCCACTAACATCCACACAAATTACAATATAAAATATCAAAGAGACAACAAGATAAACCAACCTTGTACACACCCCATTATCCAAGTTAATACATAGTTAATTGACTCAACCTTTTCGGAATCAAAAGTTCCTTTAACTGCTCTGCGATTACGTGTTTGTTAGTTGTATGTCTTCTTCTGTTTAAACTGCAAGTGTTCTTTTATATAAAAATAAATTGTAACTTTCCTTTACGGTTATGTTGTACAATTTTCTGATGATGTTGCTAAGAAAACGCAAAGGGTAACCCTTTGCAATAGCCTCATTCAAATAACACTGATCGCTTTTATAACGATCCTTGTTGTTGCTATTTAATCGTTTACTTCTGATCAAAAAGTTTAATATAATATTTCTGAATACATTACGATGGAAACATGTATTCCATTTTACTATGTAATTTATATTCAAATTGCAATATTTTCTTTTATCATAAAGTCTAAAACCAACGTATCCATTCAACTGTGTGTATATGGTCAAGTCCAGGAAATTAATACTTTGATCAAAATTACTTTCTGTTTCAGTCAAGGTTAAGTTGGGTGAATGAAAAGAAATGTCTAAATTATATTGATTTTCCGGGTAAGCACACAAAATGTCAACCACATATCGAATAAATATTATTTCATTTAATATATGTGTTCCTTCCTCATATTTTTTAAGTAAATATCTGCAAGAATAGAGGAACATGCCCCTCCCATTGGTATGCCATATCGTTGTCTGTAAAAATCTGATCCGTCGTATAATACTGTTTCGAATAGAACCATTTCAACTAAGCATTTGAAAACATGTCTTTTAATTAGGTTTGGCATTTCGTTTTTTTCATAAAACTCTATTAAAATATTAAATAAATCTTTGATATCAATATTACCGAAAAGATCAGGGAAATCGTAACTGTTGTACTGCAATTTTTCAGAAATATTCTTAAATTGTTCAATAACTTCCAAACTAATTTTTATGAAATATGCAAATCATAGCTTAATTAAAGCTAAAAACATTACCTGATCGTTTATATATATATATATATATATATATATATATATATATATATATATAATTGTTCATTTCGAAAATACACTTCATAGGGTCCATGTATTTAATCAAAGTGAACAAAAAATATGTATGTTTAGGAATAAATACAGCTAGATAATGTCTATAAACTATTTCTGCTTAGACAACATACATAAAGATAGAACAATTATAAAGGAAAGATCCAGAAATAATGTTTTATAATCCGGAATACCTGGATTATAAAACACTGAAAATGTGCTTACAATTGGAGCCGAAAATGAAGAGATCAGTGTTGCCATTCGCAAAATAAATATGTAGAGATCCATCGTTGCCAATAGTGTTGTTGTTGAGACCCAGACCGTCCGACCTACCAGAAAGGTGTAAGGTAACTGTATGGACGGCCGGGAAGTGCCACCCAATTTAGACCGGAACCCAGTGGGGGAGGCATCCACAGGGACCGTACCCTCCTTCCCCTACCACCAAACTCTCGGAAGAACTTACGGACCCACATGTTTAACGTGATCGTACTCCGCATGAACACGGCGGCATTTGTGGCAGCGTGCAAATCTAGCGCGCAAACCACGGGGATACCGGACCCGAGATGGCCAACAGCACGCGGCGTTCCGAGGTGGTCACCCACCAAGTACTAACCGCGCCCGATGCTGCTTCACTTCGGTGATCTAACGAGAACCGGTGTTTCCAGCACGGTACGGCCGTTGGCCCCGTTGCCAATAGTGTGAAACAAATAACGGTAATGAGAAAAGGCAATAAAAGATGATATTTTACAGTAAGAGCTACAAAATAATGGGGCGTATAAACGAAAACAGTGAGGCTAATGTATAAGGGGATGTAATTAAAATGTAATGTTAAAACACAAAAATGTTGATGTCTATCAAGTGTAAGATACAAAGAAGATAACTCATTCATTATATATATATATATATATATATATATATATATATATATATATATATATATATATATATATATATATATATATATATATATATATATATATATATATATATATATATATAATATATAAGGTAGAAAGTGCAAATTATTAAAGATATTGAAGTGTTAGCATTTATGCCCAAAGCAGCTACAAATACTATACACGATATAAATATAAAAAAGTATAAATAGCATGTAAAAAATTGGAAAAAAGTAGGAAGGCTTAGCGAGAAGCTTACCCAATGGCGGTAAGGGGTTGTGACCTTACACCCCAGTTGTCAACATGCATTTCATAATTGCCGCGGTAAACTTCTCGGGTAAGTTTCTCGCTAAGCCTTCCTTCTTTTTTCCAATTTTTTCCATGCTATTTATACTTTATATATATATATATATATATATATATATATATATATATATATATATATATATATATATATATATATATATATATATATATATATATATACATATATATATATATATATATATATTGTGGTGTATATATTAAATAAGTCCTTGTTTTCAAGCGGAATTTTAAAATTGAAGAAATATAAAATATTTTTTATTTATATCTCCAATAGCAGAATGTATTGCAATGGAAAGTTGTGATGTATTTTTAAATGTATCGAGTTTAACAAATATAGTGTGCGTGTGCTAAATAAACAGTACATATTCTGCGGGTGACGTCATATTTAGATTTCAAGTTTCTATTGAGTCCGACATTTTTAAATTTACATTTAATTCAAATATATAAATATTCAAGCATGTAAATTTAGAAAAATGAGTATAAACTGCGAGCAATGCCCCTATGATATATGTAGATATTTTGAAATTAAATATTGTATGAAAGAGAATGCTATGTTATGAATATTCTGACATATAATTAGAAACCAAATTAATTGAAAGAAATAATTTTATGATTTTCTACATTTAATAGAACTAGAGCTATTACGCCTATTTTGTGAAAGATGCAATACACATTTGTGAATGAATTATGTAACAATAATTTCAAAAAATTCGAGGATTGATAGACATAATTTAAATGTTATTTATTTAGATTTTTTTTAAAAATTGAAAACTGTAATTTTAGTAACAATTTATTGTGATAATTTTTATAGAAATTTTTTATTTTTTATTCATTTCAAAGAAAACTTGTATGCATAAAATAACATACAATTTTATTCAAAGACAAATGTTTTCATGTGAAAGGAAAATCAAATACAATAGGAAACCCTTACTCTTAAAAATATAATATGGCAGTGTTAAAATAAAACACATAGAGATAAAGAACACCAAATTAGTAATATTTGTATGCACTATCAATGAAGAATTAAAAATTAAATTTGGATTATAATAGTTAATATAACAAACTACTGTGGCATGTGCATGTTTTTATAAATCAGAGAATAATTTTGTGCATGCAAATTAAACAGTATCTAGTTAAATATTATTAAACTGTAATTCCATTCTCTATATACCAAACCTATTTATCTTGCTGTGTACACTTGAAACAAATAATTACATTGTAAGTGAAACAATTTAAATGTTATAACATATTTGTTAGTTATCGGAATTAGTCAATAGTAATGATTTTAAAAGAAGACTCGTCGCAATCAGCATCTCTTCAAGCAAATATACGTTACATTTCATCTAAAGCTGTTTCTTATAAAAATAAAATTCTTCTTTAGTAATGAAAATCATTTATATTTCCCTTCTTGGAAATTACATTAAAATAAATGAAATTAGCAATCGATAATATTATTCTTGCACGTATAGAACATAATAATAATACATCCTTACATAAAGCTTCACGTAGCAGTTTAACACACCGAAGTAAATTTTCATTCAAACTGGGTGATAAGCAACATAAAAGTGCTAAATTTCTATTCCAAATACAGGAATAATCTCACGATAAAATACCTAGGGTTTAATAAATGGCTATTGCAAAAAATTGAAAGGAAATACAATCCCCTCAGAAGACAGTCAAATATACTAAATAAAAACGTTTTCTCGCGTTTCACCTAAAAGGAATTCTTGCATTATAAAAACGGTCCTTATGTTTGTGATATACAAGATGAATTTATTTTGCGGAAGTCAACAAATCCTCTGAAAGCGAGGTAAATGTACACCACTTGTTCTGAGTTATAAAATGCCTTTTACACCTGAACATTTTCGTATATTTGTGGAATAAAACACGATAAATGATCAGAAAGAGGTGTCATTTGTTTAGTGTGTATAAGTACTACCGTCAGTAGAGTTTAAAATGGTTAGGAATGAAAATGTTCTTAAAGGAAATTGCTAAAACATTTTTTATCTTGATATTGGTCAACTGCAGTTATATGAAATACACATATCCTTAAAGTTCTGTAATAAAAACATTAAACAATGAATATGTAAAAGGAAAAGTTTAAATCGTCTTCGGGTGTTAGTTTTTAGTGCAATGTTCTTACAGTTTTGTCTACAGAAAAAAGCATTCTAAGGATTATAATTTATGTATGGTAAGTAAAAAATTACAGATTTATGTATTTGAATAAATACCAATCGATACTGAATAAAATTATTAAACTATTGCTATTTTTGTAACTAATGAACTGTAGATATAATTAAACTTCTATTTTAGTTGTTTTTATCTTTTAGAAATGGAATAGTGTTTCTATAGG
Source organism: Amaurobius ferox (assembly GCA_951213105.1). Classification (NCBI taxonomy): domain Eukaryota; kingdom Metazoa; phylum Arthropoda; class Arachnida; order Araneae; family Amaurobiidae; genus Amaurobius; species Amaurobius ferox. The sequence continues at coordinate 121,470,803 of OX578134.1, forward strand.
AAGTAAGTACTGAATAATCGAGTACTCCTTAAGCCAAATGCATTTTCATATCTCTAGAAAACTCGTTAAATACAAGAAATGGAAATTCACAAATATAAACACTTTTATCTATTTAGTATTAATATTTACTTGGATGTTTAATCATTTTGATTTTGCGTTTTCTATTGTGATAAAAACAATGGTAGTAGCTAACATTTTAAAACAAATGCAATTCGGGAATTTCTATTGCTATAATGGTGAAGTATTATTTGATATACTTTTGTTACATATATAGAATTCAGTTAATTTTTTTTTTGTAAATGTATAACGTTCAGTATATTGTGCATTTTATTTTAAATTTTAAATTTTGTACCAATTAGAAGGTATATAAATTCGAAATATAAATATTTTTTCAATATAAGTATTTTCCAATATTTAGTAGTTTTACATTATAAGTATATAATACAAGTTTCCAATATAAGTATTTTCCAATATAAGTATTTTTACATTATAAATACATTATATAAGTTTCCAATATAAGTATTTTAAAATATAAGTATTTTCACATTATAAGTATATTATACAGGTTTCCAATATAAGTATCATCTTAACTTCCGATTATATGTGCTATCGATTGATAAAGTTTGTAACGCCTCTAGCGAGGAATCGTAGAAGTTATTCATATCTGGAAAACGAAGCTTTCTAAAAGAATATTTTCAATTGAAAGTTTTACATCCTTTAGCGTTTGACATAAAAAGAAGTATGATTTATATATAATATGCATACAGATAATAAAAAATGATGTCAACGAAAAGAAATAACTCTTGCACTGCATCATTTGTCTGGCATTTTTATACACGATTTAATTTAACTGAAAAAATAAAGTTCTAGAAATGTGAATATCATATTTCTACATGGATTATAATTTCCCATGCGTATTTATAGCTCTTTCATTTTTAAGTTCATCAGTATAACGAAATATTTGCACAATTCAATATCATTTACACCTATTTTATTTGACGACAATTTTTACCATTTGCATACAAGTTATATGCAAACCACATATCTTTTCGTAATAAATTGATCAATTTATAACCACTTTTTCAGCAAGTTCTTTCAACTGATGATTTTTTTCACAGCATATTTTCGCATCCCAAATCGTTATAACAGATAGTATTTAATGATATCTGATTTTGTAAGTAGCTGTATTTCACTCAGGCTGGATAAGTTACCCCAAACGGAACACATACTAAGTCGATGAGTAAAACTAGTTTTTATATTTTTTGGCCCAATTCTTTGGGCAATTTTTTAGTATTGGTCTTTGTGCTAATGTCATCCGTCATTCATCTTTTAGGATCTTCCTTTGCATTTAACACGTTTAGCATCTGGCAAAAGAAATACAATAGAAATTCTAAAATCATAATTATTTCCTTCCACAAAGCATTTCAAAACGTTTTTACAGTATGCCTGTAATAAGTATAGTGATATAATAAGAATGTTTGTGATCTTGCACAAGTCAATATTTAATCATAACTGTATCGGCATATTCCCTAGATACCAATACGGCTGTTTTCCGTTTGTGAATATCGAATTTTAGTCCTTCATATTCTCACAAACCACTGAAGCGATTTGTACCAAGTTTGGGTTATTCATTCTGTATTATTGCAGATGTGAATACAGCAGAAACTAAAAATATATACAGTTTAGCTATATAACGATATTTTGTCAAAGTCAGTGACCTTTTGTTAATATAACAAACTACTGAATCGATTTGAACGATGTTTGTATTCTGCGTATAATTATATTCTCGATGTGAATACAGCATAGAGAAGAAATATCATATTGTTTAGCTATCAAACGATATTTTGTCAAAATTAGTGACCCTTTATAAACTCACAAATCACTGGAGTGGATTTTTTTAGTATACTGTGTATTTGTGAATGCCAAAAACTATATTTTTAAAACTGTACATTACGCCGAGGGGAAAAACATTTTCTTTTCTAATTTCAATTACGGAAATTACTAAAAGTTTTTCAGCCTAGTATTGCTTGGATCAGAGGTCAAACATCTAATTGTTTCTCAAGAAAAGTTCAGTATTTCCCCGATCTCTTATTTATGAGAATATTCTGAAGGGGAAACACACACATTATGTTAGGAGCCTTTTAAAGACACCAGACATGGCGTATGATAGTTACCAATGGCCTACGAAAATTAATAATTTAAATAAATAAATAAGAAATGCTAGCATTCAGTAGCAAAATTAATGATTTTCTAAAATTACTGCAGATTTTGTAAATAACGTATTTTCATAGATTCACAGTAACACAACTATGCATTTAAAACAATATTTTCGATAAACATAAAATTAGATTTTAAATATATAAAACTCAACAATTCGATTTCTGATAAAGTTCCTAGGTTTGAAAGATTATATTTAATATATCTTTATTGATTTGGAAATTATATTTTAAAAGTTTGTCGAATAAAGGTGTAGAGAAAATTCTGATAGTTCTACGCGTATCTCAAGAGAATCCTATCACATTAAAATTCTGAAGTTATTCCTCTGTTGAAATTTAATAATATATCTTACTTTAATAAATACGTGTTCAAAATTTCGGAATGAGTTTTTTTGTGTTGCCAGATGCAATGTATCACACATCGCAAAAATACATAAAATCTAATAGTATATATTTACCACATTTGTAGAATTGTATTGGTAGTAATTTTAGGATTTTTTTTTTATTTAGCTTGGTACTTTTTGTGTTCATGGTACACTGTGAACTGAAAAAATAATATGAGATATTTTCATTTTATGAGTGAGCCTATTATATATTTAGCTAAAATTTAATCATAAAATTTAACAAATATATTTCTAGATAAAAATAAAATGTAATATATTATGAAGATTATATTTATATATGTATAACGATGCATATTGCATATCTTTACGGACAGTGTAAGCTCCTTCAAGAAAATTATTAGTATATAAGATCAAAGGATTCCCTAGTACACAAGAATTTGACATTAATGCCATTTAACTTGTATTTTTAAATGTTTTTTTAAACTATCGATCACTTATTCATATGCAAAGGCAATACTTGTCAGATCCTTCAAGAAAATTATTAGTATATAAGATTAAAGGTTTCCCTAGTATACAAGAATTTGACATTAATGCCATTTAACTTGTATTTATAAATGGATTTTTGAACTATCAATCACTTATTCATATGCAAAGGCAATACTTTTATTTATTATTAAAATATTTGACAATCAATAACAACAGTTTTCAATATTAAAATGATGATTTCTATCAGTACAATTTAAATGAATAACTAAAATTGACGAAATGCAGTAGTAATATATCCGTGTTAACACCGTAATAATTCCTTAAATGTAGCGAGTGTGCGGCCCCCGGACATCCAAGGGTATAACATACCTGTTATCTCTCTGTCCCCTGCTGCTAAACGATACTTCTCCCTCTAAAGAAAACGTTCGAGATGATTAAAACATCTGTTTACTAGGTAAGCACCTCGTACGTTATCGGAATTAATCAGACAATTCGAACCACTAATTAAGAACGTCTTGAACCACCATAAACAAAATCAAGAATGAGCTTATAATCAGTAAATCTTATAACTACATACAATGTCTCCTATAACTATATACCCGTAAATTTCCCTTCAATAATGTTTGTCAAGTATTATAACGTTATCACTAATTTTGCGTCTATCTAGTCATCCACACAGAATAATCATATAGCCATTTAAACTTAAAGAAAAATTATACTTCAATTAAGCTCAAGCTTCATTCTATTTGATTTCTTCTATCTGAAGTGTTTGTGTACATGGATGGCTAAATTGTTGGATAAGTAAAATTAATAACTTTATTAAATACTTCTAACAAAGTATACGTAGACTTTACAAAGTTTACGTTAACTGAGGAAATAAAAGTAATTGCAAAAATTTGTAGGATATTTTTATTTAATGAAAAAGAGTAATAGTGTCAAATTTCACAATACTTTTTACTTTCTCATACGTAGTATAGCGAAAATATTACTTTCATGAGACTTTTCAATTTCGAGATTTCCATACTCAGGATGTCCTAAAACATGCATTGACACTTCCTAAACGCTTTCTGAAACTATATATATATATATATATATATATATATATATATATATATATATATATATATATATATATTCCTCTATTTTTCCTTCTTTATGTATGTTTTCCAAGTAGAAATAGTTTATAGATATAATCTATATATTTCTTCAGAAACATACATATTTTGTGTTTGCTTCAACAAAATACTTAGATCCGATGAAGAGTTTTGGCGAAGTGCAGAATTCCGTTATTTAGGCCTAGCCCTTATCCACGTGCATAGCATTAATGCTTGGATTTCTATGTTTTTCTATTATCGATTCCATCCCATTGATATTTTTTGATTATCTTTAACTTGATGACTCGAAATTTGTATTTTTTTTCCATTTAATTGAAGATTTGCTCATCTATACTTTTATTTCGTAGCTTTGTTATAAATTTAGGTTTTTCGAGTTGCAGCTGTTCACTATTCTATCATTGGAATTTCAAAATATTATATATATATATATATATATATATATATATATATATATATATATATATATATATATATATATATATATATATATATATATATATATATATATATATATATATATATATACTCATTTTCAAGCATAATTTTAAAAAAAATTAACATATATAAAACATTTCCATTATTTATATATCCAATATCAAGATGTATTGGAATAGACAGTTATGATGTATTTTTAAATTCATTGTATTTTACAAAGAGAGTGTGCATGTGCTAAATGAAAAAGTACATTTTATGCGGGAGGCATCATAATAAGACTTCTATAATCAGAAGTTTATATTGTATCTGATTATTTAAATTCACATTTGATTCCAATACATATGTGTTCTGAATATAAGTTTAGAAAACTGCTCAAAAACTACAAGCAATGCCCCAGTGACATATACAGTATTTTGAAGTAGAAATATTTTGTGCAAGAAAATGCTGTGAAAATTTAGAAATATAATTAAAAATTAAAAATATTTTAAAGAAGTGTTTTTACGATTTTCTACAGATAAAATATGTAGAGTTATTATGCTTATCTTGTAAAAGATGTAACACACATTTGTGAAAAAAATATGTAACAATCATTTCTAAAAGTTTCAGGACTGATAAACGTACTTTTAATGTTATTTATTTAGATTTCTTTTGAAACGAGAAAACTGTAGTTTTAGTGACAATTGTGATGATTTTCATGGAATACTATTATATTTTTTGTCGTTACAAAGATAAATTTGTATGTATAAATGAACATACAACTTTATTTATGGACAAATTCTTTCATGTTAAAGAAAAATAAATACAATAGGAAAGCCTTACAAATAAATAAAAATATTATATGGCAGTATTAAAATAAAACACATAGCTTAGAGATAAAAAACATCAATTTGTTAATATCTGTATGCATTATAAATTAAGAAATAAAAATTAAAATTAGATTTGGATTATAATAGTTAATATAACTAAATACAATAGTATAAACGTGATTTTATAGATCAGATATTGTTTTTGTGCACGCAAATTAAATAATATCTAGTCAAGTGTTATTAAATTATCATTTAATTCCGGATGTACCCAAATTATTAATATTGCAGCATAAATTTGAAACAATTAATTACATTGAAATTGCAAAAAGGTAAATGCTATAACATATTTGTCAGTTATCTAAATTATTGGATAGTAATAATGTTAAAAGTAGATTAGTGGCATTGGAATGTCTTCAAATATATAACCGTTCAATTTCTCCTAAAGTCACTTCTTATGAAAATAACAGTCATCTTTTGCAAAAAATAAAAAAAATTAAAAAAAAACAAAAAAATAAAACATTTTTATTTCCCTACTTGGAAACTGCATTAAAGTAATTAAAATTAGCTAAGGGTAATTTTATACATGTATGTACAAAACATAATGATAACACAGTCTAACGTAAATATTTACTTAGCAATTTAACACAACGAAGTAAGTCTGCATTTAAAATGGGTGATAAACTACATAAAAGTGCTAACTTTCTATTTAAAATATAGGAATAACCCCATGATGAAATACCTAGGGTGTGACAAATGGGGTGTTACAAATAGGTTGCGACAAATGCAAAAAATTGAAAAGAAAACTATGTCCTTATAATGCAACTAAATATACTAAATAAAACGTTTTCTAGCGTTTCACCTACAAGGGATTCCGGCATCATAAAATCGTTCCATATGTTTGTGATATACAAGATAAATTTATTTTGCGGAAGTCAACGTATCCTCTTAAAACTAGGTAAATGTACACATCTCGTTCTGAGTTAGAAAATGCATTTTACATCGGACCGTTTTCGTATATTTCAGGAATAAAACAAGATAAATGAATCGAAAGAAGTGTCATTTGTTCGGTGGGTAGAAGTTCTATCGTCAGTAGAGTTTAAAATGGTTAGGAATGAACATGTTCTAAAAGGAAATAGATAAAATAATTTTTGAACTTGATATTGGTTAGTTGTATTTTCCTGTCTAGTACATTTTTTCTATTGATTTCATGTGGCTTCATGCTTGTCTTATGTCCGATTATATTACGACATTTCGGGGCATTTGCTAATTCATGTGCTGGCGTCCGAGAGTGTGCCATGACCTAGTAGCCAGCTATTAATCGGAACTAAGAAGAGTTCGCAATCGCTTTTCCGCCAACTCTTTTGGCAATATGAAGGCAATTGCCTGTTCTTCCTTTGCAATTTTGTCATATATATATATATATATATATATAATTCCTAAACTTATGAATATTTTGTAAATGTGTAAACATATGTTAATTCAAAAATTTAATGTTGAAGAGATATATATTTATTTAATACAAAAATATACAATATCCTATAAATAGAATATTACTTTTTTATAGGTTGTAGATCAACGGGTGCTACTGCAGCTGTCTTTTAGAAATTCATTATACACAAATTACGCTATCTGTCTGTATTGAGAGAAAACTCCGCATTATCTTGCAGACGAAAAGTGTACAAGGAATACACATATGCGGAGGAGTATTAACAAGTAAGTTTCGTAGCTGCAAACTTAATTATACGTTCGTTCGCATATGAATCATGGGTTGATCTTGAGCTGCGAGATGTTTAATTAAAATGTGCTTTTATGAGGTAAATCAGTAAATATATTTTTTAATTGAAAAGAAATAAATGATATAATAAGTTTATCATTTGAGTGACTGAGCAATTTAATTTTTGGTGTTTTGTTAATTATTATATATTTGATTTAGATAATGAAAACATTTTGACATTCTTCAAACCGCGATTAAAATAATTTATGGAAAATAAGCTTGCCTGCTCTGGTTTAAAATAATTTTAATTTAGTACGGTTTCTATTACATTTGAGTACATCCACATTATATATAGTTTTCAATAACATTTTAGTATTCGTTTGTTTTGCTGAATAATACAATCGATATCTATGCATATGAAAATTAAATTTGAACATCATAAAGAGATATAAAATATGTGGAAAGTTATCACATAATTGTTTTTTATGGATTTTAATTGGTCGTACTTACGATGCAGTAATTTTTTTCATGAATGACGTGCTGAAGGAAATTTATAAACTATAATGCATTAATTAACTGGAGAGTTAAGTAAGCTAATGGAATGGATTGTAAAATTAAAGGGCATTTCATAATGAAAGAAGAATCGCTAGTCACGCTAAAGATGGTAGCCACTTACACAAATTGTCCAATTATGCTCATAAAATTTTAGTTTTGTTTAGGGCTTTTTCAGAGTGTTTTCGTGTTCTTTATATTTTCTTGCGGCATTCATAAGTAGTTCTTAATTATTTCTGTTTAAATTCATGAACTATTAATTATTCTTTTTCTTCAACCATTTTTCTTCATGGTCCCTGAGAGTAGTTTGTCGCGATATACAAACTTAAGTTTCGTCCTTGCGGTCGTAGTGATAAAATATAGTTGTTACCTAGTCACCAAGTAACCTACTATTGAGTAAATATCGAGAAAAACCAAGATCATTTGAAAGGAAACTGAATGTGTAAAAGTATTACACTTGCGTCCCCATTATTTCATGTATTATTCCATATCATCATAATTCGGCAAAAACGAAGTGATAAATAATGTTAATGGATTTTAAAATATTAATTACCAAATATTCAATGTCTATTAAGATGTTATGGAAAAGCAATTGCACCAGTAGCTTATAAGCTATTCAGAATCGATAAGGATAAGTCTTTGAAATTCTGTTCCAGTAATTCAACGGTTAGAGTTGGATGGCCAGTACCAAAATCAATGATCCGCGCCCTGGCTGGAACATCCAGTTTCTTTAAAATTGCAGCAAAACGAATTAACACTGCAGATTAGTGTAATGAAATCGACTATATGGAAGTGTCCTTTGACTACTCCCAGGGATTGAGTACTGTCTGTGGTATAGAACTATTATTTCTCATCTGTAAGCCTAAAGACACGAGTACCTGGAAAGATTTACTAGGAGGATAAAGTAGCACAGGAGATTATCCTGAAATAAAATAGCTAGCAGGAGGTGTTAAGTTATATTATCAAGACGCAGGATACTCTGAATATAGAGATAAGATAACATAGAGTCTAAAACGATAAGGCTTTGGAATTTAATCCGAGTAATTCAATTGGGAGAACAATGTCCCGCCAGAACTACCGTTCGAGTTCAATCCTTGACTAAGAAAATAAACGCTGTTACACATTTTCCTTTAAAACAGTTATAAAGTTTGTCAACGAAACTAAATTTTTAAAGCATTTTAAAGCTAAAAATTTTAATATTAGGCAAGCTTTTATGTAAAATTAAAAATATAACTTATTCCATAAGATTTAAGTTAAGATAGATCTATCTGCATGCTTAAGAAATCCTCCCTTAATGCAACACAATGTACTGTGTGATTGATGAGACGCCAGAAATAGATAATTTAATATAGATTCATTTAAATAATTATTTAACGCCAGTACAAAATTCACGAGCTCAGTGGAATTCTAAAAATGGAATTAATTTAACATATTTTAAATCTAAAATTCAGAACGCGTTTCATTACAGTTACAGTGTTAAAGGGAGGAAAATTATAGTAGAAAATTTTTTCTTTCAGGTCTTGTTTTGTTTTCTGTATAAAATATTTAGCACGTTATATAGAATACCTTAAAAGTAATGTGACTTTTTTGAAACGAAAGTAAGATATTATTAAGAATATATAACTCAAAACATTGCTATAATTTGAAGGTCTAAATAGCTTCTATATGGCGACAAATTCGTTGAAATTGTGGGGAACGAATTTGATGAATTCTCACCAATTTGTTGACTTTGGGAGAATTTTTTCTACTTTTGCAGATTGTTTTAGAACTTCACGAGTTAGAAACTTTCCAAACTCTTTAGTTACGCCTGAGTAACAGGCACAAGTCCCGTTGGGGCTTCGTCCTTTATTCGCCAAAGCTAGGAACTAACTCGCTTTCACTCCACCTGACATTCACGCCTCCAGTTCGTTAAAGACCACGCCCACTTCCGGAGATCAGGATATCCGATATAAATTTTGTACCACATAATATGAAGACGTAAATCACTGGTTGAGGCTGCGCTATTTGTTCTCTGACACTGAATAATTTTACCTATCTCATCGAAATGTAAGAATTACAAAAGTCAATACTTTCACTGTCACAATTGATCCAAGTGCTCTAATAAAATATGCAATCTACAATTGTTTATAACAATATTTTTATAACAAATTTTCACAGCGATTGTTTTACAACAACATAGTCGTGGCAGTTTTGTCATAAGCCAATCACGGAAAATGTGGAAATTGGACAGATCAAGAAAACTTTTATAATACTGATAATGCAAAATTTAATTATAAATTAATTAATTATTCTAAATAGAAATGCTATGTCCGTCTTACACATCAATTAACGTATATGTGGAATTTTAGACCACATATACGTTTTTTTTTGTTTTTTTCAATGTTTTACAGATTTTTCTCGATGCAGTTGCAAAAATCGCAGTATGCTTTATTATAACTGTGGAATAAAAAAATTTGTTTATGGTTAGGTTTATATATTTCAAACTTTAAATTAGTCATTTTAACATTAGGGATGGCCGAGAATTTATCATAGTACATTGCAGAAGCGATACCCACCTTGTTATATTATCTATGTTGCTCGGTGTTACTGAAAAGCAATTTGATTAATAACTATAAAATTATAAAATTAATTTTACTTATCCAATAAACAGGCATTGATTTTACTCATATAAAATATTAGCATAGCGTAACTTCAAATCAATAGTTTTCTTTACATTTACTAATTCCGTTTACTAATTTAACCGTATGGTTTCTATAACTTAACTGATTCGGTAGTGATACAGTTTCCCCCTGCTACTGACTTCTCGTCAGATTACACAATTCCTCATATTATGATACAGTAGTTTATATTTTTGCTCTTTGTCGCACAGCAGATCATCTTTGGATCTCCTTCGTGAAAAGCAATTTTTATGTATTTGTTCGGCGACGATATTTTAGCGAAGAGTGGGAGTTCAGTACTACGTACAAATTAATGGCAACAACGTTTAGGAGATTTATATAAACACAGTTTACGTGCTCATTCAGCGCCAAACTTGCAGCTTGTTTCTAATAGCAGGGTTCGATGTGCTTAGTTCACAGTGAACATCATAAATATTCTTGGGAGCACATTTTTGATGCGCTTAGCCCCCTGCTTAAATTTCGAGAGTGTTAATCTTCACTTGATGCACAGGGGTAACATTGATTCCACCCACAGGTTCTCATTGGCTTCACCGTATATGTGTACTAATTTACCTCAGTCTTCTGGGCGTGGTCTATATTGACTTTCATGAGGTACTTTCTAATGCCCACGGGTTCGCTTGAGCCAATAGTTGTATTTGACATGATGTTATTCTTTATTCATATTTATATTATAAATTTCTTTTATAATTCATATGTATTTATATTACACATTTTCACTCTGTAAGTGCATAAAAGGCAGAATAACTCCTAAACGAAATTCAATATGAAGAAAAGGACTTCGTCTTGCAGAATGTCAATAATTCAGGTACATGGCCATATAAAGTCCTGGTCTTGCTATTGCTTGTCCAGGACGCGAACTCGGAGTTCAAATATTCATTCTTTATATTTGACATTATATTATATCTTAAACAGCAACTACGACTCGCCGTCAGCAACTCTTTTTTTTATTTTGACCGAGAAGCAAGCAAACCCGCTGTTGCTAGCTCGGTGAAATGGACTCAGTCTTATTCCAGTTATGTATTATTACTGGCTGATATCCACCTTTATCACATAATCGTGTATTTCTTAATAAAGGTTTGTTGAACACTGGCGTCTGCAAATTAGTAGAATCTGATTTGGTAGAATCTGCATTGAAGTGACTGACTAGATAGCATGTAATACATCAGAATTATTGAGCACTTCGATTTAGCTAGAATCTTGAGTTTTATGCCATTCTATATGTGATTACCGACTGGCATATTGTAACAGATCGAATATATCATATTAGGATGCTGTGTTAAAAAGAACTATATATTTCAAGTCGAAGCCTCTGCAGTGAAAGGTCAGCTCCTACTAACAAGACATCAGACAAGCTGACGCAAAGACTTGGGGATGAATTTTATTAATTAATGATGGGGAAACGAAGAATTCACACACACATTGAAAGGTCACGTGGTATGTAGAACCTTAAGCATTTAAGTCCAATATATCTCCGGCCAGTAAAAATGTCTTCGGACACGCTCAACATCCAATAGGTTCGAGGGGATGAAATGAAAGAGAAGCTATAAGTCAGAGTTGGAGAGATACATGTCCGAGTCAAAAGATGCAATTGAATTCAGTCAGATATAGCTTAGAGATAATTCGATATCCATCCAGATGAAAAATAATTAGGAAATTAAGATGTATGATACCCATGTAAAATTGATAGATTAGTGGTTTAATAATATTTGCCGATGTCACACGACATGTTGACATTTCTGAAACAAATGTCAGTCAAGTTAATAAGATCATTAAATGCAGCGCATACGTAAATAATACATTCACGAGAAACAATGGAAACTCATATATAAACAGTGTACTTCCGTTCATCACCAAGGACAAATCAAAAGGTTGTATGAAATCGCAGGGGGAATGAAAAAGTGTGTTCCCACAGAAAGTCTAAGAAGCATTAGATATTCAATGTTTTACCAGAATACAATAAGCACGTAAAAAGCTCCAACTCCGTTCCTTTTTTACGAGAGTACTACGAAATACTGTGGTGGCATCACGATGCACACCCTGTCGTAATTACATGAAATTGTGCCAGAAATAATCAAACGTTGATTAATCACTGATTTTAACAGTAGTAGTACAGATGAGCTGTCAACATAATAAAAGCCAAAGGATGACAGCGTGTCGCTGAGAAGTTTATAAATGGAAAAAGTGAATAAATGCATTTTGATCCTCAGTCAGTGACAGTTCATGCCTAGCGTTCCAGTATGTCTATACAATTGTGCTCTGACGAATTCAACCACTTCTATGCAAACTGAGGTAACTATTCTATGCAAACTGAGGTTTATCTTATGTTAAGATAGGTCACGAAGAGCACTTAAAATTAAAAAATCGCAATAATTAATAATAGAATGAGAACTCTGAACGAATATAATAATTGCTTTACTAGAATATATCCTATAAATATGTTTATTTAATATTATTTATATATATATATATATATATATATATATATATATATATATATATATATATATATATATATATATATAATAGAAGATTTTTATGATTACTTGTAATATATATATACCCGAGAAATACCAAAGAAAATTGCTTGTAAACTGAAGGTAAAGGTAAATAAATTGCAAAACAGAAGCCTAGTGTAGCACGATGAGCTATGCAAGAAATTTGGAAATTGAATAAATGGAATCTAGTGAAAATAAAAGGAATAAAATGAATATGAAAAGCATTTCTGAAACCATGTACGTTATCAAGGGCCATACATGTTTCATTAATGCTGATTCTACGTTTCTGTTAACACTACTGTAAAATGTATTAAAGAAATAATGTAAATGGCCCGACGTAGAAGAAAAAACAAAGTGGATCAAATACACAAAAAAATCAAACATGAATATAAAATATTCTGTAACACTAGCTTGTGGCTAATTATTTAAATGAGGATGCAAAGTATTATAAAGTAATATCAAAAGAATATAATGAAAATAAAATGAATAATATATCTACCCCTAGTACTGTGGTACTTCTGGAAAAGCATGTGTATTACCAACCATCTCTGAACTGGTTACAGTGAATTTTTGTTACTGACTAAGCAGTTTTCTCAAAGCAGGTTACAGTGAATTATACAAAATGTTTAACTGTTAGAAGAAGACATGGAGATTATGAATTATTTAGAAATGTTAGAGTATGATCTGTCAATATGTTGCTGTAATTGTTGCAAGTTTTTGAATTTAAATTTAAAATGTGTTTTAATAAAAGAAAAAATAAGATTGGGCGGATAGTTATTTGTGATAACGGTGTTGATGAATTTATGAAGATGTTCTTTGTAGTAACAAGGTGTGCTTAACATTTTGATTCTTAATAACTGGTTATTAATAATATTTCTATATACAGATTTGGAAAGATTGGAAGAGAAATGTTGAAGTTTATTTACTTTGAAGTTATAAGTTTCTGTTTTGTCATAGATTTTAAATTTTATTGTATTTGCATTTTTAATTGTTAAACTAACGTCTAGAAAATTGATCCAGTTGGATGTATATACATTTTCAATGAGTTGTAGATTAGGTGGATAGAAATCAAAATTTAATTCATTAGCCTCATTAGTAATTCCAATAATAATAAGATCATCAATATATCTGTACATGATATGACTGTTGAATGGGTACTGATTTTCGTAAAAATGTAGATAAAGGTTGGACAGTATGGTGGATGATTTACCTCCCTGTGGTATTCCTTTATTTAATTTGTATATGCTTTTTCCTTGAACTATATACTGTTTGAACAGAATGAATTTTAATAAAGTTTTGAATTTTGGAAATGATATGTTTTTGGCTTGAGTGAATTGTTCATATAAAAGAAGTATGACTTTATATAAATCATTAATGTCTATATTATTAAATAGGTCTTTGAAATCAAAAGTTTTTACATCATGTATGTAAGGGATTAGTTTTATTTTATTAATAAGTTCTATACTATTTTTGATTATATGTGTTTTTTGTGCAGTAGAATAATCATAAATTTGATTGAGTATGATTAGAAGTTGTTTGTCAGCTGCATTGGTATATGAATTAAAACCTATAGTAACTGTTCTAAATGAAATAGGTGTTTTATGGAATTTAGGTATGAGTACCAAGTAAGGAAAATTGAGATTGTATTTTTGTTTAAGAAGTTTGTAGTAAGCTATTATTTGTTTATTTATAACATTGATATGAGTGTATATATATATATATATATATATATATATATATATATATATATATATATATATATATATATATATACATGTGTTTATCTAAGTTATATTTAAAGATAGCATCATTAGGACTCATCTCTTTCGAAGCCAAAGCTTCTCTGTGGATCATGCAATGTGTCCAGACGCACTGAGGCGATTTTTGTTTTACAAGTGCTTGTATACTTTGGAATCTTCCAGACATTGAACGAGCGCCATCGGTGCATATTCCGACGCAATTTTTCCATTCTTTGTTTGCCTCGTTCATAAAGCCATTTAAAATAGCAAATAATGCGAGCGCTGTTGTTCTGAGTTCTATAGGTTTGCAGAAAAGTAGTTCGTCTACTACTGACATATTATCACAAAATCGAACATAGGCAATTAAATGAGCATCTTTATTACAACCTGTTGCTTCATCAAGCTGTATTGAAAACAATTTGTCACGCAACTTCGAGAAAAGCTGACACTGTACATCTTCAGCTATATCACCAATTCGACGAGCAACAGTATCATTTGAAAGAGGTATGGACTGCAATTGTTTTGAAAAATTATCTCCAAACATAGTTTCTACAATCTCAATTGCTGCTGGCAAAATAAGTTCTTCACCATTTCTATTAAAACGTAGAGTACCACATTATAAAATGTTAAATCTATCATTCTGAAATAAAGTGGAAATTTCACATCCAAATTTTCTTGAAAAATTAGTCAAAGTTTTATTATTTAGTTTGAGTTTTTTTGTTCTTGTTAAGTCAATTAATGTGTGAAAACCTTGAACAGAGGTTTAGAAAGCCTTTTACATCATCATATTTTGACATGGAGGTGATATCTTTGAGGTTTAACTTACAAAATTATCACCACCAATCTTGTCATTCATTCGCAGTCTTGCCATGTGCTGCTTGGATAATATAAAAATACTTAAGTCAGAATAATTTATAGATATAGTAATGTGTTATTTTGAAAATTGGCATAATTAAAGAGGCATTGGATGTGAGATTAGATGGAAGTACTATCTATATGTATAAGAACTTTCAATTAAATCTTAAGATATGATAGCTTTCCTTTTAAAACAGATAACTAGACAACAAAATGCCTAAGTATAGATTTATCCCACTTTAAGGATTTTTGCTTTGATGCCTTCTAGGTTATTTTGTGTAAGTATACAAATTATCAATGTAGGAGACCATAATTCTAGGGTAAATATTTTAGGAGTCCACAAGAAAAACGCTTTGATTATTTTTTAATCTCTTCTTCAAAAGATGAAAATAATGTTTCTTCATTACCTTTGATTACTTTATTTATATTTTTTCTTATATTTTAGAAGAAATAGTTACAATATTATGCAATATTAAATTATTAATATACGTCGTGGTGACATACCATGGAGGTGATATCCAGTACGTTTTGAAAATTTTTTTAAACAGTACTCCACATAATAATACTAAATATCAGTTGAGATAAAACAATTTAAAGTTTCTGAATTATTTAAATGAATATTTGATTATTTATTTAAATAAAATCATGAAATCATTTCCAGGGATAAAAATTTCTACATTTCATAATTACCCCAATATGTGTGTTATTCAAAACATGGATTGCTTTAGAGAATTTTGTGCAATTTCTAATTAGTTAGTTTATATATTAACTATAAAATAATTTGTTTCATTGTCGCGGTGTTTAAACTTAAAAGAAAGTAATATGTAAAATATATTAAATATGAAGTAAAATAAGAAATTAGAAGTAAAAATATGTTTAATATAAACTACACTATAAATATATTAAATATGAGTTATTGAGTAAAACATATTTTGTTTTAATTATATTTTTATGAATAAATCATGATTTATTTTAATTATTATAGAGTTAAAATAATATATCTTAACTAATATTTTTGCTTGAATAGTTCACTATGCATACTTTATATTTGCATAGTTCTCTATAATCTAAAGAAAAATATGCAGAAAAATTAAATGAAGTAAACATTTATTTCTAAATTTATTTCTTTCATTTATTTCTGTGTTTTTAAGACATAGTTGAAAAGTGTTTATGGCTTTGCTACTTCTGTCTGTTTGTCTGTCCGTTTGTACGATAACTGCCGTAAAAATGACTTTATCAAAATAAAATTGTAGTGTGCTGTTGAGACGGTCTGTTTGACATATGGCAATGTAATTGAATAATATTATCCAATTAGTTTCGGATTGAAACCGTGTTGAAAATTGAAATACATTGAAACCTATGAAACAGCATTAATTACCTTGACCAAAATGTAACATTTCCGACTGTATTAAATATTTATATTCTTCACTGTGGATTTGGTGAGGGAATATTCTCAACTTATTTAAACAAAATAAATTATATTCTTGTCTATTCAGATGTTTCGATAAAAGTATATTTAAACACCATTTTGTTAATGACCGATCGTAAAAAAAACGGAAGCAAAGCAGCAATGATAACGTAAATTCCGTTTGGCACCAAACTATCGTTTTCAAAAGCATTACTTTTATCATACTTCAATTAGCATCCATTACGGTAACGATTGCCGATGAATATTAAATGTGTTGTACAAATGAAATGTGCTTGCTTACTTTTTAGCTGCAAGCACTCGCTGGAAGTACAAGAATTCGACATACAACAGGAAACTCTTTTTCATGTTCTGCTGCAAATTATTGAGGATATATCTATCCTATTCACAGCTGATAAATTAATTACCCATTTATCATCTTGCACATATTTATTAGATATTCAATAAAACGCTCCGTAATGAACTATTT
This sequence comes from Amaurobius ferox, assembly GCA_951213105.1. Lineage (NCBI taxonomy): Eukaryota > Metazoa > Arthropoda > Arachnida > Araneae > Amaurobiidae > Amaurobius > Amaurobius ferox. The sequence continues at coordinate 121,488,133 of OX578134.1, forward strand.
TTATTGCCACCATAAAAATATATCCAATATAGACTTAATAAAGAATAAATAAAACCTATAATGTATAAAAATACAAATATTGTATGTATGTCCGTAAATATCAACAGTATTTTTGAAGATATCGAAACTTTCAATTTAGTATACGGATAGCTCGAATAGTGTAAATGGCCAGAAAATATCAAAGCCCAAAATTTTTTGATAAGGGGAAGTTGGGGGGGGGGGCACAATTTGTTTCCTCATATCTAATTCATATTTGAATAGGTCTTGCTGTTGCATTGAATTAGTGGCGTAAGAAGTATTAATCGCAGTTAAGCAGTTCTTTAAGGATCAACAAATATAATGGCACTTTTTTTGCAATTTATGCAAAAGTATATAAAACACGATGTTGATCCATATAAGGTTTTCAAATTTCATTAAAATTGTTTATGTGTAAGATATGTTATTTTCAAACGCAGAAGACAGACAAAAGTAAATATAATTGGCACCGAAGTAATAAAATTATATTCAATGCGTCCTTTTATGTTAGACATTAAAATATATCATATTTACTAATAGCATAAAACAATGAATTGCTTGTTTAAGGAGGTATCTTATAACAACTACATGTACAAGGTTATTTGACGCAGAGATTGAACGTTTTCAATCTGACCACTTTAATAAATGAACAGCAACTGTAAAACATAAAACAGCATATGACCTGAAAATTGTTTATAGTGAAATAATTCTGCATTATATTAAGACAGAATATTGTGTGCAGATTTAGATAAATCATCCAGATTCTTCAATTGCTATTTCATATTTGACTTTATTACTCTCTAAAAGATTGAATGAAAGTAAGTACTGATTATTTAAAGAAAGAAAGTCGTTAACATTTAGAGATTCCAAAATAATCATATAGTAGACATATATGATTATTTAGTAGACATATATGATTATAGTAGACATATATGATTATAGTAGACATATATGATTATTATATAGTAGCAAAACATACAGTAGACTGAAATAAAAATAAAAAATTTATAACAAAATATTTCTGCATGATATCGAAGTAGAAAGTTATAAATGATTCATGCAGATTGAGAAGAATTATCCAAATATTTAATTTTGTATTTGTTTGTTTTTTTCCTTTATTTTCCTTTAATCATTAAATGTTGCTACATGTATGAAAATTAAATATGATCATTTGAAAATAATCTCAGATATACTCATTGATAAATTTATAAAGTTATATTCAGTAGTTATTTGTTTGAGACAGGATGCACGAAGACAGATTTATAATTATTTATGATACCTTATAGGCCAGACAAAGGATCCAGTATGGATGATGCCAATTTTACAGCGGCTCAGACCAAAGAAGTCAGAAAGTCATAAAAAGGGTGCTAAATGTGAATCCACGAGATTGGTCTAAAATTCAACCAATAAGGAGCTTTTTGTTGACGCATCGCCCTGAGGCCAATCAATGATCGCCTAAGAGGCGTATCAGACTTCAGGCAAAAAAGAGGTGGCAACCGACAGATGGATCTATAGAGACAAATAAATACAGATGAGAATATAGTTGGAGATAAGAGTTAGAGTCGACAATAAACATACAAACATTTCTAGAGAGATCAATACAGATGATAATATAGTTACAGTCATGATTCAGACATGAATTAAGTTCGGCACAGATGCATAAAGAGATGCATCAAGGTTCTCGTACAGTGCAGTACAAATAGATATGCATGAAGTTCCACACAAAGGCAGAATACGCACATTAAGTTCCACACAGAGGCAGGCAGGTGCAACAGGCAAGATGCGGATATGCATCAATAAGAGGCCGTGGCCACATCGAGGTGGTGAAACAAACACGTTCCGATTATCAATCCAATGCAGGCTAAAGGTCTAATGCCAACAAGAAAGTATATGTGTAAATCAGATCATAAAATGCCATAGTCAGTTTAGGAATGTTTGTATACCTTGTCTTACATGTCCAGTCTCATCCTTAAACATATAAGTAAATTCTTGTAATCGAATTATGATTATAAGCTGCTTAAAAATATGTATTTTAAAGTTTGAAATAGGTTAGTTGTGTAGTATTATGTTAATATATTTTATTCCAGGGAATCGCACTAAAGACTTCATGGTGGGTTTTAAAAGCGGGCACAGTGCAAGGTTTACGACTATACGATGTACGACAGTGTTCAAAGCTTAATTAAATATGTTTCTTAAATATTAAATTTCTGTTTATGCATCACAATTTGGTATATCTGTATAAGAAAAAATTCATACGTTATTTTTTCCATTAAAATAAACTTATAAATTGGCCCATTCTCGAACGAATCATAGTATTTAAAAAATAAGAAGCCTAAAATGATTATTTCTTTGTTATAAATGCAGTCTTTTAGATAGTAATGGGTAAATGAAGTTATGTCCTCAGCTTCAGTTTATGAAAAGATACATCGTATTAAAATTATTTTGTCATATAATGTACACATTTCCGATATAGTTCACTTTGTTGTCGGCCGTTGTTGTTAAAGTAGTTTGATCGACACAAGCATTAAAGGTAGCTGTAAGGTAACTTGAAGATAACTTTAAGGTAAACTTGGCGGTAGCTAACGTGGCGTGGCGGTAAATATGGCAGATTGATAGCACATGACTACGACAAAAATAATTTCTATCACCTAAATTTCTTACTCAAAATGTATTTTAATTTTTATGCAAAAGGATTTTTATCAGTATACTGCAAAGAAAATTTTCGTTTTTGTATAATATTTAACTTTCGGCTTCTCACTGCCTTTTTAACACTACTTCCTAAATATCCTCGGAGTATTTCAAGGATATAGTTTCTGATTCACCGTTGGGAAATGGAAAATTTCACCGATGAAAAATTTGCAAACATACACGAGGAAAAATTCTTCAAATGTACACAACTACCACGTATACAAAAATTAGAAAGGTTAAAAAATAAATAAGTATTTGTTAAGTAATAAGTATTTGTTACAGAAAAATTCCTTACAGAGGAATTCGTGGATGTGAATTTGCTACGAGAAGTAGTTCTCCAGATGATTTCTATTCCTAATTATTGTTTATACTTGTAATTTTATATATTCTTTTGCTTTTATCCTTAATTAGAGAAAAAAATTGAGAACTAGTGCATTTTGTATTATTAGATTATATTTCAATATATTTTGATACGTTTCTGCTTAAACGTGTTTCATAAGAGTGAGCATTTTTTTACACTTAATTCAATGATATTATATTAATTTGCCTTTATTAGTTGGCATCTAAACTAAGGAACTACTCTTATAAATTTACAGAATTTTTTTCAATTACTTATTTATCATTTGAAAAACATCTCATCACTATTATGTACTGTTTTATATGTTTTATATAAAACAGTACATAAAAAACAGTAACATAGTAAACTAATAATTTAAAGAAAATTAATTAATAACTAAAACCTATTTTTACAGCAAGTTGTATTTTAAGGGGAAAAATGACACTCGCAAAAAGTGAAGCAAACACTTTTTATCATTAAATTCAAACATTTCGAATAATTTATCAAGGAGTCTATCGTTTTTTTCTTTCATAGGAAACTAATAATTTAAAGAACATAGGAAGCAAGCTAATGATTTGAAGAATATAGGAAGCAAGCTAATAATTTAAAGAACATAGGAAGCAAGCTAATAATTTAAAGAACATAGGAAGCAAGCTAATAATTTAAAGAATATTAATTAATAACTAAAAAATATTTTTACAGCAAGTTGTATTTTAAGGGAATAAAACTGATACTCGCAGAAACGGGAACAAACACTTTTTATCATTAAATTCATCAAACATTTTGAATAAATTGTCGAGGAGTTTATTGTTTTGTTCTTTCAATTTTATTTTAAAGTGTTTATTTTTAAACGCTATCACCAATGAAATTTATTTTCGCAGGAAATATTTTACCAACTCTATACTTTGCAATATATTTCATCTCCATAAATGTTTTAAAAATGGAAATTTGATTTATATTTAAATGAATATGAAAATAATTCTACAGTAATTTTTAACCGTTTAAATGTTTATCATGAATTGCAAAAACTCTATATAAAAATATCAATGCTTTAGAAAGTTTAAAATAGTGCATGATGTGTATATGTTAGAAAACGTACAGTGATATATATTAAACAATCCATGGTACAATATCACACTGAAAATGGCATTGCAATACATTATTAAATACACTGTGACCTTTTTGTGAGACCAGAAATCGATTTCACACCCGTTTAGTGTGAGACAGCTTTATGTACGTTATTTATTTTGTCTGAAACGTCAGACAATACATTCAGTCTCAATGACGACAGTTTTATCAACACTCTGACCCAAATGTTAGCAGAAACCATAATTTTAGGAGCGTCAAGACGGATGGGTTGAATGACTTTAAGGATAAGGTGAAGCAACGACATTGGGTAAAAGGTTGACTAATTGAGAAGATGCTTGTAGCTTCGCCCTGAAGGCTACCGATGCGAACCAAAGAGCCAGACCACTGAAGACCCAGACCACTCGACTGGCCCAGAGGCGTACAATGACTATAAGAGTGGCCGGAAACCAAAGAGGTGTTGAAGACCCAGACCGTCCGGCTCGTCCTGAGGACACTCAGGCAAAAAGAGGCGGCAACCACGAGATGATATTACACAACTTCTACGAGAAAAAGTTCGGTTAGTAGTTATGAAACAAGTGATGAAGTAGTTGGTAAAGTCTGAAGCAAGAGGTCAGAATGCCATGACGAGTCTCGAGTATTTCCACCAGACCGCACAGTAGAGATACGCAGCAGAGAAGTATGACGCAAGTTGGGTAGAGTGTTCCGTAGAGATTCCAAAATAATGGCTAGATCAATTGCAGTACAATTAGCAGTACGAGTTGGAGCCAAACCAGTACACTTACGGCACCCGGCAGTACGGGTATAAGTCCGGGTTACGACAGCGCCTCTTTAAGTTGCATACTGCCTCTGCATAACTACCGAGGGGTAGAAAGTTGGAATCCTCTGCAAAACTCGACTAAATTATACGGTTGCCGTAACTAAGGCTCTTCTCTTGGAACGTTAGGCAGCCACTGCAGTTGTAATTATGTCGTTCACGCATCGTCCGTAGAGCCTCATTTTCTCCTGCTGGAGTAGGAGGCTGCCTGGGATGCCACTGCTGGGAAATTCCTGGCGGTGATATCCTGGGCACTGTTCACATATCTTGGCTGCTCTCTGGGCGTGGTGTGTGTGGTCAAGGGTCCAGCAGAATTTTTCCCAGTTTTGGCATTTGTCTAGCCTTGGTGCTTCGGTCATGCTTTAGACCACTCTTCCTCTTCCGGACCTCAGCTGGGTCGTCTGCGGGCGACTCTCAGCGATGGAGAACCAAACCTGTAAGCCGTGTGGTAGAACAGGTCTCCATTTAGCTGTCTGACAGTACACTTACGGCCAGTACGATATACTGATGCAAGAACTGTGGTCTATGGCCAAAGCCGAAAGTGAAGGTATGTTCCCATTGAATGTTGTAGAAGGTCTTAAATACATTTTAGGCATTTTTAACTAATGGTTTCACATCATCTCTCTCCGGCGCGAATAAGAGGAATAATTGTTGTTATTGAGTAATTAAGTGATCTATGTTGTTAATAAATTATTTATTGTTTTAAAGTTAAAATGGTGCAATTAATTTAGTAGTATGTTAATTAATATTCCTTTACAGAACTCGCATTAAAGATACAATTGGAGGATTATCAGCGGCACACAATTCAATGTTCCACGAATACGATATTTGCGGTCATGTTTAGATACATCAATTTAATATTATGCTTTTGCATAATTCTCGTATGATAGTTAAAGCGGCATTATTATATAATCAACGCAACTAAGAATAAATAAACTTTAATGTTTTATTCTCAAAGATGCGACAATTGTAATCAATGCATTAACAACAATCTTAAGAAAATAATAATCCTAATTTATCTTATTTTACTGCCCCACATTTTAAATGCAGATGATACCTAATTAATGAAAGTGGCGACTAATTGAAAAAAAATCAATACTTTGAAGGGCTAGAAGAATATATTATAAAGAATAAACCATTTGTTCATTCGTCCGTAACGGTGGGCGAAAAATTTAACAATGGATTTTGTACGATGTAGCAATCTTGACGAGTTTTATTAATGTTACCAAATTGATTAAAATGTAGCAAAAGTAGTAACAATGTCGTCAAATAGATAAGAATGGCGTTAATAGGAGGTAATGTTTTGAAAATTTTTTATTTCGTCATACAATGAGCCTAGAGTCTATAATATAATTATCTTCTCTCCGTTTATATTCAAAGCTTGGCAATACATATGACGAACTTGGCAATTAGTTTAATGAAATATCTCAAATTCGTCAATTGTTCGACCCAGATTGACGATAATTTCGTCAAAATGAGAAAATTGACACCAAGTTAAAGAAAATGGCCACAAATTGTTGTATCAATTATTAAAAGATTTTAATAAAATATATTACGTTTTGACGATGCGATTAATATTGATAATTGTCAATTTAGTGCCGAGAGAAATAAGTTAATTGGTTACTTCGGACGAACAAAGTTAATTTTACTTATTGATTTTCCTTATACTTTGAAACAGTTTTACATGTTGTCATTCGGGAAATTCCAAAATTTGCAATTCAATGTTAAAAACACTATGTCGTGAATCTTATACATATTTTTTTTACTGTTAAAAGAATTATTGCATTATATACAAAAGGTCATGCGCTGCTCACCTCAGATTTTGTAAGTGCGGATAATTTGAAATATTGCAGAACTCATGCTTTAAAGGAGGTCAGTTCTGCAAATATAACCATTTTCTACGGATATTTCAAAAGTTTGCAAATGAAGTAAATAAAACAGAAATCTACTTTAAATAAAGATTTATTTTAATGCAGGCAATGTGCACTGCAAATAAAATTTTTATACAATTCGAATTCGTATTTTAAATTAAATTCATGATTATTACAATTTAACAGCATTTATCAGAAACTTTGTAATTTCATCTCCATATATTTACCTATAAGGAAGTTACATATTTGGTCTTTGCATAGTACATAAGGTAACTCTTCATTAAAATTATTTGAATAGAATTGACAATCAGTATATTTGTGCAGAGCTAGTAAATAATTAAATCAAATAAATTTTAGAACCAATGATTCATCTTGGAATGGGAATATTTCTGGAGACATACTGGTAATGTTTGTGTATGATATATATAGATTTATTTGTGAAAATCAGATAAGATCAGATCAGCAGATTTTTCGATATATTGCAATGAATGAGCTTACATCTTTCACAGTGACAAATTGATGAATAAGCAAGCTAGACGGCATAATGGTACTTACGTTGAATTGTGCTTTTGGATTTGCTTCGGACATCAACATTTAAAACTATTTTGGAGTACTTAACTAACTTATATTTCACATAACTCTAAATTAATTATCAATATTGATAGAATCTGCAATAAGCAAGTCCATATATTAAATATTATAATAATTTATTTGAAAACATGACAATTTCGTTCATTTAACGTCATTTTATATCTGCAACATATTTTCATTATGAGGTGACTTATCTCCACGTTTTCATATTTATCACCAAGTGTTACCGACAATCGAAGAGAAGTGTTTTTCTTATATATAAATAACTGTTGGCGAATTATTAGACGTAGGAATACAAAACTATTACTCAAAGTATTTTCACTTGTAAATGGAATGAACTAGATCTTTGATGATAATGATAATAATTTATTGGATAATATTACATATGGAAAGTGAACATATTCCATTATGAACACTTTCTAAATTTATGTGAATTTTTATAAATTTATATGAAAAACAATGTGCAATATCTGGGGAACGAATTAAAAGTGCTGAATTTGTCTTATTATTTTTCTAATAAAAAATTAAGTAAGAAATTATCGTTTGCGAAATGACTTTTAATGACTATATTCAAATATATTTTTTTATAATTTGGGAGAATTACCGAACACATGATTGCGTTTAAAATCAATAAGGTTATAGTATTCATTGATTTTAATGTATGTACCAAATTTCCTTTGAAACGCTCTATTAGTTAATTGAGATATCGCTTGAACAGTCTCAAGGATAAAGCCACACACACACGAAGAGAGAGAGAGGAATATAGAGAGAGCGAGAGAGGAGTGCCAGAGAGAAAGGGAGTGATAAAGAGAGAGAGAGACATCGCCACAGAAATATTCAATATGAGTTCCGGAATGCTTGAAACTTGCTCTTTCGTCGAAAACTTGATTTTGTATTTTCGACCTTGCCAAACTATTTTCCGTATATATTTTACCATGTAGTACATTCGGAAAGTAAATACATCTTTGAATTTGGAATAGTTTGAAATTTACAGTCTCTATTGCAAAATGAAGTGCAAAAGTGTCTACTGTAAATTGATCAAAATGCAGACAAATTCGATGTTCAAGGACAATGTATTGGATTGCAGTTGTGGTCTTTTACAAAAGCACCAGTCAAAACGGACCGTATAGTATACATCCATTTGTATTAATTAGTGTGACAATTAAAGATACATTTTTGTCCAGCACTCTTAGTTCAACAAATAAATATTTATGGAATTTTAATATATGAGTAGAATTTACATAAATATTTCAATGCTTGTAAAAAATGTCAATGACAAAATTTTGAATAACTGCGTTAATTCTGCAGTCACAGTCGATATGACCTATTTTTTTTAAATTATTTAACCTTAGTTTTATGGGGATGGAATAAAAAGATTCAAGTTGGTTTTGTATTTAGAGAAGATTGTGATTATTAGTTAGAATTATTCTAATAAATATTTCAATATAAAATTTTAGATTTCAAGCAAAGTAAGGTTATTTCTAGTATATATAATAGTCATATAAAGGTTTATATCACGTGAAAAAAAGCACATCCGTGATTTTAAATAGCATTATACATGATATTATTTCCGTCAATGCAAAAAGCACATAAATAAGTTAAGAAAAAATATTATAATGTGCGTATAAAATGGACTACGAATTTAAAATAATCATTTTCAAAATACATACATAGAAAAAATCTTTATTTTTGAACGTATTCAGATGCAGAAAGCTAAAGATTAGCAAAAACGTAAAATGTTATTATTTTATATAATATAGAATTAAATTTTGTAAAAAATAATTCGACATATCAGTGACCAAGAAATGTATTTTCAAAACGTAAAACTTTTATTAACCCGCATATAACACAGAGACCACGAGATTAGTAATATTATTTCTTTTCCTCCACTTCTTTTCCATATTGTATAATTTTATTGCTTAGACAGAAATGCATGAATAACTAAGCTGCTTATGTCTTTTCTGCAGATGAAATCTCAGAATTTGTGTTGGAGTTACATGTTAGAACTGTCTAATTTGGATGAATCTTCAATAATATTAGCTGTGTGTAACATATTATCTTGGTGCCAAATAATGCCGATATATGAAATTAGTTACATAGAATTATGTACAATTATCGTAAAAGGTATACACAACGGATTATTAATTTTCAACGATATAATATTACAAAGGGTTAAGTACCTCAATTTTTCAATACTATGAGTTTTTCATCAAAATTTGGGAAAATATTTCTACATAACTTCATTTATTTATATTCTTGAAGAGAAAACAATTTTACACTAATTTTTATTACAAAACATTATACATATTACGTAGTATTTGAATTAATCTAATATTTCTGGTTTTTATATGCATATGCTCTGTCACGGAAAATGAATCTTGACTGTACTTTGTACCTTTTCCAAGTTGTTGCTTTCGTTGTTCGAAACCTTTAAAAGAATATTGGCATTTTTTCAACTGAATTGAATACTTTTAATTTCAAATTTTTATTTTGAAAAATCGACTTGTCAGGTGAAAGTTCAAATATCTTAATACTATTTTGGGGACCAAAAAAAAAGAAAATATTTGATTAATCATTGTGTATTGTGGCTTAGTAATGTGACTATTTGTGTCACAGAAAATCTATGAAAAATTATTGTTACTTTACGTCTGAAAATTTAGCATGTTATAAGGAAAATTTGAATTATCTATAGTAGATTTACCAAAATATTTACAAAATATTTACCCATTGATCTCGGATTTAATTTTTTTCAATGACTCAAACATTTTTTTGACATAGAAATTTTTCCAACATATTTTTTTCCATTAAAAAGAAATTCAAAGTTCATGGAAACTAATTTACAATTTAATGATTTGTTTTTAAATTTTAAAAGAGACTAAACAAAAAATTATTATGTATTTGTTAATGCTGAAACAGTTATCTATGTACTCTTACACGAATCGAAACATCGAAACACAGCATTTCCACCACATAGACAAATATTGCAATTTTAAAGAATCAATAACGTTCTTTCTTTTTTCATCTTCAAAGGTAATAAAGAACGGGACAGTTTTTCTAGTCCCCCAAATTTCTAGCAAAGGAATACCCTGAGTAACACATCAACAATTTTTGGAGTCATCAGAGAATAGAACGAGTTAGGCATTTCATTCCAATTACTGGAAATCCCTTCGATAAGAAAAAATCGACGGGACGGGAAAGAAACCAAATGTGAAGAGTAAATAGAATATGGAGAACTAGTCATAACTAATTGGTAAGAGGGAAATGAGTGTTTTTTAAAATAAAATTAATTTCTGTTAATGGATATGTTTTTTATGATGAAAAGAACGAAATGTTTTGTATTTAAAATAAATTATACAATTAAAAAGCTCAACTTTATTTTATTTCTTCTCTACCAGAAAATTATTTGAAACTAAAATTGTAATCTTTTTAACACTTTACAACAAAGTTGAAAAGTGTTTATGACTTTGTTCATTCTGTCTGTCTGTCTGTCTGTCTGTCCGTTAGCACGATAACTGCCGTAAAAATGAGTTTATCAAAATGAAATTTTAGTATGTTGTTCAGACGGTCTGTAGGACCTATGGGAATATAAATAAATAATATCACCCAATTAGTTTTTTATTGAACCCGGGTTGAAAAAATGAAATACATTGAACCCTATGGGACCTAATTTTTCAAACATTTTTTAAGTAAATTTAAAATTCACGAATTGCTTCAAAATTTTTAGGAAATATTCACATTATCCCATAGAATATATAAAAAAAAAATTCAGTAAAATATGTTAAGTAGTTTTTTAATTAAAAAAATTATTTAATATAGGGAAAAAAACAAATTTAATTAAATTCTGACTTTGGGATATCTTCCAGAAAGAAAAGAGAGAGATATTATATAATAAATATCTCTCCATTTGTTTAAACGTTTTGCATATGGGAGTGGCTTCATATTTTAAAATAAATTTGGTAGATAACAATTTTTCATTTTTTTTTAAATTTTATATAACTCTTCTTGATAAATTTAATTGATGGCATTTTAAATGCACTTTCCTACGTCCTAGAGAGTTAAAATTTGGTACACAGCTTACATTTGTTGAACATTTTATTCGACAAAAATTTGATGGATCTTTAAATATAGATCATACATTTTTTTTCGAAATGGCCTGAAAATAATCCCCGTTCACTTCTATAAATCATTGGTGTAATATTGTTAAAAATTCTGATGTGGACAGCACATGTCTTTCTCTGCAGACTCATATTCGTTCTCTTTATTTATTCAATGATAATTTGAGTTTATCTGCACAACATAAGTATTTTAAATGACATTGAATTTACACGTTAAACTTAAATTTGGTTCTCATTTGATAGCTGGACTTATTGTCAAAGGTGGCGTAGCGAAAACGCGAAAAAACTAGAATATCTCAAGAACGGCTAGTCCTAGAGTAATGGGGTTAGTCTTATTCTTTTTGTTGTCAAAAATCACATATAAAATATGAATTTAATTGATATAATTGAGCACACGTAGTCTTTTATTTTTATATATAACGATTTTTGCTGGCCATTTCGCAAAAATAGCCCGTTCCTTTTTCCCGAATCGTAGTAGAATAACCTACAAATGATTTATATACAAAATTTTGTTAAATTTGGTATATAAATCACTTGTAGGTTATTGAAATATTATACTCCAAATTTTGTTAAATTTGGTTCATTAGTTTTTAGCTAGAGTGGATAAAGGCAATTTCTGCGGCCATTTCGCAAAGAAGGCAGATTCTTTTATTACGAATCGTACTATAATCTAATGAACATCAGGATTTCCCACAAAAAACATACCTACCAAATTGTATGAAATTCGGTCCATTAGTTTTTCAATTAGAGTGGATGTAATATCCACAGAGACACACAGAAACATACACAGATACACCCTTACACACACAGACGTCTTCCTAAAATTAGTTTTTTCGTGTTCTAGAAGTCCCAAAACGTGTAGATCCTTTGAAAATTCGAGTTCCGATCTTCGGCACGATTCCAATACTTTGAGTACATACACATACACATATATATTATCTGTGTATTATCTGTGTATCTAAATTCCGTGCCTATGCAATTACAATAGTTGTGATTTTAAATGATCCCTAAACTTTTATTATTTCTTCAAGGAAGCCTAATTTTAACATATGCAGAATTCAAATATCTCAAGCGATTGTAAGATGAATTACATAAGAATTGCTGAATTTTTTTCACACAAAATTATTTAGCTCTGGAGTCTGGAATACAAGTTATATGAATGAAATATTCATTGATTTTGCATAAAGAATCAGATGATTTATATTTCGATACAGTTTTAAATATTTAAGTATAATAAATTACTGTAGTACTGTGATAATGTAAAAGATATTACCACTGAATGAATCACATTTTAGAAATTTTTAAATGAAATTACATTTCAGTTGGAAAGTGTTTCATAATCAATGCTTATGCATGATTGATCTTTCTTGTTATCTATATATATGTTTCTATTTGAATCAGCAAATCACTTAAAACGTATGAAAAATATCATTCCACAACGAAAGAGAAATGCATATATTTCTCAGATCCAAATATATGCAAGCAAGATAAATAAATGAAATATTCAACTCATCAATAGCATGTAAAATTAACGTATGCATAATTGCTACAGCAGTAGGGTTTTGTGTAGAAAATCAGATTCAAATTTCATATTCTTCAATAAAACATAACAAACGTTATTAAAAAAACAGAAATTACTTAAATATCTAGTGTATAATTAAATATATCGTATAGCGGTATAATTTCCAAAATTTTTACAATTTACGTGATGCATTTTTTAAATAAGCATAAGTGTAACACTTGTGCTACAAGTGTAACACTTGTTTTCGTAACGGTTTTATACGCAGTTATGTTTATATAACGTTCTTATAAACTTCAAAAATAAATGTTCAAAATATAAGTAATGTTCCATGATCCGTTCATTCCGAAAAGCAACAGGCCTCTGGTGTGTTCAACGAGTAAACTAACTTTATCCTATTTATTTATTCGATTTTCTCAATTTGTTCAAAATAAATCGTAACCACAGACAGACAGATGCTCAGAAAATAATAAAAATGTAGATGATATTTATTTAATTCTTTAGTACTGAATACCCGTAAACACAATATTCACGAAAACTCGGTGATACTCAAAGAATGCACTAAAAGTTATAAGTTTGTATACAATTTCATAAGACTTATCATTTAATATAACTTTTAAACTATGAACATTAATACAATATAAAAATAAAACTTTATACCAACAAAATTTTATTTAAATAAATATATTTATTCATATATCTTTTAAAACATAAATAAAGGATTAAATTCATATTTATAAGCTGAAATAGAAATTTTAAAATAGAAACAGTCTGTCTTTACATAATATGACCTACAGCATTAAAAGAACAATGGTTCAAGGAATTAACTTGGAAATATTTTTTTTTCCAAATAACACCTTAAAACGGAAATGTTTTCAAATCGATTCTTCAAATTCGATTTAAAAGTACTTATCTTTTTATGTTTTGTTATATGGATTTAAAGGTAAAAATTTAACTGTCTCAAAAGCTTTAACTTTTTCTAAGCTCAATACCAAAATAGGTCCCAAAACCCATTTATCGTCTCCTGTTAGCTTTAAGAGAAATTTTCAATATTATTTTTTATTTTGATTTTTGTTACGAACGATTGCTTTTTAACAAATTACAACAATGTTGAAAAGTGTTTATGACTTTGTTCATTCTGTTTGTCTGTCCGTTAGCACGATAACTGCCGTAAAAATGACTTAATCAAAATGAAATTTTAGTACGGTGTTCAGACGGCCTGTAGGACCTATGGGAATATAAATGAATAATATCATCCAATTAGTTTTGGATTGAACCCGGGTTGAAAAAATGAAATACATTGAGCCCTATTGGATCTAATTTTTCAAACATTTTTTAAGCGGACTTAAAATTCACAAATTGCTTCGAAAATTTTAGGTAATATTCAAATTATTCCATAAAATATATAAAGAAAATTTCAGCAAAAAATATTTAGTAGTTTTTTAAATAAAAATTAAAATATTAATTACACCTCTTATTTGAAGCGATCACGTAACCATGATATGAAAAGATCACGTGACCCACTTCAAAATAAAATATGGCATCCATCTTGTCTCAAAATCGTGATATTTAAAGTTCTTTTTAATTCATATTGAGTGTTGTATTCGTCCTAAAACCGCTTTATTTTTGTTTAAATTCTGTGCATCTACATACTGAAACAACGCATTGACAATATATTTGAATTTAAATGATCATCCAAATTTGATTATTTCTGCAACGAAGCCTATTTTTCACTTATGTAAAATGTAAACAGAAAAATATGTAGATTGAGTTGTATAAGAATTGCTGTATTTTTTTAACGCAAAAGTATTTAGCTCATGGAGTCTGCATAGCTGATATGAATGAAATATTCATTGATTTTATACAGAGAAGGAAGATATTTGTCGATGAAGTTTTAAGCATAGAGTTTAATTACTTGTAGCTCCATGGTCTTAAGTTTTTAAATAAAATAAATTATTTTAGTATTGTGATGAATGAAATGATTGGGAAAATTTTATGAATGAAATGCTGTTTTATAGAGAGAGCCAGGGGTGTTATTTTTTCTATGACGTCATTTGAATGAATGTCAGTTGTTATCGATGAAGTTTTCAAATATAATAAATTATTTTAGTTTTATGATGATTTTAAAAACATTACTGAGGAATGTATCGCATTTTAAGGATGTTTAAACCAGGCAATTTATATTTCAATGCCGTCATTTGAATGAAGTGCTGATTTTTTTCGATGGAGGTTTAAGTTTTCAAATATAATAAATTAATGTAGTATTTTAATAAGTTTTAAAATATTACTTAGGAATGTATTGCATTTTAGAGATGTTTAAATAAAATTGAATTGAAGTTGGAAAGTGTTTCATAATCAATGCTTTAAGCATGATTGGTCTTTCTTGTTTTTTTGTATTCTTCTCCAGTTAAATAAATATCTTATATATGCTAATCTGTATGACATTAAAAATATTAACGTGTTTTGAAGTAAAATCAAAATATATCCCTAAAGATAATTTATTTTTGTTACCTACATTTGTAAACTTTCTACTTCCAAATTAGTGAATGTACTAATTTATATATAATTTCTTCAATAATAGATATTTGTAAAAGGAACATTTTTATACCTCAATTTATGATATTCCGTGCCAGTTTTAGTTGTTTAACATAATTTTATTTTTATTGAAATTGTATCATCCTTTCAAAATTTCGATTATTTTTCGTATACATCAGTTTTACGTCACTATTTGCTTGGCAAAATATAGCTTGCCTATTTAGTTCAGCTAACTTTTTAATTCAGTGGAATGGAGCGTTTAGACTTGAAGTTTAAAACATAATTTAAAAATAAATCTAGGGGTGGGTGGCGGAAAAAAACATATACGTCAAAAATTCCATTTTTTTATAATATACATATTTGGTTTAAGAAATTTAGCATCTTTGTTGTGCAAAAAAGCGCTTAAATCATTTGGGATTTTAAGATATTAATAAAAGAAAACCTTAAACACCTGCTAGATTTTACAGATATATCAGCGGGGTAGTAAAATATAAATAAAAATATTTATTTAGCTTATAAGTATATAAAAACTTCATAAAATTTTAATCAGTATTCTGAAAACTAAACAGTAAGATTAAAAAAAAATATTCTCCTAAAAGTATCAATATTTTATTCCCCGATATTTCAAAATTCTTGTTTTGGACATGTGCTTTCACGAGCTTTTTCATTTCATGTGCTTTTTCCTCGCCAGCCTTTGAAAATAAAACTATTTGCGTAGCATGTTTGTGCATAAATTAGAGTATGTCGTTGTATTAAATAATTGATATATTAATATGTTAATTGAAAAATATTATAATGTATTTTCTGTATTTATGATATTGAAGTTCACTGATGAAAATGTACTTTAATTATTAAAGCTAGCCCCTTTCAGAAAAATATTTTGTATTGAAATTGTTTCTAATTTGAAGAAAATAAAACTTCAATTATGTAGCACGCTTGTGCATAAAATTGGAGTAAATTGATGCAAGAAATTATTTATATAAGGATATGTTGATTCATAAAATATTCCGATGTAATTTCTATATTTATGAAATTGAACATTTCCGACACACTTATCTTACATAAATACTGAACATGATGTTGAGCCAAGATGTGAATTACAGTACCACGAAGTAAATTACTGTGCATATAAAATATAGAATACAAATTAGGTTCGCAGTATTTTACAATATTTATTATGTGTAAATCATTATTCAAAATGCAAGGAAACCCGAAGTTAATATTAAATAAATAATATTTAAAATACTATGTTTTAACATAGTTCAATATTGTTTGAAATTCTACTGCCAAACATGAATTTTTCACGTTTTAAATGCATTTTCACAAACAGAAGGTGCTATAATATTTGATTAAATACCTGGTATATTGTTATGAACATGCAAAATATATGGATTCTGTAAAGTAGAATTCAAATGAGACGTAAAATAAAGGTGACATCTTCTTAAAACCAAATTTAATTACGTTTCCACTCATGCATTAAACATAGGAAAAGTCTGAGACTAGTATAATGTGTCTTACAGGTTGAACTCAAGATTTATATACAAAATAGAAATGTTAGCTATGCATAATACTGGAGTGAAATGGCGACATCTTTTAATGTACATTGCGTAATGAATAACTATATTTAAATAATTGAATTGGGGTTTGTCAGCAGAAATAATTATATTAATGAATTAAATTATATGTGTATGTTCTTGAGTTTCTGTATTTTAAATGCTATATATATATATATATATATATATATATTATTTAAATCGAAAAATATTTACTGCTGTAATAAATCCTTGGGTTTCATTCCGTTTTTTAGATATTGTTTTCAATATAAACTCACTGTGGTTAAACCCGTTTCTTAGCAACATTATATAATATTTTTTCAAATAATTTTTTGGAACATATATAGTTTGCATAATACTATCTCATTGAAGGTTTAATAGTGCGGTTTTTATGAATATCTACATAAACCTTTGTCTTAAAACTCGATACACAGACCAAATTTTATATAGGAATATTCCAAGTCTACCCTGAAAATTTCATCCAATTCGGTGGAGACTTTCTCCCGTGATGATGAGATAAACACACAAATAAACACGCTGACATATTTTAAATTTATTTGTATATATTTTGTAGTTCGATATAGCAGGTTGCTGAGATTCATATAAATACAGACTACTGATATAGAAAACGACTAATTTCGCATTTTTATAAAATATACAATATTAGAAAGTAAGCTTAGTTAGAAATTAAAAAAAAAAGATAAAATAGATGTAATAATTTCAGTTAAATTTGATTATGCGATAATATTCTACACCCTTTCATTATAACATTGTGCATTCACAAATGCAATTAAATAGCCTAGTAGTTGGATTTTAAGATGAAATCAGTAATATAAAATATGTTGTTTCAGCTGTAAAAATATTTTGCTCATATGATCATATGCTAAGAATTTGGCCCAGATATCCTTAATCTCATTTTTCTCCCTGGCAATCAGTACCATTGGTTTTTTTTTTTTTTTTCATTCTACTATTTATTGTGCAGTGTAGCAATTGTGAGGCTAAATGTATCTAGTGTTTAATTTTGATGCTACATTTTATCAATTATATACCGATCGAAATGCTTCGATATAAAATTTTGAATATTCGAATATTTTGAAAGATATCATTTTGTTGTATCCAATACAGTAACTGTATGCATAAATATTGTGGTAACTGGAATTAAATTTGTATAACAACTGTTATTATTACTGTTATTATTTAATATAATAGTTTTGCTAAATTGAACTTATTATACATGGCCGTAAAATCGTACATAGTGGACTCCTTATTAAATTGTACATTGCTTAGTGTGCCGCTATTAACCCTCCAATTGTTTACTTTTCGCGAAAGTTCTGTAAAGGAATTATTATTTATATAGTACTAAATGGATTACACCATTTTAACTTTAACAATAAGGCATTTAATAACAAAATAAAATACTTAATTATTTAATTACAACAATTATTTTTCTCTATAATTATTTCGGCAGAGGGACCAGGTAAGACCAGTATTCAAATGCCTGAAATGTAGTTAGGACCTAATATCATATTTGAGGTACACATACCTTCACCTCTGTCTTGGACTTTGTTAGGAGCACGTACTTGATGTCGTCCTTATTGCTAGCATTAACTCATAGTGTAATGCATCGACACGTAAACTCGTCGATCGTATTATACTGCCGACTCAAACACTCGCACTTATGTCATTCTCGTAGTCATATCTGTATTCGCCAAGTCATACGTATACAACTTTAACAGGGTATCATCATCTTTATGTCATGATGTCGCAGGAGAATATATCAACAAGTGTCGTTGTTAAGTCACAGGTTGTGGCTCTTTTACCTCGGGACTGTCACTCCCCCTTTGCTTTGATTGGCAGTCTTCACAGCGACGCCACAAGCATCTTCTCCATTGGACAGTCTTTTTATCTAATGTCGTTACTTCACATTTTCTTAAGAGTTCGACCTCACAAACATGTATTTTTTAGAATTCACGTATGGATTTGCATATTTCATCGTACCCCATTAGCAATTTACGGTCCTTGTAATATCGGAAGTATGGAGATTACTTAACTCTGGTCTCGATTTTGTCTCTGTCTTTAAAGCAAAAAGCTACGTACATAACCAGCTGGTTGGCTGTTATGCAAAGTTCGTGTATTATGATTTTCTTATATTGGGCCAAGCACTTAACTACATTTGTTTTTAAGTTTTTGCAACATCTAAATGCGAAATTTGTATACAAATGTTAAGATTTGACTGCTCGGTGTCTCATTTTAAAAGTCTCCGAGTGTACTGGCGTGATCTCTACTACATCAGCGTCAATTAAAAAAATTAGAACGTATTAGAGATCAAATGTTTTTTTATTTTTTCACAAAATACCGTAAATTTGTGTTTGTTTCTTCATTGCAAAGCCACTTAGACAAATTCATCTATGTACCACGTACATGTAATCTAATTCCATGTGTCACGCAGTGACATGGAGTTAGAACAATAAACAAAAAGTAGAACAATGTCAAAAGATAAT
The DNA here is from genome assembly GCA_951213105.1 of Amaurobius ferox. Classification (NCBI taxonomy): domain Eukaryota; kingdom Metazoa; phylum Arthropoda; class Arachnida; order Araneae; family Amaurobiidae; genus Amaurobius; species Amaurobius ferox. The sequence goes on from OX578134.1 coordinate 121,507,761, forward strand.
CCAGATGCACATCTACAAATATTTATAATTGTATGATTTCGCTTTATTAGAAATGTCCAATGAACCCCGATTCTCTCGTCTATAATAAAAATAAATAGTTTCTGTAAAATAAATTTAAAAGGCGAAAATACTGTTTTATGCTAAAGACGTATATATTCTAATACTTAGAATGCAAATTAAAAATTATCGCTATACATTCTTGACCATTGTAATTATAATACATATTACTTGAACATTATAATTATACTTAATGATGCTTTGGTTAACAATTTATCACATTGGCATTAATAAATGTATATGAAGTTCATGATACCAATTAATTGGTAGGACATACATTCATTGGATCTTGTATATCGATGACATATGTAGATCCACGAGATATATTTAAAGATGTAAATTATATATCTACATATAAATATAGACAGGGTGTTTCAGTAATCTTCAGGGATTTATATCGTTGCTGACTGCTATCTAAACACTCCATACTAACATGTATGATCCATACTAACATACACGATTCATATTAACAATTAAAAAAAACATGTGATAGGACAGTTGCATAATGTAATGGTAATTTACGGTAAGAAGATAGTATTAGCAAAATTATAAATAATTTATTTTTTTATCGAACCCTCGAAGAATGTTCAGTTAGAAAAAGTTACGCTTAGAGCACATTACTAAAATAAAAGAAGCCTACATTTCTTAATTAAAAACTCTCTGAGGACATAGGATAGTATTTTTCGAAATTTTGAGCATTTCACGTTTGTGGAAAGTTCATTTTATTTGAGAGCGGTTCCTGTAAAATAGTGATGTTTCTATTACGGAGCGGTTATTGTCAAATAGGGCTACTTATATCAAATAGGGCTATTTTCATTAAATACATTTAATCTCAGAGCGGTTACTATTAAATCTCATTGTAATAGCCCATCGAAAAAATTTGAAAGGTAGTGTTGGATATTTTGTGCTAATAATGTCAATCCCCAAATGTTTCCTATCGGAAGATTTTGCTAAGGATGCTGAATAACAATTTGGAACTCTAATTTTTTGTTGAAACCACTTCCATAATTTATATTACCCATTGTGGATTGCATGTCCGCCTAAAGGGGATTGATTACCCCCTGAATATCTCTGTCTCTGCTATTCGTGTCCATTATATCGGCCTTCTATTTCCAGTCTGTTGGATCTCTAGCAATAACGCAGGAGTTCTAGCGTATTTTTCATGGATATTTTATTTTTATTATGTGACTGAATACTGGATATTTAATATGTGATTGAAATTTATTTATTTATATATATATATATATATATATATATATATATGATTTGGTTGATATCTATATATGGTATGATATATATGTGTTGATTTGGTTAATATATAATTCTAATATATATATATATATATATATATATATATATATATATATATACATATATATATATATATATATATATATATATATATATATATATATATATATATATATATATATATATATATATATATATATATATATATATATATATATATATATATATATATATATATATATATATATATATATATATATACATATATATATATATATATATATATATATATATATATATATATATATATATATATATACACATATATATTTATATATACATATATATACATATATATATATATATATATATATATATATATATATATATATATATATATATATATATATATATATATATATATATATATATATATATATATATATATATATATATATATATATATATATATATATATATATATATATACATATATACATATATATATATGTATATATATATATATGTATATATATATATACATATATACATATATATATATATATATATATATATATATATATATATATATATATATATATATATATATATATATATATAATTTTTTTCTTTTATGAATGTTTCTTATACATTACAAGACTAAATCACCATGCATAATATAAAATTAATTATTATTTAGTGGACATTTGTTTGCATTTAGATCTGAACAATCATCACTTTATAAATAATAGAAAACCACTCCCTCTAAACTCTATGTAATTAGTGCAATTCCTAAAGCAAAAAGATGATTAGGCTGTTTTGGGCAAAATATTTTGGATACGATGTGTTTAAAATCCATGAACATATATGTTTCCAAAAGAATGGTTCTCACAAATCTTTTCAAATTTTACTTTTTTTTGATCTGCTTTCTCAACGATTGGTTTAAAAAACATATGCTAAACAGCGATCATTTACAAATACGAGTTATAGATTACTATCATGCAAGTTTTAAAAACAGCATATTATTTTACAGAGCTGTAATTATCATCCATTACTGCGTTACTATAAGCACGAAAATCGATATACATAAAAATATACATACTCGAAAATCGAACATAAAAATAATATATATACTCTTCATAGTTTTGATGTCGTTTCTTTACTTCCTAGTATCCCCGTTGACATTGCTATTAAAATTATTGCCAAAAAACTTCATAATCACAGATTTAAAACCCCCACTATTGACGCAATCACTTCTCCTTTGAATATTGTTGCGGAGACAAATTATTTTGCCTTCCGCGATGCTATTTACTTGCAAATTTCTGGCACCCCAATGTGTAGTCGATTATCTGGTATTTTGACGGAATCGGTTTTGCAGGAACTCGAGAATAAGGTTTCGCCTTTTTTAACGATTAAACCTAATCTTTGTTGGCGTTACGTGGATGATGTTTTTATTATTTGGGGTCGCGATTTAAATGATCTCCTTCATCTTTTGGATAAGGTTAATGATTTTTACCCTTCGATTAATTTTACTGTAGAGCATGAATCCAATATTTCTTTGACTTTTATTGATGTTCTGATGACCCGTTCAGATTTTGGTTTTCATATTTTCGCTTTCCGTAAACCTTCTTTTACTAACTTTTGTATCCCCGCTAATTCTTTTTATCCTGTATCCTCTAAAAAAGCCTCTTTTAACGCCTATTTTATTCGCACATGTAAAGTTTGCTCTTCTATCTCTGCTTTGACTGATGAAATTAATTTTATTTTTAATCTTGGCCATTAGGCTGCTTAGTCTTTTGAGTTTATTTATAAGATTTTAACCCATATTTGCAGTAAATTTACTCAGTTTGATACTAAACTTGTTGCAATTAAAGATCGTTTGGATTATAAATCTAGCTTTCCTTACCATCCTAAGATTTTTCATCCTTTTATTCAATTCTGTCATGAATTTAGTTTCAAACCTGCTCACTCTAATATTATCACTTTATTTAATCGTATTCGTTCTGATAAACTTGGGGATATCGAAGACTCTAAAACCTTTGCCAGGGCGTATGTAGTTCCCCTGTTGTTTCCTGGTGGTGACTATACATTTTACATTGGTAGTACAAAACGCAATGTTGGCATCCGTTTAGAGGAACACGTTCGCGATGTTAAATGTGGCAAACTTTCTACGGCTCTTGCTCAATGTGTGGTTAATGATAAGTTCCTGCCCTTTTTTGAAAATCTTTTATTTTAGTTCGTTGTAATAACCCACATAATATTATCCTTTATGAATCCCTTTTTATTTTGATTCCGTTCAAATTTTAAGTTATGCTTGTCGACTCATTCTAGACTCTATGTAATTCAAGTCTCTTCATAGTTATTTTTATGACGTCATTCTCATGAAAATTTGGCTTGACTGTTCTTTCGAAATTGCGCTTTTATTGTAATAAAAAGTAATATATTTTTGATATTACTTTTCTGGTAATATTCTTACAATTTGAATGCGTGCTTTCCTGTAATGCGTAGAATATATATTTATTCGTAGAATAATATATTTATGATAGTACGTAGAAAAATACGACCCGTAGAATAATATATTTATGATAGTGCATTTCTTGTAATATTTTTACAATTTGAATCCATTTAAAGTATATTTTATATATTTTCCGTGGGTATTTATTAGGTTAATTTTGTATTAATTAATAGTCTGTTCATTTACTAATTAATTTTTTTATGCAAATTTGCTGTGTAACTGGTCTATATATAAACATATCATGTTCACTTTTCATGTAGCTACTGATGAAGAAGGTATTAACGCCCGAAAGCGCTCTGGCAATTTTAAATGCTTTGTACGTCTTTTAGAATGTTTTAATAAATGACTTTTCGTCTACGTAATTTTCTTGATTTTATTTATATAAAAATATGACCAAATTTAGCGAATAAAATATGATGTGAAATTTTTTAACTACGAATATTAAATCCTATTCCAAGCATTTGCATTAGTATTGTGAGAAATGTATGATATTCTTATTCTTGTATACTGCAGAATACGTTTGCTTTTAGATCGGATAATTAAATCATTATGTGATATATGTTCCACGTTACAATGATATGGAATGCTATAGCTTGCGCATTCCTCATTACCGGAAAGTTATAATGAAAAATCAACTAGTATATAAATTAAATAAAATATATATATTGCCAGGATTTTGCTTCTTTATAATATTCGTAAAAGTATTTATTTAATTGTATTAAAATGACTTTTGTTATAAATAAAAATTAATGAATCTTCTATAGTTGTATCAAAATGATAGTTGAATTAAAAATAATTAGAATTAATATCTATTAGGCTATAGTCTTCTTTCGATTTTATTTTGAATTGATACTTAATTTTTTCTGATTTCCGAGGGAAAATAGTCAGATAAAATTTAAGTTGTTGGAGCTTTTCGCTGATTAAATGAATTTATGATTTTATGCTGATTTAAAATTGACGAAAGACATAAAATATACTGCAAATCTAAGGACTTGAAAATTTAGATATGTTTTCATAGAATTATGTAAACTAAAACAAATGCATTCATCAAATAATATAGATGTCACTAAAACTTGGACAGTGCAATCATAGTAAATATATAATATAAAATAAAAGTAAATTTATTAACGAGAAAATATATGAATGTCATCACTAAATGCAATTTTGTGGAAAGATCTCAATAATTTGAGCAGTGCCATTTAAATTAGTATCAACTTTGAATCAAATATCTAATACACTTAAAAACCGTTTGCCTTGTAGGAAATATGCGATCATAAAGAAATAGAATAAAGACACAAGGGTGTTTTCTTATCTGGCCGAGTGTTTTCACACAATTAACATTATTACATTGCTGAAAGTTCTTTCATTACTGAACCACGATAGCCTTAAGTGCCATACAATGGACATTGAAAATCTCTTATGAAAGGTTGCTGCAGGATATTATTTTCCCCGACTACGAAAACAGCGAAATCGCATTAAGTGCATGTATAACCCTTACCTTCACCTGAAAACGCTATACACATCGCTTTGATTCGTATGTACTGTGGCGATATTTGCTACTTTATCTTTTTCTACTTTTCAAACAAGCTCACATCGATTAACATACATAAAAGATTTAATCTTTAAAGGCGACTGTACACCAAAACACGATGTTGAATTTATACTGCAGGTGTAGAGATTGAGTTGTCACATCACAGTAGCCACATTTCAGTTATTAATGATTTTCCTGAACTGGTTTAAAACATCAAATAAATTCTCAAAATAAATTAATGGTGAAATGTATTTAATAAACTGGTTTCGTGGATTTTCAACTTAAATGTAACTAGTAATTTTGAAATAACAGGAATTCCCTCCTGCGTAAAGCAGTCTGTAAAGTAGCTTAATACAGAAAAAGCTCTATACACTGATTTTCAGGGAAAATGCTTCAAGGTAGATCATTTTAAAACCCTTGAAAAAAATTATAAAGTATGTTGCTCGATATTTTTAACATAATAAAAAGTTTCGGCGATATCTTTAGAAAACAAACCGTTTTAGATAGCGAAACATTCACATATACTGTCAGCTGCTCAACTAAATAGCAATAACCTGTATTTTTTTTAACGAAACATTATTTTTATGCAACGGCAATTGTCCTCGTTTACTATAACGATAAAACGGAAATCAATATAGATGTAAACGATAACAAATTTACGAAATACTTATCCAGATTTTGTTTTAATGTCGTTGTTATACGAGTATAACACGTGATTCTTCTTCATATGCATGACGCTGGGATACGTTAAACTATCGAATATTCCCTTTTGCTGATTCTGGGTTCATTTGATTTTTTTTAAATATGTGGATCGTGACAATGTGGATCAATGACCGCATAGGAATACATGGAGTATCGAACCAAAGTTGCAAAGTAGCTTTCCAACAGCGTATAAACTTAAGATTCCCAGTTTGGAAAATCTGATCTTAAAGATTAAAGTAATATTTAAATATTTGCTGAAATGTACACACCTATGAATTAAAATATATTAATTACAAATCAAATAAACAATTCATTTTAATGTAGTATTTATTATTTTTATTGATCTCAAAATACTATTTTAGAATTTTCTTAGTTACACAGTTTGAACGCATTCATTTCTAACATCCAGTTCTAACATCTATTTCTAGTATCAAGTCCTTTCTCTATGATTCTCCTGTTCTAGAAGTCTGCCGTTTTAATGTGTCCAAAATATATAATATTTTTTATTATAAAAATAATTGTTTTGTATATTTTGAAAAGCATAAATTCATTTCTCATTTTGTCACGATAATATTTCTGTACATAAATGTTCATATTTGAGAAGTAAATATAATGTATGAATTTCAGACCTTTCACTTAAATGTTAATATTTAATGAAGTTGGATTAAATACAGTTGCATCTCCCTGGCATTGCCTTCCGTTTCGAATTTGACCCTGCATCAAAACTATCCTCCATTCTTCTTCGACCCAGACCATCAGACCAACCCGAAGATGTTAGGTATATGATTGGAAGACCGATAAGTTCCACCCAATTAAAGCCAGAACCTAGTGGGGGTGGCATACACAGGGGCCGTACCCTTCTCCCCTACCATCAACGTCTCGGAAGGATATATTAACCACATATTTAAGGTGCCCCCCACTTTGCCTTAGTACGGGAATAGTTTGAGCAAAGGCGGGAATTGAACTCGGGTCATCCTAGTATACCCACAACGCGCAACTGGGATGATTCACTCCAACAACAGGGATGATCTACTCCAAAGTCCTCTATTCTTCACGATTCTCTGCTTTATGCGCCTTGTGTGTAACTTTATTTTCACAAGGTTATCCTTTGCACCATCAAGCCCTACTGTATTTCGACATCCACGAGGTCTAGTCCCGCCAAGTCTTGTAATGAAGCATTATTAGTAGTTCTGTTGCTATTCATTCGCTGAATTAGCCCTATCCAGTTTAGTGTTCTGATTTTGATATCAGTAATAATATCAACATCAATAATTTTTCCATTATTTCTTTGATATTTCTCACTCCCCATAATCTATTTTCGTAGATTATGTCTGAAAATTTCCTCAGCATTTTTCGTTCCCAAATAAGTAATCGGTTTTGATCTCTCTATACTAATGTCCAGGATTCTCAGTCGTACAAAACCACGGGTTTGTTTGAGAATTATTTTATATAAAAGAATTGTACTTTTGAGCGGAGATCAAACTACTTTTAGAAGTGTCTGAATACAATAATGGGACTTGTTTGCTGCAGAAGTTCTGTCAGTAATTTCGACCGAAACATCATTATTTCCGATAATTACTGAGCTTAGATAAGTGAATTACTGCATTCCTTCAAATATAATTTTACCAACTGTTACATTTCCTCCACTTCCTGCTTAATTTGCCTAAGACAGTAAAGTAAATAGAATTTATTACATTGCAATCAATAAGAATTTCAAAATATCACACAACACACTAAATATGTGTAACGATTAAAGAATACAAATAAATATATATAAATAAATAAAATAAATAAACAAGTGAAATAAAGCATGATGCTTTATATTTAAAAATAAAACCCAGAAACTTAAAATGATAAAGAAGTTTTATAACATCTTGTTCCGTGCAGACATAGGGTTATGCACATTCTTTCATATCGACGAACATTTTCATTTATTAAAGTTTTACATCATTAGGTTACGTCCTTACGTCCTATCCGTGCATTATGACCATGTTTCCGTACTTGTTATGCATAGTTTTGGCCAATTACGTTTCAGTGTTCTCAGATACAATGTTATGCTGGTTCTTCTGTGAGTCAATCCATATTAATACTAAAAAGGTAGATTTAATGCAAATTACGTCAAAAATGATAACTAAAAAGAAACAGAAGTGCGGGAAGCAGTGCATAAAATATTGGGTGAATAACCTAAAATCTTCTGTGAGGGAATACGCAAGCTTGTTGACCGCTAGACTAAGTTAATTGAAAACGAAGAAGACTATGCAGAAAATAACGTACTTGTGTCCTCACTACATTTGTGTAAATACATTGAAAGAAATAAAGCAGATAATATTTGAGATCCCCTGTAATATTGCATCTTGATTCTCAAACAACTTCTGATCTCTGTCTGCTCTCTTCATTTCATCTTAACTTTCCCTGAATAGGGCTTTAGCAAACTCCGCTCTGGGTGCCCACTGGTTCGCAAACTTTCGTGAGGGGCTTTGTTAAAGCTTATTCATTGGACCTAACCACTTTTATCCACCGGTCTGATCGTGTTCGTGTGCGGGTGCATTTGCAGATTCATAACTTTTATGTACGCCGACTAGTCTAGCATCAATAATTGTTCGAAAAAACTAATTTTTATGACCTAGAGATCGATGTGATATTTATTTATCTTGTTACCATAGCACTTATAAAAATATCCATCAGCTGTATATCCTGCATATATATATACAGATATATATATATATATATATATATATATATATATATATATATATATATATATATATATATATATATATATATATATATATATATATATATATATATATATATATATATATATATATAATATATATATATATATATATATATATATATGGATTCAAATGAATAAGAAATGAAAGAAGTAAAAACGGATGGGGATGCTTACAAGGAAGTCGAACGGCCAAGGGGGATTACGACCCCTTGTTCCCGGTTGAAGCACGCTTTTAATCCCAGGAAACGTTCCCGGAACCAGACTCGCCTGATGTCAGCATAAACTATATCATCAGCTGGAATTCCAACTTGAGTATAGGCGTACTACGTAACTTAATACTCAATCATCTTAACAGGATTAAAAGATTAAATACAACCAAGACCGAACGCATTATATGCGAACGTAATTTGGTATGCGAAGCGAAAAAACAGCTATATCCGTTACATTTCCTAAAGCATTATTATGAAAAATCATACAAAAAGTATGATCAGGACTTTTATGCAAAATTCTATGAACTATTATAGTTACGTCACGCTGGATGCAAAAAGATTAACTGTGACATGTATCTTAACCGTAACATGTTATAAGGACTTACAAGGACTTGAACGTAATGAAAAGTCAGTGCTGATATGGATGTTATAGGTTGTTTAGACATTAGGCATCCAAGTAGTCTTGCTATTAGTATCGTTTCATGTTGGTGATCTGGGTTTTCAAGTACGTTTTTCAATGGATTGAATTTGGCTTTTTCAATGGATTGGATTTGCTTTTTCAGTGGATTGGATTTTGCTTTTCCAGCGTTGGTATATGGAGGACTGCTTCAGGCGAGTCTGGTTCCGGGAACGTTTCCTGGGATTAAAAGCGTGCTTCAACCGGGAACAAGGGGTCGTAATCCCCCTTGGCCGTTCGACTTCCTTGTAAGCATCCCCATCCGTTTTTACTTCTTTCATTTCTTATTCATTTGAATCCATATTCGTGCTTATATTGTATGTGCTGCAATGCGCCTTATGATAGTATGGGCATATCCCGTTTTAATATTTCTAGTAAAAGTTATATTTTACTTAACATTTGTATTGTATATATATATATATATATATATATATATATATATATATATATATATATATATATATATATATATATATATATATATATATATATATATATATATATATATATATATATATATATATAATAGAATATAAAAAAAGAAAAAGAAGGCAACGTAAAGTGCTTACAAAATGGCGGTAAGGGGTTGTGACCTTACTCCCCAGTTGTCAACATGCATGTCTCAAATGCCGCGGCACTGCACTTCTGGTCGCCAGCACTGACTGAAGCCATCCTCCGGAGTGTTAATCATAATTACCACAAGACCTTTGCGAAAGTGGAAAGATATATCAGACGTTACCATACGGGTGGAACAGTAATAATGAAATTTTATACTGATGCAGGTCCCTAAAGACATCAACGTAATACTAGTTCAGCGGTTTCGGTTTTATTGTTGCCATGCCTACAATGTCATTAAAGACCCTAAATATTCACATAATTTTAAACTATATTCATTATTCTTGCCGTAGTAATTTCTGATGTGATGTTTCATAAAAGGTACAGGATAGTTCTGCTTTAATGCCTGTTCAAGGAATGTTTTATCAATTTGCAATCTGATGATGTCATTGCTTACTATTCGTTTCGCTCTTGATAAACTACTTATAAAACATTCCTAAAAATATTTTTGTGTTAGTTTGATGTCCATTGAATGGTTCCTGTTATAGGAATATTAAAAGTTTGTCTTTTATCGTATATATAAAAATATAGATGTTGTTGGCTAAAGTCTATACATAGATCCAAAAAATTCACCACATTATTATGTTTTCTGGGATTCTCATCAAAATTCAAATTGTCATGATAAAAGCCAAAATTCATATTGAAGCTTTCGTTTTCATATCCAATTATCAGATCGTCAACATAAAGGAGGTAGATTATTTCATTATTGATGTGACACCTTTTTTCATAATGATCTAGATAAATGTCAACTAAATTCGAAGAACAGCCCCACCTATGGGGATGCCTTTGATCTGTTCATGAAAATTCAATCCATTAAAAAGATTCTAATAAGATAAAGATAATTTCTTCAATGACTACCTTAATCAGTGACTTATATTTGTTTATTCCAATATTTTGTTGCATATCGAATTATTCATATAATGGGATCAGTATACTGTATAAATCCTTGATTTCAATATTATTAAAGAGTTCTTGGAAATCATAAGTTTTGAAGAATAATTTAGTATGATGATTTTTCAAAATATCAATATCTTCATAACTGCATTTTATGATGTAAGAACCGCGATTAGTAATTTTCTTTAATATAGGCTTTAAAACAGCAAGAAGCATATTGAGTTAGTTTTAGTAAGATATGTTTTGAAACCCATCCTTACAGGTCGGAACTTCTTAGGATTTTTATGAAGCTTTGATTAAATAAGGGTATTTTATACGTCCTGTGTATTTAATCCCTACTTTAAGATATAATGCTCTAATTCTGTTATTGAGCGTTTGGTTAGTTGTGTTTATAAAGCAATATAAAGATTGATTTTCATAATTGGTGATAAGAGTTTTGATGTAGAGGTATTTGCAGGTGGTTGCATAATTGCTTGGTACTTAATAGGTATAGGTTATTATGAACTTGTCCTGTAATGACTTGAGTTTCTTCATATCCACTCTACATATTCCATCATGAGTATAATGTTTTCCATAATAATACTCAAAATCTTGTATCACCATATATCGCCATTTGTAGAAAGTGAAATCAGGTATTCTGAATTTAACAGGCATCTTATACTTTTTTTTACAATTCAAGTATGAAAGATAGCAAAAAGAGAACAGGAATGCTAACGAGGGATTATTAATGTCTAGGGGGATTGCGACCCCTATTCCTGGGTAAAGCGTGCTTTTATTCCTAGGAAACACTCCAAGTCACAGTGATCGCACGCAGCAGTCCCAAAACCATGTGCATGGGAAAAACAGAATTCCAAAGAAAATACAATCCAGGACTCAAAAACCAAGAAAGCCAAATACGGCTCGAAAAGGAAATCAACCAACATGGAACGAGAGTTTGAGAACGATGTTCCAGAAATTCGAATAAGAAAGAACGATGTTCCAGAAATCCGAATAAGAAAGAACGATGTTCCAGAAATCCGAATTCAGATTTCTGATTCCCTTGATTCCCTTTTCGAGCCGTATTTGGCTTTCTTGGTTTTTGAATCCTGGATTGTATTTTTTGGGGGATTCTGTTTTTCCCATGCACATGGTTTTGGAACTGCTTCGGGCGATCACTGTTACTGGGAGTGTTTCGTAGGAATAAAAGCACGCTTTAACCAGGAATAGGGGTCACAATCCTCCTAGACATAAATGATCCCTCGTTAGCATTCCTTTCTCCGTTTGCTATCTTTCATACTTGAATTGCAAAAAAAAATTAAGTATTTCCTTTTCGGTATATATTATGAATGAGAATTAAGTGTTGCATATCGCGCCTTTACTCACTTCATTTTGTTTTAGATACATTAATTGTCCTTTATTGATATATATATATATATATATATATATATATATATATATATATACACAACGAGAGAGAGATAAAATGGATATGTTTTTCTTTTTACTTAGTTTTTGTGAATTAAGATACGAGCTACATTACGCAGTTGTGGCAAATTATACAATATTTTAAAATTATAGCCCTTGGTTATATTGCACTATTAAAAATAAAAAAAGACGACAGACTTTTAAGTTTTCCTTTTTAAAAATATATGATTTTTTAAAAATTATTCGTAATAAATATCAGCCCAAAACATATACCATTGATTTCAAAGTGAAACACAATAGCGATCTATTGAGAGAAAAAAATGCAAATACCAGAATTTGAATAATTCCATTTCAATTTCATAATACGAAAAAGCAGTGCATTCTGTATCTCCATTTTCAATAATTAAGTTCCATACATAGCCATTTTTGCAGTTCTAAAATCATATAAAAACCAATGTCTTCAACTCATTTTTACCGTTCTCTTATGTAAATATCAATATTGTTAAAATAATGCTACGAAGATCCATATTTAACATAAAGATCGTAATTCAAATAAAAAAATATTTTCATTTATTATTTTTCACTTTGTTGTATGCTTACCATAGTTAGGAAACATATTTTTTGTAGTAAACAGGATTTTGAGAAACCTAATGGTTTTCGCAATAAATATTTAAATAATGGTCTTTTAACTATTTCTAAGAAAAATGCAAAATAAGAAAATTCATAGCGGATTTCATAAAGATCATTATATTGCATTGGAAAATGGATGAGTTTTAAAAGATAAAACTTTGAATTCCATTGTATTTTTTATGTTTTGAAAAGTTATAGAGTAAGAGTAAATTCCGTGTGTTTCTGAGAATTAATGTATTTGTATATTTTGCGATTAGCATTGCTTTAGGAAATAAATCTTAAAGCAATTTAATCGCATGTACAATTTTAAGAAAGTTGTGCTTTTAAACTAAAGTAAAGAAGTTAAATAATTCCCTGCATATATGTTATCTATTTTTCTAAGGTATTTGATTGGCTTTATAGTGCAATAAACATTTGTTGCACTTATTATTTTAACACATTATGCAAGTTAAGTTGCAATTTAAAACACTTATTTTATTAATAACCAGTCGAATCGGGATTACAGTGGATTACTCTTAGTTTGAACTAAGGTTGCATTTCCAATAAAAGTTTTATATAAATGTGAAAACATTCGTAAGTGATAGGATTATGCGATTTTTTTATCGTGTTTAATATTTTGACATCCGAGCGTTCCCGTTAAATGCTTTAATCATATTTTAAATTTAAAATATAACATTTTACCAGCAAATGTTCAGTATGCATAAAACGTAGCGATGTACTATCGAATTCAGCAGAAAATGAAATATAATAGCACCAGCAACTCAATATAGTCGTTTGTCCAACCGAATATTAGTATCTCAATTCCTCGCGCTAACAAGAAATTAAATTCTATACTAACCCATCTTTTATATTGTTACTTTAACACAATATACTAAATGTCTTTTTAAATGTCATTGCAGGACTATCAGTATATGTAAGCTTTGATGGCATGTGGCCATCGTCAATTAAATTCTGGAAAACTCTGATATATTTGCCTTTTCAGTTCAACATGTTCACCTTAATTGTCAACGACTGATTATCAGTGTATGCACCCTTCAACGGCATCATCATCAATTAAGTATTGGAAAAAGCTGTTAAGTTTACTCTCTAAGGCAATTTATTCATCTTAAATGTCAACGATTGAATATCAGTGTATGCATGTGTATGTCTTTGTACATCAGTGTATGTCTTTGTGTTCATTGTCAATTAAGTTCTGATATATTTGTCAATTAGTTCTGATATATAATACACTGATATACTTACTTCTTTAGCAGTTACAATTATATTTGTTACTTGTTCAGCACAGTCTAAATGACTCGCTTTCTCTAGATACATATATTCCCTAACAGCATTTTTTTTCACAGTGACGTAAGATTTATGTCACACTGTGACTTTGGGACGTCACAGGACGTCGCAGTACGTTTCAGCAATGTCATATTGAGGTCACAGCGAAGTCATTTTGGTCATTTTCATGGTCGTTTGTGACGTCGCATATTAACTTGTTTGTGACGTCACATTGTAATTGCCATTGCAATGTCGTCACATTGTCACGTGTTAATTAAATTGTGGAAACGTCACAGAATATGATCACAATGAAGTAATAAAGTTACTAATACGTAACGTCGCATAGAAGTCACAAATATGATGTCACATTGTGATCCAGGTGTCACGTGACTACAACGTCACTGTCACACATGTCGAAAACCCAGACCACTCGACTGGCCCTAGGGCTTACTGTAGCAGGTTGAGTGGCCGACCACAGTCACACATGTGACGATCTTTGCTGTGAGGGTTTCCTTTTTGTACAGTTTAATTATTTTTAAATGATATAGGCAATGTCTGATAATATAAAACTTTTGCAATTTTGAGTGTTTGTATTTCTATGATAAACCAAAAATTTTAGTTCTTCAAGTACATTCTGCGAACTATTATAGACTAACAATTCGTTATTTATACAATATGATATGTCTAAATGGATGAAACGCAGGGATAGTATTTATTACAGACACATACAATTATATTATTGTTGCTAAATAATCCATAGAGGCTATGTGATATTAGAAGTAAAATTTATCCACCTGTTCTAACATAGAGCTCACGTACATCATATATTTTAGTTTAAGGTGAATATGAGTCTTTTTCTTTAAACAATAGAGTCATATCTGATATCTAACAATATATTTTACCAATTAGGATACGTGAAACAGGAACAAGATACAGCATATAATAATGAAATTATTTACTATTTATTTATTTTTTCACAGGCTAGGATTTTAAATTTTATGCAACAATTTTGCAATATGTAGACTGAAACGACTGAAAATACAAAACTCCTTTAAAGCAGAAGTCTTATCATTATTGTAAATTACATTTTAAAATATCTGCTTTTAACAAGCGTAATTCCAGATCAATAGAATGGCATCGAAGTATAACAACAATGCATCGAGCGCTCAGGATAATTGTCAAGTATTCCGTGATTTATATTTAAGTGTTGCTCATAGGCATCAAAACCATCAATTGCTTATACTTCACCACTTCGAACCATTATTTCTCGCTATTTTTCTGCTCATTAGCAAGATGTAGGCGATGAGCTGTTTAAAATTCAGTCTTGTAAGGATTACAGAATTTCTTTGGTAACATCGTAAGTACATGTTTCTGTTTTAAACCCGCACATCATAAAAACTGTATATTTTCACCATAAAGGTGAAACACCTTCCACAATGAATCTTTACATATAAGTGATAAAGACGCAAGAAATCATTTATTTTACACACATTTATTGTTATAGACATACTATCAGAGTTGTTGGGCAGATGTAGGGTTAAGGGGCTGAAGTACTTTTAATGATATGGGGCAGAAGTGATTTCAATGTTATCATAAGCACTCATGCCGATCTGGTGGTCGAGCGGGCAGGGACATGCGTTTTTGTCTGATCGCTGGTTTGCCGGGTGGCGGGTTCGAATAACGCCAGCAGAAATGGATGTTGTCATGTCGAAGCCAAGTTAGACTTCCAACCTTTGGGAGGCTTCTATAAATGTGGAGCTGCAAATCTCCTCCTCTTTGCCAAGGGACACCCTGGGGGGGGGGGTTGGGGGGGGGGTCTTGTGGACGTAGTGCGTAGGCACCCCTTCAGCACGGGGGAATTAGTACACACATAAGCACTCATAGTTTTAATAGCCCTAGCTAAGATTATAATAGTTAATTGCTCATGCTCTGATTAGAAATCGTAATTTAATATTTTCTGTTTTAAGATATTTGCATTTAAGAAGTTTTGTGCTATTGTTAATCATATTGCATTATCAATTACGAAATCTTGATTAAAGTGCATGACCAGATAAATGTCATCAGCCCTGTCTTCAGAAAATGTGTAGTTTGCGACATAGTCCACGCATCCGATATCCGTGGTTGAACAGCGACTTAGTTAAACAAAGAAAGTCGTGTGGAAAAAAGTATAACATCGTTATGTAGAATAGAACTTCCCGGATGTTTTTCTTTAATTTTTATTATATGCTCAAGAACGTTAATAAGAAGCCTGGATCCAAATTTGAGGAAACCATAAGGATATTTAAGGATTAAACAACATGAAATAATAATACCACGTAATTTAAAATAAACCAAATGGATATTATTCTAACCATTAGTTAGCGCTTTTCTCTGCTTATCTCCTCAGCTATATGTAGGCGATGTACTGTTTAAAATTGAGTCTTGTAAGGATTACAGAATTCCTTTTGTAACAACGTACGTACATGTTTCTGTTTTAAACCCGCACATCATAAAAACTGTATATTGTCACCAAAAAGGTGAAGTAACATCCACAATGAGTCTTTACATATAAATGATAAAGGCTCATGAAATCATTTCTTTTACATGCATTTATTGTTATAGGCATACTATCAGAGTTGTTTGGCAGATGTAGGACTAAGCGACTGAAGTAGGTTTAATGATATGGGGCAGAAGTTATTTCAATGTTATCATAAGCACTCATAGTTTGGGTAACCCTGGTCAAGATTATAATATTCAATTGCTCTTGCTCTGATTAGAAATCCTAATTTATAATTTTCTGTTTAAAAATATTTGCATTTAAGAAGTTTTGTTTTAAAATATTTGCATTTAAGAAGTTTTGTTTTAAAATATTTGCATTTAAGAAGTATTGGTAATCATATTACGAAACTTTGATTAAAAGTGCATGGCCAGGTAAATGCCATCAGTCCTGTCTTCAGAAAATGTTTAGTTTGCGACATAGTCCACGCATCCGATATCCGTGGTTGAACAGCGACTTACAGAAAATACTTAAAACAAGAAAGATCAATCATGCTTAAAGCATTGATTATGAAACACTTTCCAACTTCAATGCAATTTTATTTAAAAAAGTCGAAAATGCAATACATTCCTCGGTAATATTTTAAAACTTATCACGATACTACATTGATTTATTATATTTGAAAACTTAAACCTTCATTGAAAAAAATGAACTTCATTCAAAAGACGGCATTGAAATATAAATTGCGTGGTTTAAATATCTCTAAAATGCAATACATTCCACGGTAATATTTTTAAATCTATCATAATACTACGATAATTTATTATATTTGAAAACTTCATCGAAAACAACTGAAATTAATTCAAATGACGTCATAGAAAAAATAACACGTCTGGATCTCTCTATAAAAGCAGGATTTCATTCATAACTTTCTCCATTTCATTCATCACAATACTATAATAATTTATTTTATTTAAAAATTAAGACCATGGAGCTACAATTCATAAACTTTATGCTTAAAACTTCATCGAAAAATATCGTCCTTCTGTTTATAAAGTCAATTAATATTTCATTCATATCAGCCATGCAGACTCCATGGACTGAATTATTTTGTGTTAAAGAAATACAGTAATTCTAATACAACTCATTCTACATATTTTGCTGTTTACATTTTACATAGGTGAAAAATAGGCTTAATTGTAGAAATAATCAAATTTGAATGAGAATTTAAACTCAAATATATTGTCATTGTGTTGTTTTAGTATGTAGATGCACAGAATTTAAACAGAAATAAAGTAGTTTTAGGATGGATACAACACTCAATATGAATTAAAAAGAACTTTAAAAAATCACGAATTTGAAACAAGATGGATGCCATATCTCATTTTGAAGTGGGTCATGTGATCGTTTCATATCATGGTCACGTGATCGTTTCATATAAAATGTGTAATTATTATTTTAATTTTTATTTAAAAAACTACTGAATATATTTAGCTGAATTTTTTTTTATATATTTTATGGAACAATTTGACTATTACCTAAAATTTTCGAAGCAATTTGTGAATTTCAAATCCGCTTAAAAAATGTTAGAAAAATTAGGTCCCATAGGACTCAATGTATTTCATTTTTTCAACCCGGGTTCAATCCAAAACTAATTGTGTGATATTATTCATTTATATTCCCATAGGTCCTACAGAGCGTCTGAACAACATACTAAAATTTCATTTTGATTAAGTCATTTTTACGGCAGTTATCGTGCTAACGGACAGACAGACAGACAGACAGACAGACAGACAGACAGGCAGACAGACAGATAGACAGACAGACAGACAGAGAGAATGAACAAAGTCATAAACACTTTTCAACTTTGTTGTAAAGTGTTAAAAAGTAGTGGAGGAAAATGTATAACATCGTTATGTAGAATGGAACTTACAAGCTGTTTGCCTTTAATTTTTAACACTTTACAACAAAGTTGAAAAGTGTTTATGACTTTGTTCATTCTGTCTGTCTGTCTGTCTGTCTGTCTGTCTGTCTGTCTGTCTGTCTGTCTGTCTGTCTGTCCGTTAGCACGATAACTGCCGTAAAAATGAGTTTATCAAAATGAAATTTTAGTATGTTGTTCAGACGGTCTGTAGGACCTATGGGAATATAAATAAATAATATCACCCAATTAGTTTTTTATTGAACCCGGGTTGAAAAAATGAAATACATTGAACCCTATGGGACCTAATTTTTCAAACATTTTTTAAGTAAATTTAAAATTCACGAATTAATTCGAAATTTTTAGGAAATATTCACATTATCCCATAGAATATATAAAAAAAAATTCAGTAAAATATGTTAAGTAGTTTTTTAATTAAAAAAATTATTTAATATAGGGAAAAAAACAAATTCAAATAAATTCTGACTTTGGGATATCATCCAGAAAGAAAAGAGAGAGATATTATATAATAAATATCTCTCCATTTGTTTAAACGTTTAGCATATGGGAGTGGCTTCATATTTTAAAATAAATTTGGTAGATAACAATTTTTCATTTTTTTTAAATTTTATATAACTCTTCATGATAAATTTAATTGATGGCATTTTAAATGCACTTTCCTACGTCCTAGAGAGTTAAAATTTGGTACACAGCTTAAATTTGTTGAACATTTTATTCGACAAAAATTTGATGGATCTTTAAATATAGATCATACATTTTTTTCGAAATGGCCTGAAAATAATCCCCGTTCACTTCTATAAATCATTGGTGTAATATTGTTAAAAATTCTGATGTGGACAGCACATGTCTTTCTCTGCAGACTCATATTCGTTCTCTTTATTTATTCAATGATAATTTGAGTTTATCTGCACAACATAAGTATTTTAAATGACATTGAATTTACACGTTAAACTTAAATTTGGTTCTCATTTGATAGCTGGACTTATTGTCAAAGGTGGCGTAGCGAAAACGCGAAAAAACTAGAATATCTCAAGAACGGCTAGTCCTAGAGTAATGGGGTTAGTCTTATTCTTTTTGTTGTCAAAAATCACATATAAAATAGGAATTTAATTGATATAATTGAGCACACGTAGTCTTTTATTTTTATATATAACGATTTTTGCTGGCCATTTCGCAAAAATAGCCCGTTCCTTTTTCCCGAATCGTAGTAGAATAACCTACAAATGATTTATATACAAAATTTTGTTAAATTTGGTATATAAATCACTTGTAGGTTATTGAAATATTATACTCCAAATTTTGTTAAATTTGGTTCATTAGTTTTTATCTAGAGTGGATAAAGGCAATTTCTGCGGCCATTTCGCAAAGAAGGCAGATTCTTTTATTACGAATCGTACTATAATCTAATGAACATCAGGATTTCCCACAAAAAACATACCTACCAAATTGTATGAAATTCGGTCCATTAGTTTTTCAATTAGAGTGGATGTAATATCCACACAGACACACAGAAACATACACAGATACACCCTTACACACACAGACGTCTTCCTAAAAGTAGTTTTTTCGTGTTCTAGAAGTCCCAAAACGTGTAGATCCTTTGAAAATTCGAGTTCCGATCTTCGGCACGATTCCAATACTTTGAGTACATACACATACACATATATATTATCTGTGTATTATCTGTGTATCTAAATTCCGTGCCTATGCAATTACAATAGTTGTGATTTTAAATGATCCCTAAACTTTTATTATTTCTTCAAGGAAGCCTAATTTTAACATATGCAGAATGCAAATATCTCAAGCGATTGTAAGATGAATTACATAAGAATTGCTGAATTTTTTTCACACAAAATTATTTAGCTCTGGAGTCTGGAATACAAGTTATATGAATGAAATATTCATTGATTTTGCATAAAGAATCAGATGATTTATATTTCGATACAGTTTTAAATATTTAAGTATAATAAA
The DNA here is from genome assembly GCA_951213105.1 of Amaurobius ferox. Taxonomy (NCBI): domain Eukaryota; kingdom Metazoa; phylum Arthropoda; class Arachnida; order Araneae; family Amaurobiidae; genus Amaurobius; species Amaurobius ferox. The sequence goes on from OX578134.1 coordinate 121,528,415, forward strand.
TTACTGTAGTACTGTGATAATGTAAAAGATATTACCACTGAATGAATCACATTTTAGAAATTTTTAAATGAAATTACATTTCAGTTGGAAAGTGTTTCATAATCAATGCTTATGCATGATTGATCTTTCTTGTTATTATATACACAAGAGCGTTAATAAGAAGTATGTATCCAAGTTTGAAGATATCATAAGGATATTTAAGAATATAAACCACACCAAATAACAATATCACGTAATTTAAAATGAACCAAACGAATATGTAAAATAATGCACTTCTAATATATATTTTAAGGATTTAAAAGCTTATAATAATGTATAAAAAATGAAAATAATAAAAAATCGATAACTATTTCTATCATAAGCGAATCATGCTAGACAAATGATAAAATAATCTTAATTAATGGTATTTTTCTCCTTTGTTTTAGTAAAATAATTCCTCTTATTTAAATTTTAGTTAATATATATTTAAGTAATAAAATGCATAATCTTTAAGCAGAAAATTTACCATGCTTTTAATTATTTATCTTTAAGATCACATAAAACTGAATAAATACTGAAAACATGTGAACAAAGTTGTGTTGACTTTACTTTGAATCATATCTAGATTGTAGAAATTGAAAAAAATAGTAATTAAGACAAGAAATATCACTCATGCATAAAGCATTGATTGCGAAACACTTTCCAACTTCAATGAACATATATTTAAACATCTCTAAAATGCGATACACTCCTCGGTAATATTTTTAAAATTATCACAACACTACATTAATTTATTATATTTGAAAACTTAAAACTTCATAGAAAAAATGAACTTTATTCAAATGACGGCATTGAAATATAAAATGCCTGGTTTAAAAATCTCTAAAATGCGATATATTCCTCGGTAATATTTTCAGAATTATCTTAATACTACAATAATTTATTATATTTGAAAACTTCATCGAAAACAAATGAACTTTATTCCAATGAAATCATCGAAATATAAATCACCTGACCCTCTGTATAAAAAAGCAGCATTTCATTCATTAACTTTTTTTCATTAATTTCATTCATCACAATATTGTAATAATTTATTTTATTTAAAAACTTAAGTAATTTAACTCTATGCTTAAAACTTCATCGAAAAAATCGTCTGTTTCTCTTTGTAAAATAAATGAATGTTTCATTCATATCAGCTATATTACAGACTGCATGTGTTAAATAATTTTGCATTAAAGAAATGCAGCAATGCCTTTATAACCCATTCTACATCTTTTGCTGTTTACATCCTCCATAAGGGAAAATTAGGTTTCATTGTAGAAATATTCAAAGTTTGGTGATCATTTAAACTCAAATATATTGTAATTGCATTATGTCAGGATGTAGATCCACAGAATTTAAGCAAAATTAAATCCGTTTTAGGACGGATACAGCACAAAATATGAATTAAAAAGAAAAAAAATCACGATTTTGACACAAGTTGGATGCCATATTTTATTTTGAAGTGGGTCACGTGATCTCTTCATATAAAAAGTGTAATTATTATTTTAATTTTTATTTAGCAAACTATTGAATATATTTTGCTGATTTTTTTTTAAATTTTTGGTTAATTTAAATATTTTCTAAAACTATCGAATCAATTTATGAATTTTAATACGCCTAAAAATGTTTGAAAAATTAGGTCCCATAGGGTTCAACGTATTTCATTTTTTCAACCCGGGTGCAACCCAAATCTAATTGGGTGATATTATTCATTTATATACCCGTAGATCCCACAGACGGTCTGAAAAATATACTAAAATTTCATTTTGATAAAGCCATTTTTACGGCAGCTATCGTGCTAAAGGACAAACAGACAGACAGACAGAATGAACAAAGTCATAAACACTTTTCAACTATGATGTAAAGTGTTAAAAATGAGAAAAAATATTTATTTTAATTATGTTTTATAATTTTATTCATTTTGAATATGTTTAATAATAAATATAATAAATAAAATTGATAGTTGGATATTTATATTTTCATCCAATTGAAATTACTAAATTATTATATAATTCTATAGTCACAGAACTTAGTTTGTGTGATATTCTCAAAGTTTAGATTCGTATTTTCAGTGCGACAACAATCATTCGTAGACTGGCGGCATGATTTTTAGTCTTCCTCAGCAGAGAATAGCTGCTAACTATATTCCAAGATAGACGGCTTCTATGACTGTCAAAATTGCTTTTGCAATTTCATATAATCTAAAAGAATATATGTTTTATTTTAATGCGCTTTGATCTGTGTGACTGACTACGTTGTATGACGGACTTCGTTAGTCATCGAATTTCTGCGGTGACTCACGTCTTCAATCATCATAGAAGTTTACGAAACAACAATGGAAATTATAGGCTATCCCAATAATTGCTGATAAGATTCGAAACCAGTACTCATAATGGTTGATGCACTGCGGAGCGACTCTAAAACATGATTTTTGAGAAAAGGTTTATATATAAAATTGAACCGATACTTTAAATACAATATATATATACATATCTTATATATATATATATGTTTATATGTATATATATATATATACATATATATATATATATATGTATATTTATATATATGTATATATATATATATATATATATATATATATATATATATATATATATATATATATATATATATATATATATATATATATATATATATATATATATATATATATATATATATATATATATATATATATATATATATATAAATATACATACATATATATATACATATATGTATATATACCATACATATGTTTAGTAATATATAACTATTACAAGAAATATTAAAACTGAAAAATGCCCATATTATCATATATATATATATATATATATATATATATATATATATATATATATATATATATATATATATATATATATATATATATATATATATATATATATATATATATATATATATCAGTTATGTATTTCAATTTTTCAATTAAATAAAAATTCAGCTTTAATTTATTCATAATAGATTATGAGTCTTATGGTCTTATGTTACCTTATATGAACCTGAAGGTATTTATTATGCATAATGAGTAAATTTTAATTTTTTAACTGCCACATTTTATTGAATAATTTCGACATTTTTCTATTCAGCAACTTAATTATGATGTAAAACAAACGATGTAAATTCAGCAGATATCTTTAAGATTTTTGTATTTGAATGCTACTTCAATATTACATTAATAGCTAAATATTTTTGGAATAAATATTTTAATGGGGATGAAGCAGATAATAGTAAAGTGGAACTCATCTATATTTGAATTGTAAAAAATTGTTCTTTACTATCGCTCATATAAGTACTTAAGTACTCCTTCCTCTTTCAGATAAATAGTAGGCAGAATGTAAATTTTGATTGCATAAATGAACCATCCTTTAAAGTAATATTTTATTTAAAACATTTTATCTAAATACATCAAATCTGAAAAAATGATTTTAATGAAAACTGATTTTACTCTGAAAACATTGTATTGCAAATCAGCTTTTCTAGATGTCAGCACACTGTGCTGAACCAACTTGCTTACACCAAACTATTTATTATTAAGGAAAACGACAAATAAACACGGGGACAATGAAAAACAGGGCAAATAGTTTTTTTCATTTATTCAACCTGCGTCTTAATTAAAAATATGACTGTCTCGTTTTGGTGTGACTCAGAGAGAAAAATCTTTTATCATTTTTAAAAATATTTTGCTTCATGTGGTTATAAAAGGAAAATCACATAGTACAGGGTTTTAATTTGAAAGAATATTTTGCTTTGCTTTGAAATGATTAGAATTTATGCAAAAAGTACAACTTTTATAAATATTTGTAAAGTTACTCTCTTAATTTACTTTAAGTGAAGCATCGTTTATATAATGTGATTATTTCTCCATTTTTTACATTATTCACTGAAACTAAACTCAATGCTACAGTAATTTTTTAAAAATACATTACACATACTGAAGTTTAACTCACTTAGTTTAGTCTAAAATGTGCTATCCAATCGCATTTTAATATAACCTTTACGTTTTAAGTTTATTTTTGATGAAAGCATTTAAATATATCTCAGCTTTACTGTCGTATACTTAAAAAAATATATCTTTATAAGCGAGTTTTTGAAATATTTTTATTTCTATGCTCCTTATTAAAATATTAGTTCCTTTATAATAGGTTTGTTTGATATGGAACTCATTCAGATTGTTTTAAATAACGAGTATGAAATAAACTCCAAAGCATATTATTTGAAAATATTCCAAAGCAAAATATTTAAAAAATATAAAGAATTAACACATCACATTTATACACAAATAATTTACTGCTTTAGAGCTAAACTATCTTTTTAACTTTAATACGATGAATATTTTTAGATATTTGAGTATTTATTATTTTTTATATTGAAAGGTCAGTAAGAGGTTTTTGTGTTATAGTATCTTTAAAAATATATCTTAAATAATTCAAAAATTAAATTTCATATACCTTATTTAAATAATATGCTAAATATATTGTTTATATATAAGATTTATATATCTTAAATTTTTATATATTTTTATATTTTTATATATAAATTGTTATGTATTTTTCTTTGTATGTATAGAACAATGATTTACAATTATGATTCGCAGGTCTGTAATTTTTGCTAAGAATAATTAAAAAACATATATTAATGTACTACACGAATATACAGCATAATATTACCTAGAATTAACTCATTACTAAATCTGAAATAATTTAGTCAAAAATGTTCCTTCAATTACGCTTAGAAAGCAAATCATTAACTAATCTATATCTTTTGAGTTGCTTTCGAATGTTCTTTCGACAAGGAATACTGTCGCCTTCTGATTGGCTCTCTCAGGTGAACTTCATCCAGGTCTTGTGTATATACACCCCTCTAGCCCTACTTCTTTAATTTGCACCAGTTTCGTCTTTCTGACTTCAGGTGTGTTGATTCCTTTTCACTGATGATGGAGATCCAGCGTATCGTCGAAACAACAGTGTGCTGAATTATTATCATAATTGTGCTTTAAAAAGTGGACCAAGTTTCTCCTCAAGACACTCTTTACACAAAGTTTTTTTTTTAATTATTTAAATCACAAGTGTCTTAGCTACTAAATTTTACGAAATTTGATTAATTAGTTTCTGAGATAGAGTGGTTAGTTTCATTAAACACACACAAACATACATCTCGATAAATATAGTTTTCTTGTTCTAGAGGGCTCAAAAAGAGTAGATCTGCACTAAACGGGAGTTACGATTTATAACACTATTCCTACCTTTATACATTTCATATATTTTAGGGTTAGCAAAAAGCATCAAAATCCGTTGCGTATCTTTGAATATATTCAATTCACATAAATACGTATATTCAATGTTACTATTTTATATATTATAATTTAGATTAATATATGTGGTTATATTGCTTGATTAAATATTATAATCTCCATATCCTCTCATGCCGTTATCTGTATGGATCGCCCTGAGCCTGTGCGACGGTTACCTTTGTATTCCCTAAACTATTGTTGCCAGCACCCGAAAACTACAATATCCCTCCATGAAGTTGGCGACTGGCACGTCTGTTAAATCAACCAACTTCCGTTAGGTCTGCAATTCGAACACTCTCGAAATCCGACAATTGTTCTCAGGGTTGTCGAGTATTTACTTTTCAAAGGAAACTTTGATAACTTAGTACTCAACTTGCTGTATCAAAGCAAAAAATCCAGTTCCAAATTTAATTGAGTTAGAACAGTTGTACATTTAAGTGCTGCGTTATGCGTCGCTTTCATACGCATTGAACGAGACCTATGACATCATTATCTGGCAGTTTGATTATTTGCATAACACTTAAAACTACATTTGCAGGATGAATTTCACTACTGCAGCTCAATTTTTTGTTGGTGCATATATTTTTTGTGCAACAGAGTGTATATATACATATATATATATATATACATACATTAAGTAATATAATATATATACATTAAGTAATGTAAGTAATGTATATTATTTAATGTTATTTAAAACGAATTTATTTATAATATTCTAAAATGTAAAATTATGTAAAGTTACACATATTTTCATTCCATGAAATTGGAACGAAAATAATTTCTTCAGAAATTCCTCCGTTAATACCTGTGTGATGGATAAGATGTAAGGAAGATACAATGGAATTTAAATTAATTTAAATGATAATTTATAGTCTGGACAAGCGTATAAACTTTGTTGAAGTTGGGAAGTACCATTAATCAGATAGCTTTAACATATAAATTTCAGTACTCATCATTTTATGGCTAGTGTGTTTATGTGCAGTAAATACTAAAGTTTCATTTCTTTCAGTTTTATTTCTATCATAATTTCATTTCTTTCAAAATTAATTTCTTCTAAGCTAGAATGCTTTTGTTTAAATGCAATTTCACTTTTGGAATTTGAGAACAGGGGCATTTTCCCCAGTTTTAAATAACAGAAAGGTCACATATTCAAACTCTGCGATAGTCGTAACAAGATTATAGCTTCAAATTTTAGAAAATAAGAAAATAAAATACCTATATACCCATTTTAATACGGTCTACATGCTACCAGATTTATTTAAAGAAAGCATATTACTCGATTACTTTCTAGGATACATAAAATTGAAATCCTGAAATATTTTGTGCAAAATTTAAATATTAGTATTTTGAAAACATGTATTAAAATTATATACACACACGCTCACACACGCCCACGCCCACATACACACACGCCCACATACACACAAATATTCCATTTGTGGAAATACACTAACCTACACATTCTTAAAAATGTTATTATAAACATTAAATTTAAGAAGTCTAGTTATCCTTTAAAACAAGACATATCTGCTATTAAAGAACTACAAGCAACATTTTGTCATAACTTATGTGGATAAAGCTTCTAATAATTATGCCATAATTTGTAAAATATATTATATTTCTCTGTTACAGAATTACATAATAAACCAGTCTTTCATAATCAAAACCAAAATGCTAAAATTATATACACAATTAAATATTAATTGTAAATTTTATAAATTTCCATATGGTACTTTGGTTCCTAAATTATATAAATCACCTCTCAACTTTAGAACGGTGACTCGTGGACATAATAACTTTACCACTACAACTACTAAGTACTTGCTAAACTGTTTAAATGGAATTAGTGTATCTCTTAAATTTAAGACTTTAGGATATATAGTTTTTGAAGAATTGTTTTGATTTAGTAAATCAACATAGAAATCTTCCCCATATTCCTGGTTTCAATACCTTTGATTGTAAAGATCTCTTTAATAATATTGATATTAAAGATTTCTATAAAGTTATTATCTCTCTTTATAATGATTATCTCTCTTCTAATAATGTGCCATTTAAAGTCAAAAACTTTCCTATGCTACTGCACTTTGTATTATACAGCAGTTATATTATCCATGGGGATAACATATATTTACAAACATCTGGTGCACCTCAAGGGGGCTGTAGTAAGAGTATCCATCTAACTTATATCTTAATTATTATGAACGCCATTTTTGTCTCATTCATATATTATATATCGATATGTTGACCACTTAATCTGTATTATCATTGATGATTCCTATCCAATATTGATTTTCACCCCCCTAACCTAGAGTTAATCCCTAATGAGCCTAATGTTCGTCACACTGTAAATTATCTAGACTCAAATTTAGGTATCATCTATTATCATGTTATTATCAATCTATTTGATAAAAAGTTTCTTATAACTTAACTATCATTAGGCTGCTATCATATCGATCTTGTAATTATATTCAATAATTTCGAAACATCATTTTAAGCCAGCTATTTCGAATACATCGACTTTCAGATCCTCAGTTTCACTATCTCCACATCAAGAATCTTAAACGCATTTGTCAAAATTACCACTCTCCGGAAGTAATTGTTAATAATATTATTAAAAATTAAAATACACTGCGTAGTAATTTATACAATTGCATTATTTTTCCTTAATTGGATAACTAATGTTTGTGAATTTCGCCCTTTCTTATCCCCTAACTTCCTACTAGGCCTGAGTCTATTACTGATTATCACTTTTCAAAGACTTCTTTTTACTTGTCCTGAGTCCTCTACTGATTACCAGTTTTGAAAGACTACTTACCACTTATCCTGAGTCCTATACAGATTACTATTTTTGAAAGTCTACATTAAAAAAAAATTCCGTTCATGTTCAATATTATGATCATTTTTGTTTCCACTCTCTTTAACGATTAGATGTAGAATTATCTGCACTATGTTCGGCTGCAAGAATTTCGACTCACACGTGGTGACTGTGGCTGCTAGTTTATATTTATGTTTTTAAATTCTTTTGGATTATATTATTTCATCCTCCATTAGCCAGTAGACAGTTCCAATGGTGTCTATAGTTGAATATTATCACCATTGTCTGAAACTGACTATTCTTTCGGTTTTACTTCGAATTCTGTGGCTGTCTTGACGAGAATTCAATTTCGATCTAACAGTCATTTTTTATGTAGTTTCATCTGATTGCTCTCCATGTCTATATACATATATATATATATATATATATATATATATATATATATATATATATATATATATATATATATATATATATATATATATACATATATACATATAATATATATATATATATATATATATATATATATATATATATATATATATATATATAGATATATATATATATATATATATATATATATATATATATATATATATATATATATATATATATATATATATATATATATATATATATATATATATATATATATATATATATATATATATATATATGTGTATATATATATATATGTATATATATATATATATATGTATATATATATATATATATATATATATATATATATATGTGTATATATATATATATATGTATATATATATATATATATATATATATATATATATATATATATATATATATATATGTATATATATATATATATGTATATATATATATATATATGTATATATATATGTATATATATATATGTATATATATATGTATATATATATATATATATATATATATATATATATATATATATATATATATATATATATATATATATATATATATATATATATATATATATATATATATATATATATATATATATATATATAGTATTACTGTAAACGTTTCGTACTGCCTCCCTGGTAGAATTTCGACTTGTTTATTCCGGTGCTTCTAGATAATTAAGCTGTTGAGGTTGATCGTGGTTACACGTGGTGGAAAAAGATGGGTTCTTGCCGGACGGAAATACAAATTTTCCTATGTATCCTATTTTCATTTTTTCATTTTTTGAAGCCTGTAGTCTGGGTTGGAGTATTTATAGTAATGTACTATTGCTCTATCTGAAACAGGCATGTGTTTGGGTTGGTTAGAGTTAAATACTCAGACCTGAGGAGGAATTTAGCTCTGAGTAATCATCGAATTTGGGCTGGTGCTGTTGTCCTCTCTTATCGGCATTATGGCCGTGAATTTGCTTTCATGGTGATGTTAATATTACTTGAATTTCTTTTATTATTACATAATGAGATTCTTCTTAAATTCTGAGCATCCAAAATAAAACAACGGATGCATTTCGGCAGTTTCCTTTAGTATATAAAAATATTGAAAAGTTGATTAATTTGGATTTTTCTGAGAACCTAATCCTAACTTACTTTTGTACGTGTCTTCATTAACCCAACTCGTTTTTCCCCGCATGCTGTTTTTAAACAGTCTTGCATTTTAAAATGTGCCTAGAAAACATTTATTTTTACCCCCTTTCCTTCTTAGACAAGATAATGTAAAATATTTATTTTTTGTGTCCCCGAATTAACAGATAGAAATATGAATGTATAATGATATCAATTAATTTTGAAGTTAAATAATGAATACATGGAAAATTTTGAATATATTATTTCTGATCAATAGTGCTTAGAATTTTGATAGAGATGTGCAGTCCTAAAACAAGCCAATGCATAATTACTGGGTTTGAATTAGTATAAATGTATTTTAACCACAAAATCTATAAAATATTTACTTTAAGGAATTTCTTAATCACCGATAAGACCTCATCGTCCGCACCATGCTGACGGTCGGCAATTACCAACAACCAATATTCTACTCTTTGTGATAAATGATCCATTGCCCCTTTCTACTACCTCATACTACCAAATATAGTGTATGGATAAAGTATTGTTTTCACGAGAAATTTCGATTTCGATATTCTGTTGCCCATATATGCTTTAGGTCATCCATAACACATTTCGACTCTTGATAGACTTTCGACTCTTTCGATAGCTGCCAAAAATATTAATGAATTTTTACGAAATTTTATATCCGGTTTTGTTATCAAAAATTCTAGAACTAGATATAAGTTATATTTTTTTTCATATGGCACATAGAACAAAAATTGACATAATCGTTCATAAAAGAGATTATTTATAGTTTATTGATTGCGACACTTAACAGGTTCACTCATCAGGCTCAAAATATCCGCGATACATTTTTACTTTCCTTGCAATACATGGCAGTGTATAGGGAAAGTATTAAAATCATATCGAAAATCGCAACTCGAGTTTTCGTCAGATCTACATGTTTCGAGACCTCTAGAATACGAAAAAACTATTTTTAGCATGACGTCTGTGTATGTATCTGTGTGTGTGTCTGTCTGTGTGTGTGTCTGTCTGTGTATGCGTCTATCTGTGTGTGTCTGTCTGTATGTATCCACTCTAACTAAAAAACTAATGGATCTAATTTCATAAAATTTGATAGGTAAGTCATTTGAGTAAGACCCTGGTGCTGATTAGTTTTTGGTAGGATTCGTAAGGACAGAACCCTCCGTTTTTTGCGAAAAAGCCGGAAAAATTGCCTTTATCCACTTTAGCTGAAAAACTAATGTACCGAATTTCACAAAATTCTGTAAAAAAGTGGCTTTTGGGTCACGTTGGTGATGATTAGATTTTGGTATGATTCGGAAAATAACCTGTCTTTTTTTGCAAAAAGGCCCTCAAAAATTGTCAAAATCGAAAATAAAAAACTATGTATGCTCAAATATGTCCATTAAATGCGTGTTTTGTATGTAATTTTTAACGAAGAAAAAGAAAAGTATAAGACCGACCCCATTACATTAGGAATAGCCGTTCTCGAGATATTTTAGTTTTTTCGTATTTTCTCTAATCGACCTTTAAAAATAAATCCAGTTGCCGAATGAGAAAGACATTTGAATTAAAAATGAATTAAATTTAATTAAATAAAGAGAATGTGGAGAGAAAGTCAGCAGAGAAAGGCATGTGCTGCCCACATCAGATTTTTTATGTTCCTGACGTCATTAACCATATTCAAGGTGAGAAACGCGTTAACCCCAGGGACTATATATTATTATCAGACTAGGTATAATTAAAAATAATTTTTCAAGTCCTTTAAAATGAAGGGTAACATACTATAATTCCGATCATTTGGAATAATGATACATATTTTTCCAATTTTTTCTTGCAAAATTTGAAAAAAAATAGCTACTTAAAATGAATTTTTTTATGTGCAAGACGAGTTGAGTCACACTCCCATTAATTTTTACTTATATTAGAATCATTCAACCTCTATCTTTAGTTAATATTGGACATTGAAAATAGTTTAAAGCTAATATATGTGTTTTCCTAATTCTTTTCTTTCATTTTGACTGATTATTAACAATTCTGAACATTTGCTTTAAATTCTCAAATTCACGAAAAATATTTAACATCCGCATGAGAATTATTCAATTATCTAAAAGTGCATAACTTTCCCAGGAAAGCAAAAGACAATATTTACAATATCTGCCCTCATTTGTATACGTTACTTTATATATACCCACAAAGGTGCTTCATAATAGGGCAGAATTTACAAAAGTACTGCATGCAGTGTTTGGTATTGCTTAGTTTCTTTAATTAAAGTCGGAATAATGCAAATTTTTAAAATGTATCCAGGGAGATGTGCAGGTAGAAATTGTATAGTAAAAGAGTGTCAAGAAAAATGATTTAAAAATCTAACTTTTAAAATGAAACATTTAAATCGAAAGAATGATATCGTTTTCAAAGATTTTAAAGCAAATTTGTTTCAAAATGGAGTTGGTTTTATATATATATTGTAACCATTAGTTTTTAAAGTTAAGTCTTCTATGCTGCAATTGTATCATATTTGCTGTACAGAATGCAGCATGCTTCCAGTAAACGTGCATTGATTATAATAATTAAAATGTACTGTATATAGAATAAGTGTATAATGTTCGCATGTAAACATTTTTTATTCTTTAAATGAAGATCTAAAAATATTAATAATTTACTTCCATCAGCACATTAACTAACAAATTGTTTTTTATTCATAGCTTGTATGTGAAAATATCATGATTTACTCATAATCACGGATTAATCTTTATAGTTATTACCAATAAAACATACGTTATGTCTTTTCAGCAATTTCAGCAAAAGAGGTTATCTTTTTTATAAGACGCAGGACAAATGAAGTTTAAAACAATTATTTATTTAGATATATGGAATACGTTTATTATTTTTCATTAATTGTATAAATATTTAAAATACTAGTTACTAAATGAATCAAACTGTGGTAGGAACAAGTAGTACGAACTTGTTCATAATTAGTCTCACACAAACATTAATCAAACATTAATTAGTCTCACACAAACTGTAATCCAACATATTTTTTCTTAAGCTTTTAAGAAGTAATGTATAACGTGACGACACATTAACTTTGTTATGCCCATTTTACCCATTTATGCATACACCCCAATGAATTAATCTATTAATACGACATTACCATAGTTTTCATAATTTCAGATTATTAACCTTATAATGATGTTATGTATGTAAATGATTAAAAGTTGATTACATATTACAAACATGTATACATATTTAGATAATGAAAATAAATGTCAAAATTATGAAACTAAATTTATAATTCATAATGCATTTCGTATAAAATTTTGGAACACATGCCGTACATAGTGTAACCATATACATTTTTCAAAATAATAGCAACTTGGAAAAGCAATACTAACATCATTGTTGTTTGTACATTTCATGTAAGAGATGATTTTTCCACCCAATCTAACCACTGTCGCTAACTTTCCATCTAAAAGTAGTGGTTATACATACAGTTCAACCAGAAGGAATTCTCATTCCATGTCCTAATTTGAGAAAGGTACTGTCATCTTTCTTCGAAAGAAAAAATACTATGAAGATACATTAGAGTCTACTTCGTTATAAAGACTACTTCGTCTAATTGAAGATCAATGAATTCAAAGTTTTCTAGAACAGCTTTAACAAACTCAGTTTCGGTTTCTTCTCCAGTAATATCATCTTTATCCTTTAATTAGTCCGTATTGGAAGGCAGCATATCGCTGGAATATTTGCATCATATATAAAGAAAATGTATATTCCAAAACTTCTTCTGGATTAGAGAAAAATAGCCCCCATATATATATATATATATATATATATATATAGATTCAATATATAAAAATCTATATATTATCAAACTTTACATTTTTGTGACAAAAGTTGTTTATAATATAAATATTTTAATATCACGTATAAATGTCACAATTTGAAAAAATCCACTCTTTGTTGAAGTAAATTATAAATATTAACTTCATTTGACCAAACATGACTTTTTTGCAGATTTAATGAAATACATATTGTAATATTTTCTGAATATGCATTTTATTAATATATATATTATAGATTTTTGATAAATTAAATGCATACTCTACACATTGCGTGTAATTGAGCTTCTAATCGACTATTATGACCGTTATAGTATTTCTCACTTCATAATTTTATTTAATATATTGTAATGCATGTTGGAGTGACCATCAGAATGTAATGGTAGAACGAATTTATTTCGTTCAGAGAGGAATAAAATCGGCTAGGACTCTCTGAAGCTCTTCATTAGCACACAATCCGTCATCCAATAAGGACGTGTTGATTTCTGTTCTGTTGATATAGTCGTTTTTCGGACAACATAGTCAAATTGTGTATGCGTATGCTATTGTAAAGTTCTGAAATTTTTTACCTTGACGCAATAAAGAAATAAAGAAAAATGCAGGGCTGTGATTATGTCACTTTTTCTCAAGCAATGTGTTTACGGTAGAGTGGAGTGTATAAATATAACAAGCAAGGACAATATTTTAGATAATTAAAGAAAATAAAGGTATAAAAATACTTACCCCAAAGTATCAAAGGGAAAGAAGAGATCGAGAATATAATCGGAAAAAACAAATTACGCAATATGTTTGTATTGTAATGAACTGCATTTAACCTCACATAAAGGTTTGTTTCAAAATAAGGTTTGTGTATTGAATATAAAATTTGGTTCATAACACATTCTTCAGAATAGAAATCGTATATGGGGCAGAATGGGGCAATATACGATATTTTACATCTAAAATTTTATAAAATTAATGTTTTGAATTATTGAATTTATCAACCCGTATATAAGTTTTTAAACGTTTGAGTAAACTATTTTTTTTATGAATTTCTTATCAAATTAACTTATAAAAAATACTCCCAAAAAGCTTTTAAATGATACACGTAGGTCTATATTTAAATAAGTAGTGAAAACAGTGAACAAAAATTTTGAACGCCAAGGTTTCCGACAGTTTTGAATACATTTTTATAAAACTTAACCTGAATTTACACACGGTTCTATTCAATTTCTTTTCAAATAAGATTTTCATAATGGATAATTTAATATGAAATTTTTTTTAAAAAATGAAAATCAGTGTACCTTTTGTTTTGGGTCATGTAGTATCATAATGTAATATGGAAATTAGTTTGATAGGCTGATTATTTTGAAACAATATTAAAGGAAAGCTACACCACCCTTTTAACATTGATAGCTTGAAATTTAATTTCAAGCAGTCATAACTCCACAACGACTTAAGACAAATATATATATATTATGTGAATTCCCATTGCTTTGACATGGGGAATCAGAATATATTATCAAATGTGAGTGAATATATTATTATCAGAAAAGAAGTTAGGGCAAAATTTGATGTAAATACGACTCTTCGTTCAAATTAGTTGCTTATCAATGTATAGCAGTTATTATTACGAGTCTAATGATATATTTGGTTAGTGTGGTTCGCGTGGTGTTCGAATTTTATTTTGACCGGCATCAAAATTAATAAACATCACATAAATATTTAAATATATGACCTGAGTAAATTTAGAATAAGTATCTGTTAAACAGTCATAAAATGTAAATAATTACATGGATATTTTCCATCAATGTAAACTCTTAAGATAGGGCATATGTCAAATTCATTTTGATAATGACAAATATATGAAAGCGGAAGCAAAGCAGCAATTATTCGAAATGATATATTTAATTCTTTTCGGTGCTAAACTACCATTTGCAGCAGATGATTTTTTTTCAGTACTACAATTAGCAGTAACGATAGCATTAAAGTACCGATTGGCGATGATCAAGAAATTTTCGGAACAATTTAGTTATACATTATGCTTTTTTCCAGTAACCGCTCGATGGAAATACGACAACGCACTATATTGGCAGGAAATTATCTCTAATTTAAGACTTCGAAAATGTAAAAATATTGCTATTTAATTTATAGCTAATAATTTATTTCTGTTTAATCTAACAAGTATATATCATTTATGAGATATAAAATAAATGGACAGTGATAAAATTATTTGTACTGCCTCATTAATTTTGTTGAATCATTAATAGTAAATTTGATATGCCAGTTGTAAAAGAAACATAAAAGTAATCGTAATATTGGTATTTAGAAAAAAAGAAATTTAAACGTGTTAAATGTTTAGGAATTTGTTAGGTCATCAATGTGTATGCTTGCGTGTATTCACATACACGTACACATTTATAAATGAAATTTCTGCATTATAAATTAGAAATATTTAACAAACTATTTCTTAAAGTAAATATTTATTAATACAGATATGTATAACTTTCCAATACTTCCTTGCAGAAAAACGACATAGGACAATTCGTACTAACAAAACTTCAGTGAAAGAAGTAGACGTACGTTAGTTAGGTGAGACAGTCGTTTCGAGGATGTCGAAAACTATCTTTGTTAAACGCAAAAGAACAATATGCGCCCTTAATAACCGCTGAAATATACAATTTTGGACTGAAGTGGGGTTTTATTTTGTTATAAAAAAATTGACTCAACTAACATATATGTGTCTGCTTTCTTCAAGGATATTTTAATCTGATTATAAGTTATTGTCGTCTAAACAGCTTATTTATTGTGATAGGACAATTATAGTAATACCTTGCTCATTTTTACTGTATGAGATATATTTGTGTTCGGACATCTTTTACAAATACAAATATCGTTACTTATACATATACGAATATACTTTTATTTAAAAGCTGAGGTGCGTTGATAGGGTAAAGATTAAAAAACAGCAATCCAATGTTCGGTAGAAGGAAGATGTTTTCGTCTTAGATAAATGATGCAATATTGTTTTGTCGTTTACGCTTGTAGATCATGGATGTGACTGAATATTTATATAAATTAACATTTATGTAATCAACTGTTTTATACACATCATGTACATTTTGGCAGAGGCTAATTTTTAAGAGGATATTCGAAAATTTTTCGGACATTTATGCAAATACTTAGTTCGTACATATTAAAAATCTGAGTCTGAAACTGAAGGTTATATAGTAAACGGTTTATCCAAAAAGAACCTTGTAGCCAGTGGACAAATTTCAAAGGAGAACAGTATTTGTATTGGACATTTTAGCAGAACTCCTCAAGTTCACTCCTCAAATTTATTGTGTGTATCTAAAATTAAAAGCCAGGCTTTTACAAACTTATCTATATTAGTCGAAGAAAATATAAAGAAAATGCTTCGCAGTATAAATAAAATCCGAACTTATTTTTCAAAAGAATACTAAAAGCAGGCATTGTAATATACTCTTCAAAATTAAGTGACATTTGGTGTGTATTTTTATTTCTTAATATCGTTTCAAAAATAAAAAATGTCATAAATTAATATATATAATTTTCACTTTAAAATGTAAAATAATAAAAAATAGTGCAAATAGTATCTTGCACATCCTTTGCAAGTAGGACCACTATTTTTAGGTTATTGAACTCAAAATGATGTTTTTTTTATCCTATGCCAAAACCTCTCGGTCATAAGTCAACGAGTAACACAATACAAAGAAGAACGCTAAAAATAGTGACTAGAAGCCATGTCAGTAACACATAAAGGGAAACAGTCAAGTACATCAGGGCAAATGGTGAGGTGCTCTCCAGTCATGGGAACACCATGGTCGCAAAGACATCTGTATCTGTCATATGTAAAAGGCATCTGTATCTGTCAGTCGCATTCGATACAGGTGACTCTGTAAGTAATCATGACCCGTGGCAAGTCTAAAGCAAGCCACGCCAACTGCTCTATGCATGGAACTGGGTATTCTTGCCGACTTATTTAACAGGGAGTTTCACTTTGTTCTGGAAGCTCTCTCCCCGTACAGACTAAAACGGTTAGCTTTAATAGAGTGGGATATATATCGCTTTATATACCTCACAGGTAAGGAAGGACCCGGTTGCATCATTTGAGATCCATTCTTAGCCAATAAATCTGCCCCGCTCATTTCCATATATCCCGCAGTGGCTTGAAATCCACTGCAGGGCAATGAGGTTCTTGATGTTCAGCAGCTTATCTATTTTTTCCATACAAACTCAAAATGATATAAAGGGTGCGCTCCATGGTACACTTTATTTATATACACTTGCAGATTCAGGATTCGATTGGAATTTATTAAATTAAAAATAACATGAATGTGATCTGTTAGTTTTTTAATACACTCCATGTATACATTAAAGCTTGAGGAATATTCGAAATAATGGCGGGCATGATTGTCTATACACATCTAGCTCTCTATCTGTACTCAAAAATCCAACACTGGGTCTATGGAGCAGAATAATATTTAGTATCCCGTTTAGCCGTAAGAGAGACTTATAGCTAGTGGGAAAATTCCATGTGCGCAATATTTGAGCTAAGAGCTTTATAAAAACCCGTCTTAAAGGATTTCGTGATCAGAAATCATTGTATGTATCTAATAGGAAAGGTATAGCTTTTACGGGCTTCCAGCATTTATTAGTATAGAAATATAAAAAATATTCTTTACAGTTCACACAAGAGACAACCTTGCTAACATTTTTATTTTTCCAAATAATACTAAAAGCAAGTATTGTAATTTACTCTTCAAAATAAGGTAATATATGCCGTGCATTGAATTGCTTTAATATAATTTTAATATATCCAAAATTTCTGATATAAAAGTAAATATTTGTCAGATTATAACAATCAAAAATATAAATTAAATAAAAATAATACCCTCTCGGCCGTCTAACTAGCAAATCTAAACCTTCGGGTGCGTCAGACCGTCTGGGTTGTAATAAATAAAAATCTCATATTATATTATTTTTATTTTACAATTAATTATTAAATATTATATTTTCTATGTAAGTATATTGTTTATGTATGTCTATGTGCATTGTTATTTAGGTGCTTTTCCCAGCCATTCCTTGTAATTGTTCTATAGCTTAAGGGTGAGATGAATGACCTGGGTAATAAAATATTGAAACAATACTGATTGTGTCTCGAACAATACACAAATCATATGTGCTGTGAATTCGTGAGTGCCTCATGGTATAATTTATTCAAGAATCAGCAGTACATTTACTTCGTGTCATTTACAAGGAAATACATAATATAATTTCCGCAAAAATTTATGGAAATTTTTATGAAATATTCCGTTTAAACACCATTTCACTAATGGCTGTGAGAGGGAAACAAAAATCTGAGTAGCATATATTTGCCATCTTAGCTTTATTCCATTTGACATCAAACAATCGTTTTCAGGCGATGATCATTAATTTCGGTGTACTACAATTAGCATCCATTACATTAACGATTTCCAATGAACACAAAATGTGCAGTGCAAATCATTTGCACACGTTGTGTGTTTAGCTGCAACCGCTTGATGGAAATACGATAAAGCGATATATTGGCAGGAAACTATCTTCCATCTATAGTTTCGAAATAGTGAATATTCTTGCGAAAACTATTCCATTTCTGGATGATAATACGTATCTGGCTTCGAACATATTTTTAACGATAAGATATATTGTTATTTTATATCACTGCAACCATTAAAATGACTTCGAGAGGCTATTAGATGATGGGTGTAAACTAATGTTTTATTGCTAATTTTAAATGTAATTTAAACAAAACTGAACATTCATGCAGCTGCAAAAATGCAACGAATTTGCGTAATATTACTATAATTGTCTAATTTGTTTAAAGAGTTTTTGTTTTTGAGACCCTCTAGAAACCATGATGTCCTAGAATGCTGAATATTAAAACCTATTAAAACCTATTAAAACCTATTTTACCCCGGAGTTGCAGGGGGGAAATAGTGGAGAGGTTTTTTTTTAAATTCTTTTGGAAGTCTCTGAAAATACTCCATTGACTTAGAAGGCTGAATGTTTGCACTTTGGTACAAGATCTAAGAGAGTCGCATTTTCTATTTACCCCGCGCGGGGGTTGAATATATATTTTTAGTCTTCTTGGATCTTCCAGAAGACCCCTTTGTGACCAAAAAGGCTGAATAAATTTTCCATACTTAAAATATCATCTATCGTACAAAATCAAAAATATTAGGGTTTTCGACACTCCTCCCCTCAAGGTGGAGGTTATAGGCATATTTTAACTTATTCTAGACTCCTAGTCAGTCATCTGGTGCTTTAGAATGCTGAATCCTTAGATGCATCGAAACCTAAAATACAAAAACTTAACCATAGGCTAGAATCTAATGGTAAGTATCATGGTATTAATTTTCAGTTCAGACTGATATTATTGACTCTAAGTACCATACAACGCTGCACAAGCACTACACAAAATAAAGCGTAATAAAAAAGCTGCAGATTTTTTTATGAACAATGAACATCAGTTTTCTGTATTTGACAAAGTTAAATGCTAATTCGCAATAAAAACTTAAGTAAAATAAATTAGTAATTTTACTAACGTCCAGCCTATTTATATTCTAAGTCTTTAAGAATCCCTCCAAATACAAAGACATAGCAGTTTTTGCTGCTACGGTTGTTTTTCATTTATATCATAAAGTACTAGATGGTTTCTGTCTTCCAATGCCCATTGATATCCGTATTAATTTGTTAATTTCCCTACATACATAATATAATATATAAGATTAACTTTAACAGATTCCAGTTTGCATATTTTAATCGTCCCTGGGCTCAAATAGTACGTCTTTTAAGCTATGTCTGAGTGTGTGTGTGATATATATATATATATATATATATATATATATATATATATATATATATATAATGAACGTTTGGAGATAAATTTGGTGCAATTATGATAATCATTGACTACTGGAATTTTATTAATTTTGATGCGATTAAATGTTCCATATGCTCTTAAAATTTTTAATAATCTTTCATTTTTTAACCCAGACAGCTCACCCAAAGGGCCTAGAGCAGTTACAAAATGTGAAGATGCGACTTGGAATTGTAAGAATCGTTAATGCCAGAAATTAAGATATTGAACTTTTTAGTTTAACGATAGATTTTAGGTCACAGAGTGTTATTTATGCAAATATTGCGCTTT